>BLSH010032195.1:185542-203141 GCA_018402905.1 Glandirana rugosa
ACACGGGTACAGGTAGAGTGGGATTCCTTCAACGAAACGTGAGGGACCTGTAACAAGCCCGGGACTCCCACATAGACCACTGGTGCCGGGGGAAAGCCTCCAGCCTACGAGACAGCACTACCTACCAGGCGTGTTTCCAAACCGCCAGAGAAGCCGGTGATAGAGTGCAACCTAATCTGGTCACCAAGAGGTGAGGCCAGGAGTCCTGGGTGATTGTCCGGTCCAAACGTCCTATTGACTTTATGTAGTGTCCACTATAGTAAACGACAAGTCACTAACGTCACAAGATCAGACGTAGAGGGGTTCCATTATGAATTTTAGACCGGACAATCACAGCATCCGACCTCCGAAAGGGGGCCGTGGTCACCAGATACACCCTCAGGGCCCGAACAATGTCCAGGGAGTGCAAAGCAACTTCCTTAGGGTGAGATGGACATGGGCACAAGGAAAGAAGGACAATATCCTCATTGATGTGGAAGGATGACACCATCTTCGGTAAAAAGGAAGGTGAAGGGCACAAGAGCGGATGTGATAGCCACCAGGAAAGCCACCTTCTGTGAAAGCAGTTGCAGTGAAATATCCCTGATATTCTCAAAGGGCGGCTTCTGAAGGACCGAGAGGACCAAATTGAGGTCCCATTGCGCCAGAGGCGACCGTACCTGGGGGGGGGGGGGTATGGGGGGGTGACATGCCGAACCCCCTGTATAAAAAGGTACGGATCAAAGAATGCGTCGCTGAAAGCCGATGAAAAAGGATCGCCAGAGCAGAAACCTGACCCTTGATAGTACTCAACGCCAGATTCTGATCAGGAACCCTTCTGTAGGAAGGCCAGCACCCGAGCCACCGAGAAGGAACGAGGGTTCAACCCCCCCGGCTTCACACCAAGCGATGTAAGCCTTCCAGGTGCAGTGTTAAATTTTACGTGAAGTGGCCTTACGTTCCTTCAACATGGTAGGAATCACCGAGTCCGAGACACCTCGATCCCTCAACACCTGGGATTCAATAGTCAGGCCGTTAAAGCCAGAGCGGGTAAAGCAGGGTGCAAGATGGGCCCCTGGTACAGAAGATCCTCGTGAAGCGGGAGTCGCCAGGGGGCATCCACCACCATCCACACTACTTCGACGTACCAAGGATGCCTTGGCCAATCTGGGGCTACCAGAATGGTTGGTATGCCCGCCGTCTCTATTCTGCGCAGAAGGCGCGGAACCAGCTCGAGAGGAGGAAAGGCATAGAGGAGCCCACGGAGCCAGTAGAGCATCCACCAAGGGATCCCTTGTCCTGCTCACAAAAGGTCTGCACCTTCCGATTGAGATGGGATGCTAGCAAATCCACGTCTGGAACCACCCACCTCAGAAAAAATCTGATGGAACACGTCCGGGTGCAGGGACCACTCTCCCTGGTCCAGGCGCTGACGACCTGCCAATTTTCTACGCCTGGTATGTGAATGGAAGAGATTGCCGGAACGTGGCTTTCTGCCCACCGTAGAATGGGGGCTACCTCCGAGGCCGTAGTCGAGCTTCTCGTCCCGCCCTGGTGATTCACGTATGCCTCCGCCGTGGCATTGTCTGACTGAATCTGGACAGGGCGCCCGGGCAGCCTCGATGTCCAATGGCAGAGGCAGCACCAGATCGCCCGCAATTCCAGGACATTGATCGGGAGACGAGACTCCTCCGAAGACCACCGCCTGGCTACCACAGAGACTGCGGACGCCTTGGATATCAGGGGGGCCGCGGCCAGGGCTGCATCGCACAGATACTGAGCCCCTTGGACCATCCGATCTGCCAGATCCACACACTCAGGGCAAGTCTGCCTCCTGCACAACTCGCTGTGTAGCAGCTTCGCCCACTCAGTGATAGTTTGCAACACCAGCGCAGAAGCCACAACGGTCCGCATGGCAGACCCCATTAGAACAAACAGGGATCTGACGCAAGCCTCGGCCTTCCTGTCAGCCGGGTCCTTAAATGACGGCGTGCCCTCCACCGGGATGGTGGTCGCCTTACTCAAGCGGGACACGGGGGGGGGGTCCACCGCGGGGGCGATGCCCACTTCTTCAATAACTTGTCCTCAAAGGGATAAGGCACAGCGAAATACTTTGGAATGGGGAGGAACTCTGAGGCTGAGCCCAGTCCTTACAGAAAACCGTATCCAAAAAATCCACATACGGTAAGACCTTGGCCGCAGGGCCCGGTCTATGTGACCCGAAGGGGACTGGGGGGCACCCTTTTCCAATTGCAGGGTCTCACGCACTGAGGTGATCAGAGCGTCTACTAGAGCCTTCTCGTGTGCAGCGGCGGATGCCTCAGACTCATCCCCACTATCAGGAGCGTCTGGGATCTCGCCGTCCAACAGTTCAAGGGGGGTCCCCACGATGGAGGAGCCCCCCCGGGTCTGAGTCGTCCCCCAAGAAAGGGGGGGGGGCAAGAGACGCTTTTTGGTGTCCCTGCAGTTCCACAGCGGGAGACAGACATCTCCAGGACCGTGGACATGGCGTCTACGAGGGACGGGGGGCCCCGAAGTGTTGGCTGCAGGCACCGAGAGGTCCAGAGGGGAAGCGCCCGCATCGGCTGACATTCTGTCACCCACCCTGGCAGTGCCCAGCGAATGAGGCCTATTGCCAGGAGACCATGGCACCCCCCACCCCACAGCTGCGCAAGACTAGTCACAGGGGGCACCCCAAGGGGACACACCATCCGACCCAGAGAGGAGCTGCCTGCTGCTGTTGACCGCTGCTGTCGCTGTCTTCGACCGCTCCTGCTGCCCACTGTCGCTGTGCTCAGAGCCGCTGCCAGGGAGAACAGCGCCGTGCTGGGGGGGGGGGTAAATCAGCGCCAAAAACCAGCCAGGACGGCCCCCAAGCACACACATCCACGTGTAGACACATGGAAAATGGCCACCCTGCACACTAGAGGTCAAACACCCCTGGAACAGGGCCGCAGCTACACAAAAATAGCTGCCGGGCGCTACATAGGCCTAACAATGCGGCTGGCTACAAGAAAATGGCAGCCGGGCGCCAGCAAAATGGCCACCGAGCGCGCCGACCGCTGAGCACAGGGCGAGGGGAGGGAGGCGGTGTGAGACCAGTTGGGGACCCTTACCCTGGGAGCCCCCATAGAGGAGGAGGGTGCGACAGCTGGGTCCCGGAGGGATGGGGCGCCAGCGAAGAAGAGGGGGGAACCGCCATCGCACTCGCCCCAGAGGGGGGACCCACCAGCTTCCTCCCCCGGAAGCTCGAGGGGGAGGGGGGGCGTACTTACCCCATCTAGACGGGCGGTGTGGGGTTCCCACCCGAGACAGCGTTCGCACTCCCGGCTAAGCCGGAGGGAGCTGTCAGCCCAGGGCGCACTGCGTGCGGTGGCGGGGCGTTTAACCCGCAGGGCCACCCAGTCCGGTTCGGGGCCTGTCGCGGTCGACCCAGCGCAAAGCATCCGGTCTAACGTGTGATGGCGTTATATATATATATATATATATATTTATATTGTTGCTGCTAACACGTGCTGAGGAAAAGGTGGGGTTGGGTCAACCCCCACCGCTGTGGGTGTCTTGGACACGCAGATCCGTGACCCAAGGTTGTGTTTTAGCAAGCAGTCTCATTTCAGAGTGTCCATTTGAGATGCAGCGAGCACTACAACCATACTTGTGACACTACAATTCTACACTACAACCTTGCAACTAATCTACCTCAATGTCAACCTGTTTCCCCAAACTCTATATCTGCTCAGTGAAGGGGCTGATATTGTGGTAACAGTTCATTATTGTGAATGGGAGTTTGTCTGTTGTAATAACTGTACTAGTCATGGAAATTGTATAGCTGGGTAACATTTACTGTCTAAGTGCAACCAAGGACCAGGCCAGGGGCCTGGGCAGTCTAAAGGCAATTCTATCACAGGGTGATAGATAACAAAAATGGGTAACCGGGTTACCAGGTGTTGGAATAAGACAGACCAGGGGTCTGCATCCAAGGAAGTTCTTAAAACTACTGCCTTAGACTATATGCTGCTTCGGAAGCATGGTCCTTGGGTGACGGAACCAATGGCTGTTTTTTGCAAATGGACAGTGCATAATCCCAGTTGTAGAATAAGGCGAGAGGGTACTTTTCATACCGAGGTATGGCAGATCTTTTGTAAAGTGTATGAACCAGACTTGAGACAGGTGAGAGCTAATCTGTTAGCAGCTGCTTTGAAGTGGAAGGAGGAGAGCATGAGGCTTACTGAGTTGGGATGTGTTGAATTGTTTCATGTGAAAGAACAGCAGGTTTTGTACTCTTGGGTGGAAGCCGAGGAAGAAAATTGTCCGCTGGTGTTTGAGACAGGTTTATCCCCACAGCCCCATTA
This sequence comes from Glandirana rugosa, assembly GCA_018402905.1. Lineage (NCBI taxonomy): Eukaryota > Metazoa > Chordata > Amphibia > Anura > Ranidae > Glandirana > Glandirana rugosa. The sequence goes on from BLSH010032195.1 coordinate 189,874, forward strand.
CATGAGGCTGGAGCGAGAGCAATGACACCCCCACCTCCTCCTAACTCTTCTTCCACACAACAGCAGCAGGCTCTGCCTCAGTCTATTCAAGAGGGAGGTGGGCAGCCCCCAGTGACAGCGCAGACTGTCTCACAGCCCACTGTAGCAACTCCACCTGTACAGCAGTGTCTCACTGCAGCAGCCCCGTCTCTCCCACAGCCTTCAGAGAAACCACAGTCGCTCCCACAGGCTGTGAGGGAGACACGGACTCACTTAGGAGAGAAGGCAGCTGCAGCGGCTCCTCGGGAGACTACTAGTATGGTGACTCTTGTGGAAACAAAGGTGGAAGGAGTGGCTGCTCCCATGCCTGAGAAACAGGATAAGATGAAGTCCCATGAGGGCATCTCAAAGGATGATTTGGTCTTACTTTTGCAAGGTAGGGGAATCAATGTTGAAAGCAAAGCTAATAAGAGAAAAATGATAAGTCTCTTGCAAGCATATGAGGATTGTCAGAGACAGAAGGAAGGAACAATTAATGCTCTCATTGATAATCCTGTGAAAGTGTATACAATCAGAATTCAAAACACTTTTGATAAGAATGGTGTAGGGACAGGAAAGGTGATTTGGCATGCCCAGTTTACTCCTTCAGATTTAAAGGTAATACTGCAGGACATGCCGGATCCCCTAAAGAAACCTCTTGAATTTGCTAGCAATTGGACTTCGTCCACACGGGCTATGAGGCTTCATGGGATGATTTGATCCAAATTATTGACAAAAGCTGCAATAGTTCCCAAGAGGCAGAAATTCTTAAAACTGACTAAGATATAGGAGGCAGACAAGACTGCGTTAATGAATGCAAAGGCTGATCCGGCCCTATTCCCTGGTACTGAATTAGTAAAAAGGGTAAAAGGATGAACTCCCCAGGAAATACGGTGTAAATCCTTGGACCCAGATGCAACAATGTGTGCAGGGGCCTAAAGAGGAAGCCAACGGCTTAAAGACATTCTGATAGAAGAGGGCCTAGATCTGACAAATGACGCTGTTAAGAATGCTGTCAGAGGACAGTTCATAAAAGGGCTCAGACCTCAGTTAAGGAAGGTAGTGGAGACAGCCAGACCAGAGTGTTTAGTCATGGATGAAGACTTATTGATCCCGGTTATTATCCCAGGGAGGACCAAAACAGTGAATAGGGATCCAGCCAACCCGTATTAGCATATCCAATCAAAGGTTAGTAAAATCTACAGCAAGCTTAGTGTTAAACATCTTGCGACCACGGTTCATCAGAATTTATTTATTGAATGTGGTTTTTGGACATCCTTAGCCAGATAGCCATCTGGCTGGTTTTTCCAGGAACTTGTATGGTCACAGGTTCTCCAAATATAATCATGTGCCCCGGTAGTCATCAGAATTATTTATGCCATATGCCAGTGTACATGCAAGTTAAAGAAATAAGCTCAAATTAATATTGTCAGTAGCAAAGCCATTCTGCTCTGAGAAGCCATCTTGCCACCTCACTATCTTGGAAGGGTCTGAGGTGAACCCACCTTCCCTCACCTGTAGCTAAACTGGCCTATATGAGCACCCTACCGAATTAAGATTCCTGGCCAACATGGGACCAGGTTTGTTTGCACTACTATAGAATTTATATTTTGTCCAGTGCAAAGCCTTTTCCGCCTGGACAGAGGATAGGTCTAGCTCAGTGGCCAGATGGTGCGACTTCTATTTAAATCAATGGACACCCATAGGGAATAATTGACTTTGAATAGAGACAGAGAAATACCTGACGAAGCTTAAAGCTGTGTATTACGACGTTAAGCCACATTATTGCACATTTTTTCAGCGTTAGAGTGTTTCTTTTTTTTCCAGGTCTGGTTATGTATATTAAGAAATGGAACAAAAACAAAAAAACATGTTAGATTAATACCTTGGTGGGGCTACTTTTCATAGAAAGGGTAAGTGAACAGAAGGGGAGTGAATAAAGGGATTTTTTGTATATCTTACCGTAAAATCCTTTTCTCTGAGTTCACTGACAGACACAGCCTTCTTATGACACATGGGGTTATGCTCATCCTACTAGGAGTAGCCTAGGCTAAACAAACAAAAGCATAGGCCGGCCCCTTCCAGGGGGCTGTCCTTACCTTAGCATATAATCCCCCTGCCCTGTACAGCACATCAGTTCATAACAAGCCATACAAACCACGCAGAGGGGTGGGTGCTGCGTCTGTCAGTGAACTCAGAGAAAAGGATTTTACGGTAAGTTATACAAAAAATCCCTTTTTCTCTTCCGTTCACTGACAGACGCAGCCTTCTTATGACACATGGGGACATCCCAAAGCTGTGCCAATCGAGAGGGGTGGGCAACCATAACACTGTACCCAACAGAAAAAACGCCCTCTCAGGCGGCGCTAACTGCGCCTATACTGCCGCTTGTAATACCTTGCAGCCAAAAGCAGCATCTGAGGATGCTGAAACATTAATTTTGTAAAACTTAGTAACCGTGTGCACTGAGGCCCAAGTAGCTGCCTTGCACATCTGTGACACCGAGGCTTGGTGTCTAAACGCCCAGGAAGCACTAACTGCCCTGGTGGAATGCGCCGTGACCGGAAACGGGGGAACCTTACCCCGAATCTCCTATGCACGAGTCACGGTCTTCCGTATCCAACGTGACACGGTAGCTGGCGAGGCAGCCATGCCTTTGCGCGACCCTTCCGTCAGCAAAAATAAAGAATCAGACTTCCAAAAGGAAGCTGTAGAATTTAAATACACCCGCAAAGCCCTCACCACATCCAAAGAATGCAGCTCAACTTCTTTGGGATGTGACGGGTGCTGGCACAATGAGGGAAGGACAATATCCTTAATTAAATGAAAGGAAGAAACCACTTTCGGAAGAAACGAAGGGGAAGGTCGCAAAACTGCCTTGTCCTTATGGAGGACCAAGTAAGGTGACTTGCAGGATAATGTTGCCAACTCAGACACCCGCCTGGCAGATGTGATAGCTACCAGAAAGGCCACCTTCTGCGACAACAACTGTAAGGGAATGTCCCTAATCCTTTCATATGGTGGCTTCTGCAACACAGAAAGCACCAGATTCAAATCCCACGGTGCCAAAGGCGACCGTATCCGAGAAGCCACATGACGTACCCCCTGTACAAATGTACGGATCAATTAAGGAGACGCCAAGGGCCGTTGAAAGAGAACCGCCAGGGCAGAAATCTGCCCCTTAAGGGTACTTAACGCCAGGTTCTTGTCCAGTCCCTGCTGCAAAAATGACAGTACTCTGAACACTCTAAGAGCGGGGGTTCCAACCCCCTGCCTCGCACCAGGTAATATAGGCCTTCCAGGTCCTATGATAAATCTTACGTGAGGTACTCTTGCGTGTTTTAATCATAGTAGGGATTACGGAGTCAGAGATAGCCCTATCCCTCAATAGCTGGGACTCAATAGCCAAGCCATCAAAACCAGCGCGGGTAAAGCAGGGTGCAAGCTGGGCCCCTGAGACCGTAGGTCTTCACGAAGTTGAAGACGCCACGGGACATCTGCCACCATCGGAACCTAAGTTGGCGTACAAAGGATGCCGAGGCCAATTCAGAGCTACCAGGATTGTCGGGATTCCCTCTGCTTCTATCCTGCGTACAACGCGCGGTAGAAACTTTAGAGGAGGAAAGATGTACAGTAGCTGATATCGACCCCAGGGCGCTACCAGTGCGTCCGAGGCGACCGCCAACGGACCTTCTGTTCTGCACACAAGGTCTGTACCTTGTTATTGTACCTGGAGGTCATGAGGTCCACCTCTGGTATACCCCATTTGCGGCAAAATTGCCTTCTGCAGGCGCTGAGTGTGACTCTGGGCATAAGGTATCGCTTCGAAAGTCGACACCATGAATCCCAACACTCGCATACAGAACCGTAAGGAGAACCATTGGCGTGATAACAAGGTTCGCACTGCTGCCCAAAGTGTTAGACGCTTGCTCAGTGTGAGAACACCCTTGCCTGTACCGTGTCCAGAATCAGACCTAGGTACTCCAGCCGGCAAGACTGAGTTAATGACTCCTGCAGGTTGATCAGCCAACCGAACTGCTCTAACGTGGACACCGTGATCGTCACGTTCTCCTCCAGAGCTGTAGCAGACTCTGCTCTTAAGAGAAAAACGTTGAGGTACGCTACAACCGCGATAGCTCTGTCTCAGCAATGCCAGCATCGGTGCCACCACCTTGGTGAACCCTCGAGGAGATGAGGCCAGCCCGAAGGGCAGAGCCACAAACTGGAAATGCAGGTTTTCCACTGCGAAACGCAGAAACGCTGATGACTGAGATAGATCGGAACGCTGGGCTGGGTGCCCGAAAAAAACTTCTGACCTGAAGAGACAGGGCCCTGCCTACAATGAAAATCTCGCCGCTTTGGCTCTGGAAGGAAAGTACTTTTCCCTCCCGTGAAATCCTTAATGATTTTAACCAACTGTGGGCCAAACAGACGTTCTCCCTGGAAGGGCAGATCTGCAAGAGCTTGCTTTGAAGCCTGGTCGCCCGACCAAGAGCGGCGCCACAGCACCCGCCTGATAACAATAGAAAAGGCAGACATTTGACAATATAGGAAGAAGGTCCAAAGCAGCATGACATATGTAGCGGAGACCTTCCTCCAAATGTTGTGCCCGCTGTACCTCAGCCTGTGCACACTCACTAGACAACTAGTGTGCAATGCGGCAGCGTGCTCACGCAACGACTGAGCCGCCATTGCAGTTGCCAGTGCCGGCTGTATGGCTGATCCAGCCAAGAACAGTGCTTTAGACACTGCCTCTGTGCGGCGATCGGCTGCCTTCTTAAGGGATGGAGACCCCTCCAAGGGAATGGTGGTCGTTTTACTTACACGAGCCATGGCAGGGTCCACCACCGGTGAAGCCCACCTTTTAGTAAAGCTTTTCTCAAAGGGGTAGCGAACAGGAAAGCTTTTAGGTAAAACCAAGGAACTTGGTGGCCTACGCTCTCCTTGAACACTGCCTGTTCAAACACCTGATTATAAGGGTAATCCCTAGGGGACCTAGGTGGGTCTAAGCGGTCCACAAACATATGCGGACTCATGCGATTCCCCTGTGTGGTCAGGTCGCATAGAGTCGCGAATATCAGTGATCAGTGCTTCCACAATTGAAAAAGGAGCCTCCTGATCCTCTTTGCCCTCTGAGGGCAGCTCACCCTCTGAACGATCCACAGATGTGACCACTGAGGCGCTTTCTAGATCCGAATCCTCCCCTGATGACAGAGGGGGGGTCTGCGCTTTTGGGGCCCCTCGGAATGGGCACCCCTGGCCGGGGGAATAACTCCCCAAACACCACCCTCAGCTGTTCCAAGGACACTAATGATCCTGGGGTGGACTGTAGATCCGCAGGTATACCCGCCATAGAATTGCCGGCCTCTGACATCTCAGCCTTCCGGCACCCCCACTGTGTGACCACCACCTCAACCCTCCAATCAACCAGGGGGACCCGGGAGGATTGCACCCACCGCTACCAGCACCCAGGAAGCGCCAGCTATACTTGCTGTTTAATGCCTCCGCACTCCAACCGGAAGAGCAATGCCCACAAACTACTGCACGCCAGGAGCTTGTTACTGTGTGTTAGCCACGCTGTCCAAGCGGAAACCCACTTCCATTTTTAAGCACTTCCTGCACAAGGACAGCACTTCTCCCAAACGACATCTGGGGGCCACCAGAGAGCAGGCTGGAAACCGCATGGTCTATCAAACAATGGACGCCGCCATTACACACGCGTGGTCGGCCACGAACGAGCGGTGCTCCACACTCTAATGGCGGTGACCTGCCTTACACAGTGCTCCGGTCGGTGCAGATTCGAACGGTAAGTGCAGAGGTGCATGTGGGGGATGGGGGGGGGGGGGGAAGGCCTCTAATGGACCCCCACCGGCTGGCCACCGCCAAAGCTGCCCAGGTGCCACTCTCCATGCCCCTAAAGGCGGAAGAGGGTTCCACTCACCACTCCGATGGGCGCCGCGGGTAGCCACCCAGAGCAGACCTACCTCCCCACGGAGAGGCATGCTGCTGGCCAGGCCACTGGACAGGCGAGCCAGTCACTGGGCTCTAGTGGGTTTTAACCACTGGCCGCCCGCACGGAACGGGCGCTATGCGGTGGGCCCCCCTAAGGTTGCTCGCATAGTGTCGGCCGGACTGGGGAAAGATTAGGATTTGAGATATCCTCTATACCACCAGCCAGCTTCTTGATAGCAGTCTTCATCAGATGAATCTTTAGGAGACCGCCAATCCCATAGGGAACCAGGTCTACCCCTTGCACTAGGCAAATATAAAACTGATGTGCTGTACAGGGCAGGGGGATTATATGCTAAGGTAAGAACAGCCCCCTGGGAGGGGCCGGCCTATGCTTTTGTTTGTTTTGCCTAGGCTACTCCTAGTAGGATGAGCATAACCCCATGTGTCATAAGAAGGCTGCGTCTGTCAGTGAATGGAAGAGAAATAGTTGTACCAGTTTCAGAAGTTTAACAAAATTGGAGCATTCACTTAAAAAAAAAAAAAGTGTTAAAAGGTAAAACTCTCAACATTATCACAGAGTTTAAAGTTAGAAGCTTAAGGCCCCTTTCACACTTGTCATGCGACTTTGCAATCCCAAGTCGCACAAGTCGTGCCCCATGATTTCCAATGAGTACCGTTCATATCTGTGCGACTTCAAGTCACACCGACTGCAAAGTAGTCCCTGCACTACTTTGGTCCAACTTTGATGTGATTTGAGGTCCATAGACCTCAATATTATACAGGCATTGCTTGATTTTACCAGGACTTTCAGGTCGCACAAATGTGAACAGGGCCTTAGGATGGGATAACCATATCTGCCAAAGTTTAAAAAAATAATTTGCTCTAAGTTCTTTATAGGCTTGAATCTGGTAATATTGGCATTGGGCATTTACTCGCCCTTAGTTTGGTTAAGGACCCCAAAAAAGATCCAGCGACTAATAGTTTTAAGTCTTTGTGCAATCACCACCCTGTGGCTAGGGGATACATTTCTGATCCTAGATTAAGTAATGCCCTGGCAGGGGTAGAAGTAGTTATACTTCCTGTTAGGGGAGAAAGAAAGCCGGAAACTGAGGTAGTACTTTTCCTCAATATATTTGCCAACATTTTATGACGATTACTGAAAACTCGTAGATTTTTTGCCTGGACCAAAAAAGGGACTCTTCATATTTAGGGTATATGGCTTTAACCTGGTTTCTGTGTCCAGTTACCTTGCAGACATTTGCCACTGTTTGGAGACGCACGTGGTGTTCAGCTGTATGTAATTGTTGAAGAAGGCTTACTTTAACATTATTTCCCCTCTGTTTTTTGAATACCAGGTTGGATAGAACTGTTGTGCCTGAGAGGCCAGCCTAGTCACTTTTCAGTATGGTGTCTTTAATATGACGCAATTTTATCTGTGGTGTGGCAGCAAATTGTGGTCTTCAGATTTTCCGCGGGCCTGCTTCGCACGGGCTTCAGCTTGTATAGGAGTAGTGTCAATAGCAAGCTTTAACCAAGCATTTGCAGCGTTTTTAGCCAGCTTTTTTGACGCATTCATAGCATCATTCAGCTCCAGTTTGAAAATGTTGATTGTGGATTGCCAATTTAAACAAGCTGCTAGCAGGCTTCAGCACTGCTTGAAGCTTGTGAAAGCCTGCTAGTAGCTGTTTTTTTTTTTTTAAATGGAACACTTTTAATGCGAATAAAGAAAAAAAAAAAAAAAAAGGGGGTACAATAGGTACTCGCACACAAAGAATATACAAAAGTTTCTATGCATCATACAGTGTTAAATCATACAGATAAAGGGCAACGAGGTCAGGTGTCAATATACAAGATATTGCAGCAAATCCCGTCCTAGTTCCAGAGTAGCAATTTTCCATACAAGAGCCATTGTATTATTTTAGGCATTAAAGGACTCTCAGCTCCCCTCTATTCTGCCTGTGGGTCAGATGGAGTGGTTGAAGAATCCAGCCATCTGTCCCATATTTTATGGTACTTAGCTGGGCATTTTCTGTGTTTATATATCAGCCGTTTAAAGGCAAAGGATTGGTTGACCTTAGCTATCCATTCCTGCAAGGTTGGCACTTCAGGTCTGAGCCATTTTTTAGCTATTAGGAGTCTGGCGGTGTGCAGGGTCTCTTGCAGAAAAGTGTAAAAGTGTGTTTCCTTCCTCCTGGTTGGGGAGTACTGCTAGAATGCATTGTTTGGGGCACAGTGTTAGGGGAGAGCCCATTTTGTCATGCAGGAATTGAATCACTTGTGCCCAGTATTCCTGTAAGGCTGAGCATGTCCAAATGAGGTGATAAAAGGAGCTCTCTCTCCACATGTAGGGCATGAGGGGTCTTGTAAGGGTTGGTATTTATTGATTCGGGCCGGGGTCAGGTACGTCCTGTGTAAGATGTACAATTGCGTGAGTCTGACAGTTTAGGGGAGACCTTCTTACATGACTCCAATGCTTACGACCATTTGTCATCCTCCAGCTCGCCCACATCTCCCAGCCACCTCTCCTTTAATCTATAAGCTAGGTCTGTGGCTGCTGGTGTGGTAAGAGCTACGTAATAAATGGAAATCAACTTTTTAGGGTCTTCACTCAGGCAGACCTCCACCAGGTAGAGTGCAGACAGATCTGGGATGGGGGCAGGAAACTGGCATTGAAGCGCGTGACGGAGCTGGAGGAAGCGAAAGAGCATTGTGTTGGGCAGGTCAAAAGTTTCTTTAAGTTCTTGAAATTGTTTTACGCCCTGTCCGTCTAGCACCTGTGACAGGTATACAACTCCATTCTCAATCCACAGCTGTGTTTCGTAACGGGAGCAATTCTGGGAGATTGGCGTTGCCCCACAGTGGGGTATGTGCATGTATGTGGGAGGCACTCAATCTATGCACCGCCAAATCCCATATTCTGCAATGTTGGCGTAACATAGCACCCCTGTCTCACAGCCCCGCCGGAGCTCTGTTACCCATGAATATAATTTGAAACGGATGGGTGATCCGGGTGGAGACCATGGGGCATATCAATGCAAGATATCTGAGCCCGTTTTAGCCAGGTGGAAAAGATGGGACAATTGAGCGGCCAAGTAGTAGGTAGCTAGATTTGGGAGGGCAACACCTCCCATATCTGTTGGGTTTTTCAGGGCTTGCCAGGTGAGTTTATGTCTAGAGGTACCCCACACAAGAATTCAGGATGGATTCCATGGTTTTAAATATTCGGAGGGGTAGGTATATCGGGGCATGCCAAGAGGCGTAAAGAAGTTTGGGCAACAAAATCATTTTTATAAGGTTTATGCGTCCCATTATCCCCAGGGGGAGGAGAGCCCAGGACTGCGTCTTGGTTTTTATCACACTATAGAGGGGTTCGATGTTGAGCCTAATATAAATCTGTGGTAGAGCGGGAGAGGAGGATCCCCAGGTACTTAAACTGGCTAACTCGTGATAACAGGAGGAGAGCCTGCAATTCATTGGGGAGCTCCAGATCTAGGGGCAGTATTTGGGATTTATCCCAGTTAATACATAGTCCCGAAAAAGTCCTGAATTTTTTTTATAAGGTCCAAGGCCGCTGCAAGAGGGGCCCGCGTCCCGCAGGTACAGCAGCATATCATCTGCATAATGACTGATGGTTTCAGTTAAGGGACCCAAGCTCAGAACCTTAATCTGTGGGTGGGATCTTATTGCTATCGCCAGCGGTTCCACAGCCAGGGCGTACAACAGTGGGGAAAGTGGGCATCCTTGTGTACCCCTGGCCAACGGTAATGGGTCAGACGTTACACCATTTGCCAAAACTTTAGCTGTAGGGGATTGATATAATAGTTGGACCCATTTTATGAAGTTGGGGCCAAAACCATAATTACAAAGGCATTCCCAGAGATAGGGCCATTCGACAGTCGAATGCCTTTGCCGCATCTAAGCCAACTACTACCCTAGAACCCACGGACTCATGTGTAGCTTGCAAGTTGATAAACAGTCGACGGAGATTGTGTGCGGTATTTTTGTTCGGCATAAAGCCAACTTGGTCCGGATGGATCAAGGACAAAATTACCTTATTCAATCGAATCGCGAGGACTTTAGCCAGAATCTTTATATCCAATTGTAATAGGGATATTGGTCTGTATGATTCAGAGAGAAGGATCCTTCCCTGGCTTGGGTATAAGAATAATTAGTGCTTCTTTCATAGAATCCGGGAGTGTAAGAGTATCGAACATATATTTATATAGTTGGGTCGGTTTTGGCACCAGTAGAGTCCCAAACTGAGTATAAAATTCTAAAAGGAAGCCCATCTGTACCGGGGGCCTTAGATGTAGCCATCAACGCAATTGCTTCTGCAATATCGTCCGATGTGATAGGAGCGTCAAGTGTGGTCGTCTGAGCTTGGATCAAGGAGGGGAATTGGACATTGCGTTAAAAAAATCAGTCAATTCTACCTGTGTATATTGGACAGTGGAGGCATACAGCGTAGCAAAGAACGTGCAGAACCGATTTGCCATCTGTGTCGGGTCCGCTGTGTTTGTTGTCCGGTGGGATCAACCAGTGTCACCATCACCGGCGGTTTGTGATCTAGGTGGGCAAGGTAGGCCAAAAGCCTGCCAGCCCGTTCCCAGTGTTCATAAGTGCGTTGTTTGGAGAAGAACATTTGCTGCTTTGCTTTATCAAAAGTGGTTAACTAGCCGATGTTGTGACCGCATAGAGGAAATGTTGTCTGGAGAGGGGTCTAAATGGCAGGCATGTTCCAAGGACTCTAATCGAGCCTTGGCCTGCTGTAGGATTAATTTAGAGGATGACTTATGTCTGGATATCTGGGTAGCTAAAGTGGATCTCGCATGTAGCTTGAAGGCCTCCCATACTGCAGTTGATGACGCAGACCTCTGGTTAGTGGCAAAATAGTGCATAAATTCCTCCAGCAGTCGGTCCACGGTAGGCAGGACCGACAAACAGACGGGGTTTAGCCTCCAGCTCTGGGGTGTTTGAGAGGCCTGCAGGTCTAGTGTTATCCAATATGGCGAGTGATCTAACAGCACACAGGGTCCAAATCCCACCTTCACCAGCCGTGGCAATAGAGTATAGGATACAAAAAAAGGGATTTTTTGTATATCTTAGCGTAAAATCCTTGTCTCTGAGTTCACTGACAGACGCAGCCTTCTTATGACACATGGGGTTATGCTCATCCTACTAGGTGTAGGTTGGCCCCTCCCAGGGGGCCGTCCTCACCTTAGCATATAATCCCCCTGCTCTGTACAGCACATCAGTTTGTAACAAGCTGTACAAAACCAACGCAGAGGGGTGGGTGCTGTGTCTGTCAGTGAACTCAGAGAAAAAGATTTTACAGTAAGTTATACAAAAAATCCCTTTTTCTCTTCCGTTCACTGACAGACGCAGCCTTCTTATGACACATGGGGACGTCCCAAAGCTGTGCCAATCAAGAGGGGTGGGCAAATCATAACAACTGTACCCAACAGAAAAATGCCCTCTCAGGCGACGCTAACCGCGCCTATACTGCCGCTTGCAACACCTTGCGGCCAAAAGCAGCATCCGAGTATGCCGAAACATCAATTTTGTAAAACTGAGTAACGTGTGCACTGAGGCCCAAGTAGCTGCCTTGCACACCTGAGACACCGAAGCCTGGTGTCTAAACGCCCAGGAAGTACTAACTTCCCTGGTGGAATGAGCCGTGACTGGGAACGGGGGAACCTTACCCCGAATCTCATATGCATGAATCACGGTCTTCCGTACCCAACGAGATACGGTAGCTGACGAGGCCGCCATACCTTTGCACGACCCTTCCGTCGGCAAAAATAAAGAATCAGACTTCCGAAAGGAAGCTGTATTACTTAAATACACCCGCAAGGCCCTCACCACATCCAAAGAATGCAGCTCAACTTCCTTGGGATGTGACGGGTGCGGGCACAATGAGGGGAGAACAGTATCCTCATTTAAATGAAAAGGGAGAAACCACCTTCGGAAGAGACGAAGGGGAAGGCCGCAGAACTGCCTTGTCCTTATGGAGGACCAAGTAAGGTGACCTGCAGGATAATGCAGCTAACTGCGACACCCGCCTGGCGGATGTGATAGCCACCAGAAAGGCCACCTTCTGCGACAACTACTAAGGGAATGTCCCTAATTCTTTCATATGGTGGCTTCTGCAACACAAAAAAGCACCAGATTCAAATCCCACAGTGCCAAAGGCGACCGTGTTCGAGAAGCCACATGACGTACCCCCTGTACAAATGTACGGATCAATGAATGAGACGCCAAGGGGCGTTGAAAAAGAACCGCCAGGGCCGAACTCTGCCCTTTAAGCGTATTTAATGCCAGGTTCTTGTCCAGTCCTTGCTGTAAAAATGACAGTACTCTGGATACTCTATAAAAGCGGGGGTTCCAACCCCCTGCCTCACACCAGGTAATATAGGCCTTCCAGGTCCTATGATAAATCTTACGTGAGGAACTCTTGCGTGCTTTTATCATAGTAGGGATTACGGAGTCAGAGACACCCCTCTCCTTCAATACCTGGTTAAAGGAGGAAAAATGTACAGCAACCGATACTGACCCCGAGGCCTGTGAAGCACTGCCCCCCGAAGGATCAGAGCCACGTCCGCTGCTGTGCTTCTTGTTCCGCCCTAATGGTTTACCTACGCCACCTCCGTGGCATTGACCGACCGAAAACAGAACTGGGCAGCGCAGCCTCACTGTCCAACGGGACAGGTAAAGCCTGCTCGCTCTCAGTTCCGGTACCTACATCGACCAATTGAGGGGAGGAAAACTTCTCCCCCCCCTTTAGGGCCGGAACCTGAATCCCCCAAACCAAGGGTTCCCGGGACTGACACTCCAACCTGATTGGCCTGTCCAGGGATAGAGGAGATTTGTCCCACCGCGACAACATTGCCTCTCGCAGGAGCCGAGTGTTCTGGGCGTAAGGTATCGCTTCACAAGTCGACACCCTGAGCCCCAACACCCATAAACAGAACCGTAAGGAGAACCACTGGCGCGATCACAAGGTTCGCCCAGCCTGAAGCGTTAGACGCTTGCTCGGTGTTAGGAACACCCCTGTCTGTACCGTGTCCGGAAACAGACCTAGGTACTCCAGCCGGCAAGCCAGCGTTAATGATGACTTCTGACTGCTGAGCGCCTGATCGGCGCCTAGAATCGCCCGACGCTCCTGCTCTGGAAGGAAAGTACTCTTCCCTCCCTCCCGTGAAATCCTTAATTTTATCCAACTGTGGGCCAAACAGACGCCCTCCCTGAAAGGCTCATGAAAGGAAGGTCTCGTCCTCGCAGCCCGCTAAGATCCGCGG
>BLSH010032195.1:205703-217584 GCA_018402905.1 Glandirana rugosa
AACAGACCCCCACCAGCTGACCACCACAGAGCTGCCCAGGTGCCCACTCTCTATGCTTCTAGGGTGGAAGAGGGGTTCACTCACCAATCCGACGGGAGCAGCGGGTAGCCACCCAGAGCAGACCTACCTCCCCGCAGGAAGGCATGCTGCTGGCCAGGCCACTGGACAGGCGAACCAGTCACTGGGCTCTAGTGGGTTTTAGCCACTGGCCGCCCGCACGGAACGGGCGCTATGCGGTGGGCCCCCTAAGGGGGTTCGCATAGTGTTGGCCGGACTGGGGAAAGATTAGGATTCGAGATATCCTCTATACTACCAGCCAGCTTCTTGATAGCAGTCTTCCTTAGATGAATCTTCAAGGAGACCGCTGCTCCCATAGGGAACCAAGTCTACTCCTTGCACTAGGCAAATAAAAACTGATGTGCTGTACAGAGCAAGGGGATTATCTGCTAAGGTGAGGACGGCCCCCTGGGAGGGGTCAACCTACACTTTTGTTTGTTTTACCTAGGCTACTCCTAGTAGGATGGAGCATAACCCCATGTGTCATAAGAAGGCTGCATCTGTCAGTGAACGGAAGAGAAATGTAGTCTATGCGCGACAAGGTGGAGTGGGATGCGGAGAAACAAGAGTACGCACGGATGGACGGGAATTTGTGCCGCCAAGTGTCCACCAGCGCGAACTCACCCATCACCCGGCCAAACCTGGTGGTGGATTGTGGACTATCATCCGAGGCCGCCGGTGGTGGTCTGTCTAGAGCTGGATCCACCACCATGTTAAAATCACCCAACCAAATAGCAGGAACTACAGCGTGTAGCGCCATAAAGTCTAATCCCTCAGTAATAATCGCAAACTGAAATGGGGGGGCACATAGTAGGCAAGTAATAGCATTTCAACCCCATTCACCTTAGCGTGCAAAAACACATATCTGCCCTGGGGGTCCGTCTGCAGAGTCAACAATTGAAATTGTAACCGTTTGATTATAAGGACTGCCACCCCTCTAGAGTGTGAGCTATAAGTGGACTGATATACCCAACCCACCCACGGTTTTTTAAGTGTGAGCTTTAACTGACCAGTTAGATGCCTCTCCAACAATACAATTATATCCGCCCTTAGTGACTTGATGTGGGATAACACCGCTGTACGTTTGGGTCTGGCGCATAGGCCTCGGACATTCCATGTAACTAATTTAATTGGGGCCATGTTGGAATAGGCATACTTAATGGATGTTGACGGACACCCAGGGGCAAGACCCCACAAATTCGACATGAGGGTCTAAGGCGCCACAAGGCGGCGTCTCCCCGTCCCCAGGTCTCACTGCTAGAGTTTCACTATTTACCAACGACACATCCACACCGCCCTCAGGCCCCTGTCTATACTCTCGAATATCACACATTGTGTTATAGATTTTCTCTTCCTGTTCAGAACTGGGAGTGGATTCTTGGCATAGAGCCAAAACTGCCAATGTGGAGGGGGTGCCTTAACTCCAATCAGCTGAGACTTGCAGAGCTGTGATGTGACAAGTCAAGCTCACTGCTAATCTATTTATAGCAACCTCCCTCAACACAAATTTCAGGCTGGTTTTATTTCAGTTGAAGGAGAACTTGTCAGAAGTTATGTTGATAACAGAGCAGCAAAACATAAGGACTTTGGAGAGAGACAAGAAAACATTACAGATATATGAGCCTAGGTCAAATTTCATGAATCGGGTGTACATCCACTTTAAGATCCCTGTGTCACTTATCTGGAACAACTGTGCAGTGAAGTCAATTTGTGATCTTCCTGCTTATTCCAGGACAGTTACTGAAAAGTCTTTGGATTCGCATGACAGCCAAGATATCCAACATTTGCAGACGCAAAAGGGTCAGCAATGACCTATATCAATTCACATTCAAATCTGAGTTTTGACTTGTACGAAAAGTGTAAGAAAATAAATTGTAAAATAATGTATTTGATCAAAATAAAATTTATTTAAAAATCCACAATGTTAAACAAGATTAGAACTAAAACTTGCACACATAGTACATGGTACTGAAATTAAATAGCGTAGTCCTAGTTTAATTACATTTGGTACCAAAAACAAAGAATATGGTATTAAAAACACAAGAGGTAGGATTACCTGAAGAAAAACTCAGAATTTTTTTGACTGGCAACAGAAAATCAAAATCATTTTATGTAACCTTTCATTTGTATTCAGTAACAAATCTTTCAAAATGGTCAAAATACAAAAACATGATAGCAATGTATCCCCCTAAAAACAGCAACCGATATAGGGGCTACCACTGCTGAAAATGCTAGTTCTCACTGTCATAATCAAAAGGCTTCAGTCATTTTTAAGTGACTCAGAACAAGTGGGGCCAGGGGTTCTGAAGTCACATGCCACATGCATGTTCTAGGTCAGCAATGAAGTGAATAAATTAGTACGACAAAAAAAACAAAAAACAAAAAAAAAAACTTTCCAATAGTAAAATCAGCAATGGCAGCCTTTATGGTATTACGGTTTTCAACCACCCAGTTGAAGAGTGCTTTTAGTGCAAATCTAGCACAGTCCTTTGAACCTACATCTGTTACAGAAAATGTGTCTACACACTTTTAGATCAAACTGCAACTGGTTACTTTTACATTATTCACTAAACTGGTAATATGCTCTTATTGTTTCAGTAAACCCAAAACTGAAATTTAAGCATGCTGGAGAATTAAACCACCTGACATTTTCTTATATCTTTTTCAGACCCCACTTATAAGATCCTGGCATTTGGGCTCGTGTTTGCACCCTTGTGGCCATTTTCAGGAGTCCCACTCAGCTCCTATGGAAAATTTCCCTAATGACGTATCCTAGCCATAAAAAGGACCCTTTAACATATATAACTGAAATAGGAACACAAATGTGCTTACAATGTACATCTTGGTGATTTACTTCAAGAGAATGTGAACACCGCTATTTTTTCTATCAAATCAAAAACCAATTTTTACATTTAACTGAGGTAGCAATGTCTTTAAAACAGCTAGGCCTGCCATCTAACCAGCCACACAGGACAATATACTGTATACCCCCTTCCCATTATCAAAGCTTTAAAAAAAAAAAAAAGTCATAAAAAGTAGGTGTTAGCTAAAAAAAACTAAATATATCCCACAGACTTTATGAAGGTAAACAGACTGACAAAAAAAAAAAAAAAAAAAAAAAAAATGGGACAGCAAGTGTCACATTATGTACATTTAGAACGATGCTAAAATGGAACAGTTATATTTAATGATGACCAGTGCGTCATGGTCCAATTCTGTGAAAAATGATTCAGATTACTACATGTATGGCCACCATTAACTTAGTAAGATTCTACTGAAGCTTGTCCACTGTTTAAATTATCTTTGTTAAATGAATAAAAGGTTAATGCAGTAGTGTTCAGCAGTGCTCAATATACTGTAGCAAAAAATTAAATTCCCTTACTCGGATTAACTTTTTTTTTTATAAAGTGGACCACTCACCTTAGCTCAAGCAATGTGGTGACCTTGAGCTCTACACCTGGCCACTGATATCTTCAAACGCCTTCCGGGTCCTAATAGCCAGCCGCTGTCATGGGTGGAGCAGGGATGACGTCGCTGCTATGCAGGAGTTCAGTCAGATTCAGCATTGCCAAATATGAACAATGAGCTGTGCATGTACGGCTCGCTGTACAAGGGCAGAAAGGCAGGTAAGTTGTTTTAATACAGAAGAGACAAAGCATGTCTCTTCTGCATTAAAAATCATGCCTGCCCAACAATTTTACTTACTGAGCCTAAAGTTCCACTTTAAAACATTTTGTGCTGTGCATTATAGTTTGTGGGAGTGACCATCTTCATCATTTAAGTTGAGCCCTCAGAAATTCAATGTATCTACAAAACGCATTCATACTTTTCCCGGTATATAGCATATTTGGTGCAGCATAAAACAGACTAAACATGACTGATCCTCTATATTACCAAGCAATCTACAATATCTCCTACAATTAGCTGCCTTATTTTCAAAACATACACCATTGTTATACAATCTCCAATGCAGTGTTAAAAGCAGAAGTGTGTGCTGGTCTAGAAAACTCTGGCTGCCAGTAAAAAAACAGATCTTTTATGTACAGTGTGCCTATCTACAGAACATACGTACATTTTTCTTTGTGGATAAAACAAATAATATTTTTATAGAACAGCTTCACTAGAAGTGATATATTGTTCTTTATAGTGTCGTGTCCACCCACAACATCCCCCTCAGTGTACCCAGCATAGGGATACAGATTTGCCTTCAGCCTTGTTCTGGAAACCTTCATTGTGCCCTTACTTGGCACAACAAAGCCTTTCATTGTAAATAGTGCCAGTTGTGAATGAAGTGAGTGGTGCAGATGCACAGTGGTCATCTATGGATGGCACCATTGTGACGGTGGACATCCAAAAGGAGTATGGCTCAAAAAAAAAAAAAAAAAAAAAAAAAAAAAAAAATATGAACAGGGTGAGCTGTGAACATGCACTACGGACACACATCCTAGTTAACATGGTTTACCATTTTGTAGCAAGGCTCAAAAGTATGCATTTAAAATTGCTTGTTACACCTAAAGGGGTAGGGCGAGCTATAAAAGCTTCACTTAAACAGAAAAAAAAAAAAAAAACCACCACTTTCCCTTTTAAACAATATGAGTAAACCTACAAGTGCACCATGACGAAGTTTCCTTTTCAGAGCTCACTATTCCGGTATGATTTCATAAGTGCTATTGATTACTATACCGGTGTTCCTATAACAGCTTTGAAAAAACAGGAAGCTCTAGTGGTAATGGAGGGACAAACTTGGAAGCGAAGGTATACAAACTTAAGTTGGGGCAGTTTACAGAAATAGGACGTAAAAGTCTTCTTTCAACTCAGGTGTAAAACAGCAAAGATTCCCATTTGCCATATGCACATACTTGAATCCTCTGTTGGAGTCACATACATTACAGCCATCTTTAAAAACCACAATTTTAGTAGGATGAAAGGATTTCAAACCATGAACTCCAAAATGAAGGCTTCTTGAAATGAGTCATTATTAGATGACAGAGTAATTCATTATTATGAAAATGTACATGAACTTTAAACTTCTTGACTTTAGTTTTCCATTAGGAAGCGTAATGTTCACAGCGCTTCATTTCCTACAGTATCATCTTGACTACACCCTGAGGAGAGTGCATCCCTTGCTGAGGAGAGTGCATCCCTTGATGAGGAATGTTCTGGGACACTGATCCCACAAAATCCAGTCTTTTAGCTAGCCTGTAAATAAAAACAACATTTTATCAAAAAGATTGCAAAATATTATGAAAAATATGCATCACGTGACATTTAGCATACATATAGTTCACATTTACCTTTGCTTCTGAAAACATTTTTTGCCACCTTTTCATTTTTGAGAAGATACAAAAAAAGGACACTAGTCTGGTTACAGGTCATATAATGTGCATAGCAAACAAGTGAATTCTTGTGGTTAACCTTTGGATATTTACAATTAAGGTAATTTGAAAGATAAACTAAATAGGTAAACTAAATAGGTAAACTAATAGGTAGATATGGAAAACATTTTTTTTAGGTATCCGGTAACTTTGTTCCCTCCCACCTGTAAAACAGGAAACAAAATTGTCAACCGTTCTAAAAAGTCAGACCAAATCATCTAGGCATTACCTGGGGTTCCGTCAGTACTTTAACACTGAGGCATACAGGTATGACTGACAATTCGGGTGGGAACGAATGCTGCCCTGCAAAACTTCTCAGAAAAAGTTACCAGGTACTTAACTCTCTCTAATAGCCTTCCAGGGCAGCATCTGAGAGTAGGTAGCAAGCAATATTTACTAGGGGGCAGACAAGGCCTGCAACACTTTGCAACCAAAGGTCTGATCCTGACTGGACAGGCGGTTTTGTGAAAAGTAGAAAAGACTTTGGGTAACAAAGCTGGGTCTGGAGAGAATTATTTTATCTAGCTGAATTTAGGGCATAGGAGATGGTACGTCCAGTTTTGATTGAAGGTGTTCATTCCTAGATTGCCATCTGTTGGGTCTCACGTTGACCTTTGACGCAAACAAATCCACCTTGAGCGTCCCCAAAGTTTCAGAAATCCAGGAGGCGGCTGGTTTATTTAGGGACCATTCTGTGTTTCACTGCATTTCGGCTTAGAAAGTCTGCAAGGGTATGGTCTATTGGATTGCCGAGATAGACCTGATGTTAACTTCTGCGCACAATAGTATTGTATCCCTCAGACACATTAGGCGAGGTGATTATGTTCCTCCTTGTTTAGATATGCCACAGTGGTGGCATGGTCTTACTGGATCTGGACATCCTTGTCCTGAAATGGATGATTGAAAAGGCTTTAGAGCTTGCTCTACCGCTTTTAATTCCCTCATATTCGAGGAAGCCTTGCGTAAAGAAGTCTGTCACGTGCACTCCCTACCCCAGGGTGCTGGAATCTTTGGGGATACACACCAGGTTGGTCCGTGTCCAACGGCGTCCTACTGTGTAACGGAGTGGATTGAGCCACCAATAGAGTGTCCTTGACCAACTCTAGGACCTGTATGGTTGTGTCCAGATTTGTTGAATTCCCATCCCACCGGTCAAAAGATGGTTTTGCAGTGGCCTCACATGTAGTTGAGCCCATGCTATTGACAGAATTGAGGACGTCATCAGTCCCAGAGCGGTCATGCCCTGTCTGATGGTGCTTGAGTCCGCCATTGTCAAAGAGGTTACTGCCGCTGATCTTTTGCGTCATTTTTTACATTGGATGCCCAGGTATATCACCGTTTGGCTTAGGATTGAGAGATTTTTTTTGATGTTCACAATCCAGCCAAACTCTTGCAAGTAATTGATGCTTGTCTGCAGATTGTCAGGCTCTCCACTGATTCTGCGAATAGGTGGTCATCCAAATATGGACCAAATCCTATGTCCTGTTGTCTTAAATTTTTCAGAGCTTCTGTCAAAATTCTGGGTGTAGGAGAAATGCTAAAAAAGCAAGTTGTATTGCAGATGTAGGGGTTGCTTTTGGACCCTGGACCGAAAATCTCAAATCCCTTTGGTGACTTATTGGCACGTGTAGGTAGTGAAAGTAGGTATAAAAGCAACCTTGCACTAAAATAATTGGCAACAGACTGCTGCACTTCGAAATAACCTGAACACTGGAAAATAGACAAGAATACTATATCAATTAAAGTGCGCTGTCAGTTTAAACACTTCCCGCCCACGGACATCCATTGACGTTATTGACTGAGCTCTGATATCTGAATGAGGCCTGCAGCTACAGGCACCATTCAGATATTTCCAGCAGGCGATTCTGTGCACCATAACGATCACAGTGGCAGTTCTTCTGCTTGATCGTTCTTATGGGTGGGGGGGAGGGGACATCCCCCCTTCCCACCGCCCTCCGGTGCTTCTCCAGGCCCGTCTGTGCCATCGGCAGTACAGAGAACGAATCCATCGCCGCCGGAAGTTTGGGCCCCAATCATCTCTGACCCTCGGAGGCCCAGACGCGATGTTATGACGTCACGTTCGGGCCAGCTTTAGTAAAAGCCGTGAATGTGGCTGGAGAAACAGATTATTTTTTTTGTCTGTCTTTCCAGTCTGGGAGGAGAGATCTGGGGTCTTATTGACCCCATATTAGCGTTAGAGGAGGTCTAGTGCTAGAATTATTGCCCTCGCTCTAAGTCTAACAGGTAACCTGCAAAAAGTTTTAAAGCGTCACCTATGGAGTTCTGTAAGTACCAAATTTTAGCGCCATTCCGCGTGTGCGCACAATTTTAAAGCGTGACAGGTTAGGTATCCACTTACTCAGCGTAACATCATTCACATTATACAAAAAAATTGGGCTAACTTTACCGTTTTGGTTCTTTTTAACTCCTGAAACTTTTCCCAAAAAAAACCCAAAAAACGTATTTAAAATTCCTGCGCAAATACCTTGTGATATAAAAAGTTGCAACCATCGTCATTTTATTCACTAGAGGCTCTACACAAAAAAAAAAAAAAAAAAACACACGTTTTGGGGTTCTGAGTAATTTTCGAGCAAAAAATAAAGATGATTTTTACATGTAGGAGAGGAGTGCCAAAATAGGCCGGTATTGAAGGGGTTAAAGAACTTTATCAATAGTGACAGTGATAGTCAACTAAAACATATTTAAATCTCTAGCTAAGAGCTAGCAAATCAATAACTGAGTAAATACAAAAAATATATTTGACTCAAACAAGCATGCGTCATCTACATAAAATGTGTCACTTAGTGTGCATATTCTTTCCTCAAAATCTACTGTGCAATATCTCAAAAACACCATCTTTACAATGCATAAACGATTTGCTGAATCAAACAACGAATGAATATTTGTGAAAACTTGCTTCCATACAATGCCGATGTACAGCTTGTCGTGCTTATGAGGAAAGTATTACCTGCACGGTATTTATGTACAAGTCCTTTTTAACAAGCGTATCTTTAACCACTTACCAACCGGGCCACTTTTTTACATTTGGTGGTCACAAGCTAAAAACATTTTTTCTGCTAGAAAATTACTTGGAACCCCCAAACATTATATTTTTTTCAAACACCCTAGAGAATAAAATAGCAATTGTTGCAATACTTTGTCACACGGTATTTGCGCAGCGGTCTTTCAAGCACGATTTTTTTGGAAAAATTTTACTTTTTTGAGTTAAAAAAACAGTAACATTAGCCCAATTTTTTTGTATATTGTGAAAGAGGATGTAAATAGATACCATACATGACACGATTGAAAATTGCACGCACTCGCGGAATGGCGACAAAGTCCGGGACTAAATTTCCATAGGCGACGCTTTAAAAAATTTTAACGGCTACCAGGTTAGAGGTGCAGAGGAGGTCTTTTGCTAGAATTATTGCTCACTCTGGCGATCGCGGCGATACCTCACGTGTGGTTTGAACATAGTTTTCATATGTGGGCGCGACTTACGTATGCGTTTTCTTTGCTGCGCAAGCTCGTGGGGACGGTGGCGATTTAAATCTTTTTTTAAAATTTTATTTACTTATATTTAGCACTGTTCCTTTAACCACTTTAAGACCGAGCCTCTTTTTGGAGTTCGGTGGTTTTCGGTTAAAAACAGTTTTTTTTTGCTATAAAATTACTTAGAACCCCCAAACATTATATATTTTTTATTTTCTAAGACCCTAGAGAATAAAATGGCAGCCATTGCAAAACTATGTCACACCGTATTCACGCAGCAGTCTTACAAGCGTGATTTTTTTTTGAAAAAATTCAGTTTTTTTTAGTTAAAAAATAAAACCGTAAAGTTAGGTCAATTTTTTTACACATTGTGAAAGATAATGTTACGCCGAGTAAAATGATACCCAACATGTTATGCTTCAAAATTGCGTCCGCTCACGGAATGGCGACAAACTTTGCACCATAAAAATCTCCATTGGCGACGTTTAAAAAATTCTACAGGTTAGCATTTTTGCGTTACAGAGGAGGTCTAGGGCTAGAATTATTGCTCTCGCTCTAACGATCGCGGCGAAACCTCACGTGTGGTTTGCACACCGTTTTCATATGTGGGCGGGACTTACGTATGCGTTCGCTTCTGCGCGCGAGCTCGCAAGGACGGTGCGCTTTAAATTTTTTTTTTTTTTTTATTTTACTTTTTAATTTTTATTTTTACAACTTTCTTTTTTTTAAAAAAAAAAATTTTTGATCACTTTTTTTCCTATTACAAGAAATGTAAATATTCCTTGTAATAGAAAAAAGCAGGCCAGGACCTCCAAAATATGAGATCCGGGGTCAAAAAGACCTCAGATCTCATTTTTACACTTAAATGCATAAAAAAAGAGAAAAAAAAAATGTCCCCTTTAAGAGCATTGGGCGGAAGCGACTTGTGACGTAGCTTCCGCCCAGCCTTGTTATGGAGCCGGGTGAGCGGCTTCAGCCGCTCACTCGGCACACGGACACTGGAGGGAACGGACCCGATCACCTCCGCCGCTGCCGGCGGGTCCGGTAAGCGGCGGAGATGACCGGAAAGCGGCGGGAGGGGGGGGCACCTCTCCCGCCGCTGATAAAAGTGATCTCGCGGCGAATCCGCCGCTAAGACCACATTCATCTTGCAGGGAATCGCCTGCAGAAAAAAATGATACCGGGGTTATGGTAGCTATCTGCTACCATATCAACGGTATTCCACTTCAAAGTACCGCCGTCAAACGACATACGGCGGTCCGGAAGTGGTTAAAAAAAATAAAAATCTGATTACTTTTATTGCTATCACAAGGACTGGGGTCGGTCCCTCCTTTGCACTTCACAGTATTCAGATTGCCAAAAACTGATTCTGAATACTGTCATTTTTTTAAAATTGGCGCCGTTAGCCGCCGTGTAAACCGGAAGCGGCGTCGTGACGTCGCTTCCGGAATTTGCCGAAGGAGACCCGATCGGAGCCAATTACGGCTTCTGTCAAGTCTCCTTCCAGCCGGCGGATGCGCCGGATCGTCACTCCGATCTCCCGGTGGGAAGGGAGGCTGGAGAAGTGCGGAGGAAGGCGACGGGAGGGAAAGGGGGGGATGTCCCCTCCGGCCCCAAGGGGTAATGACCGAGCGGCTCCCGAGCCGGATCGGTCGTTACCCCTGAATAGCCGACCGCCAGCTCTAAAAAATGATACCGGGATATAGCCTGCAGGTGCAATGCTATGTCCCGGTAGAGCCGCTCAAACCCGACCGCCGCCTATTTACGGCGCTGGTCGGGAAGTGGTTAAGATACAAGATCATTCAATATGAATACAGACTAAAAAAATTAGGATATTAGTGAGACATGTAGTCATACTAAAATAGTTATATATAGGTGGACACAAACTATACTACACAAAATTAAGATAGATAATTGACATACTTACTAATGGGGAGTGTTAATACTCTAACCAGTACAGATCCGCGCTATAGCCGAAAGACGGCTACAGCGCGGATCTGAATTGCCGGGGGGGGGCGTCAGATGTAACTGATCCCGATCACAGGGATCAGTAGATCTGTTACCCTGCCAGCCCAGCCCCCATACAGTTAGTACACATACAGGGAACACAGTTAACCCCTTCACTGCCAACAACAATTATACAGTAATCAGTGGCTATTTAAGTTTCTGATCGCTGTATAGATGACATTGGTCCCCAAAAAGTGTCAAATGTCCGACATGTCCACTGCAATATCATAGTCCTGATAAAAATAGCGGATCGTCGCCATTACTAGTAAAAAAAAAAAAAAAAAAAAAAAATATATATAATAAAAAACGCCATAAATCAATTCCCATAGATTGTAGACGCAATAACTTTTGAGCAAACCTAATATACTACGACTGCGATTTTTTTTTTACCAAAAATAAGAATTCCGCCGGCTTGTCTCTCTCCTCTCTGCACCGATCGGTGCATTGCTAGAGGAGAGAGGGGGGAGAGAGGAGGTGCTGCAGCGCTGTGGGCAATGTGTAATGCCAACAGCGCTGCTAGGTTACAGTAAGCATACCCACCATCCATTTACCACCTACCAATCCTCACCCACCCCTCACCCAATCCATGCTCCCCCACTCATCCATGCTCACCAATCCTCACCCATCCATCCATCCTCACCCACCCATCCACCCGTGCTCACCCAGCCATCCGTGCTCACCCACCCAGCCGTGCTCACCCACCCAGCCGTGCTCACCCACCCAGCCGTGCTCACCCACCCAGCCGTGCTCACCCACCCAGCCGTGCTCACCCACCCAGCCGTGCTCACCCATCCATCCATCCATGCTCACCCACCCATCCATCCAATACCCATCCATGCTCACCCACCCAGCCGTGCTCACCCAGCCATCCATCCATGCTCAACCACCCAGCCGTGCTCACCCATCCATCCATCCTAACCCATCCATCCATCTATGCTCACCCACGCAGC
>BLSH010032195.1:275839-302636 GCA_018402905.1 Glandirana rugosa
GGGGGGACTGGTCTGAGGAATCTGATCTAAGCTCCAACTTGTATCAGTTTTGTATGATGTCCAAAATAAAAAACGGACTCAAAGTTGCTGTTGTCCACTGTGACAGAAAGCCCACTACTCTTCCTCCCACTGCGATGCTGGCGTCACTTGGTCTTTGGGGTGGTTTGAGGAGGACTAAATAGGACTCCTCTTCCACGCCCCTTGTGGCCAGTCCAATGTTTCTTTGGGCGACTTTCTTTCCCATGTTGAGTGTGTTGCCCAAAACCTTGAAAAACAACGCTTACCTTCCTGCTTTTTCTTCCTTTCTAGGAAAGCTTTTTTATCTTGTGTGCGTTCCAGGGCTTCCTGTAAACCTGGTCCAAACAAGTAATCCCCAGAAAACGGTAGCCCGCAGAGCCTGAGCTTAGAGGCCGTATCACCTGGAAAAGCTTTTAGCCATACAGCTCTCCTAGCGCATTCACTGAGGCTGCCGATCTCGCCACCAGCTTAATCGACGCCGCTGATGCATCTGCCAGAAAGCAGACTGCTTTAAACATCAGCGGAAACGACTTTAGCAATTGCTGCCTACATATACCCTCCAAGATATGGGTCTGCAACTTTGTCAGCCAGCAGTCTCGATTTCTGGCAACGCAGGTGGCGGCCAAGGCGGGTTTGAGACTAAATCGCCGAGGCATCCCATGCTCTTTTGAGGAGTACGCCCCTCCCCTTTTATCCATTGGATCTTTTAATGATCCAAGATTGTCAAAGGCCAAATTTGTCTTTGAGATCTTGGCTAAAGGCGCATCCAGCTTCGGGATTTTATTCCAGGGCTGAGCTGTATCTTTACCAAACGGAAATCGACGTTT
Organism: Glandirana rugosa; assembly: GCA_018402905.1. Taxonomy (NCBI): domain Eukaryota; kingdom Metazoa; phylum Chordata; class Amphibia; order Anura; family Ranidae; genus Glandirana; species Glandirana rugosa. The sequence continues at coordinate 276,685 of BLSH010032195.1, forward strand.
GAGATTGCCCGAAAAGAAGGGTCTCCTTTCCGGATGTTCCCACTCCAGCAAGATGGATTTTACAAAAGAACTGTGTACAGGGAATACCCTGGTTTTCTGCGCACTAGACCCGAGATACATGCGGTCGTGTTTAGAAAGCTGTACCGTTTCTGCCTTTATTTCCAGGTGGTCATAAAATGGCCTTTAACAAATCCCCCATATCATCCAGAGATAGATTGTATCTGCCCCTAGCAAGCTCATCCTCGTCCTCTGGGTCTGACTCGGAGTCTGCCTGGGAGGCCGCGAGTGACCTCACTTCACTCTCCTCCTGACTGGGTTCCAACAAGGAGGGCATACTGGCTGCTCTTGATAAGGGCCCCTGAACCCTAACATCCCCTTGAAGGACTGGAAGGTGGAGACTATTTCCAACTTTACTGAAGACAGGATGTTGTAATTTGGCGCAATCTTTGCTGCGCAAACTGCACATCTTTTCATGGATTGGGCTCTCTCCTGTGTTTTTGTTTATAACAAAACAGATAGAGAAAAAAAATAAAATAAAAACAGACCATTCTTCTACTTCTAAGCTCAGAACAACCACTGTGCCAGAACTCCTAGAAGTAAGTGCCGTCCCATCACCACTAGCTCCCTGTTAGCTAAGGGAAAACAGTCCTTTCTTCACCCCCCATGTGACATGTGGAGTCCCTCCCCACACCTACCTGAGAGGTGCCGGCGCTCAGTGGACCGGGGTCCCCTGCCTGTGATGCAGATGCCTCCATCAATCCAGGTGCCCCCCACACGCCCGCTCGGTAGCCTCGTGGGTTCCCAGGCTTCCGGATGCCTGTGCTGTCCACCACCGCGCCGTACAGGAGAGGAAGAACTCACGGCGACCTCTGACCCTTGGCCTCTGCAGCAAACTACCTCACTTCCTGCATTTGGAGCACAGTAGCCCCTGTCCCTCAGACACCTACCCTGGCTTGTTCCAGGTGACCGGCGTCTGACGGCTGCTCAGCCCTGCACGCGGTGCAAACACACCGCGCCTCCGGCATTAAACACCACCATGGACCCCCCGAAAAAAGGGGGGGCGAGAACAGTCGGGTGGAACAGCACACACGATCAGCACCCCTCCCCAGGCTACACTGGCCATCCGTTCAAAGTAAGCCTGATAGAAGCGGGGAAAGGCTCAGGAGGTCCCTGCTCTCTGAGCTTTAGGCAGCAATGACTTTGCAGCCCTCTCCTCCCTGCTCATGGACAGAGGGGTGCGCAGGCTGCTCGGTACACCAGGGGCTTTCCAGGAACACCCCGAGACATGGCTCCCCTTCCTTCCTGATGCTTCCTTCCCTTCTGGCAGGAAATGCAAAAACTGAAGGAGAGGCCTGGAGGAACACCTTTTAAGTTCTGGGGTGTGGGGGTTTCCTGTCCCGGAGGGAGGAGCCATATGTCTCAAGGCTGTCCTGGAAGACGAAAAGAGAAATTATATTGCAAGGTCGGAGGACAAACATTGAAAAATTTGCAGAAAATAAAAAAAAAAAGCCTGTAAATGTAAACTGGATTGGGGATCCATTTCAAGTCTCATCAAAAGCCAAAATTATATACATTTCTCAAGAGTTACTGCATTGGAAAAAAAAAGGCTGGGAGATCAGGTTAGATGTAAAATATTTTTCTAGTGTATCCGCAGTTCTTTAGACCATGCATGTTTATCATTCACTTTTCTGTTTTTCTTGGTCACTAGGTACCATGGCACATAAGTGTCTGCATTAACTTTGCTCAATGAAAGCACTCTGGCAGGCTGGTGAATGTTGCATAAAGCAAATGAAAGAATCACATAAATTTGAGCTAAAAACTAAGCCAGACCTGACCTAAAAAGCGTCATCAGTGCCTTACAATTTTCACATTGGAGGTGAAGTCTGTTCAACTTTTTTGGCGGGGCTTTAAAAAGGCACTCCGCGAAAGAGCAATAAGATCACAATCCTGAAACACAGGGTATCTAAAGAGTAAGGCATGAATGCAATTTATTCAGAATATGTGCAGTGTGAAGAAAATTGGCAACTCAGAGGGTCATCAGTGGACAGAGGAAATTGGAGCATTACAGGAGGACAATTTGTACATGCTAGCTAACAAGTGAATTGGAGGGGAGAGTTCTGTGAACACAGTGGTGACATGGGAGTGTCTGCATTTGACACAAAAAGGATATTATTCACAGGTGTTGGGAAGTTTTTATCACAAAGAAAAAAAAAACGCATTACAGACAAATCCAATAATACGAACAACCTTTTCTTTGTTGGAGAGCTCTATATCATTACAGATATATACATTTCCAGTAAACACGGGATTGTGGAGTAAAGATATTAGGCTGAAGAATATATTTTGTTATGTTATGTGTATATTATAGCACATGGTATTGTTTGAATTAGGATATTGTATACAATTTCACTCACTTTATTTTAGGAATAGCGGCACAGCATTACTTTATTTAATTTACATGTTCTATAGTTGTGGGAACACCATTAGGAGCTTGTAGCAGCCATCACATGGTAATGGTTTGTATACACACACTAGACACATCAGTGGTAGCCCAAGAGTATTTAATTTATCCGCTATTCAACAGTTGAATGAAAAGGGCAACGCTTAGCACCAGAAAGGGGCGAAGCCAAATATTGATTTAGATGAGACATCAGAGCACTCTATTGCCTGGGGCTAGGACAATAGGAGCTCCAGAGATTAAAAATTAAAAGCAAACACGTACACTTAGCAACCATTTCCACATTGCTGTTCCCTTAGGCGTGGTTTAGCAAAAAAAGCTACAAAACTGGATTTAAAAAAGTCAGATGAATAGAAAGATTGATTATTAAAAGAAAGTATGGTGGATCTTTAATCAATCACCTTTTTTTTTTTTTTTAAAGGCCATCCTTACTACCAAGTACTGCCCTGAAGATCTTTACTGAGTGCAAGTGAGATGAATAGCCCAAGTATGACCAACACAAGGAAAAAGAGAATAGTAGTCACTTTATCATACAATATTTTGTTTACTTACTTGCTCTGAATTGCACTGGTGAGTTTTGTCCAGAGAATGATACTTTCTGACCCAAAGGTGTTGATGGCTCAGATATAAATGCCTGGACAGGTTTCTCACTGTGTTCAGTTACTGGGGTCCCATTAACAAATGATTTCAGCTTTTCTTGCTTCTGTTGCACTGCCAGCTCTTGCCTCAAGTCTAAATTTTTAAAAAGAGCATAAAAATGTAATATTACACTACAACAGAGTTGTGCAAGTGACATTCATATTATGTAACCATGTATATGCATGACAATTTATATACAGTTGTGTTCAAAATTATTCAACCCCCACTGAAATTGATTGTTTTGGTCGGTTTCGACATTGATTATGATCATTCAGTCATCCTGCTTACAATTAAATCAAAGAGGCACGTGTAGGTCAGACAAATATAACATAACATTTATAATGAAATAACCACAAATGTCTTTTCTGAGCTCACATCATTATCAGTTTTATTCAACCCCCAAGTAACATTCAATCTTAGTACTTAGTACAACATCCTTTTACAGTTATAACAGCTTTTAAACGTGAAGCATAGCTTGACACAAGTGTCTTGCAGCGATCTACGATTATCTTCACCCATTCATCATGGGCAAACGCCTCCAGTTCAGTCACATTCTTAGGCTTGCGCACTGCAACTGCTTTCTTTAAGTCCCACCAGAGGTTCTCAATCGGATTTAAGTCTGGTGACTGCGATGGCCACTTCAAAATGTTCCAGCCTTTAATCTGCAACCATGCTCTAGTGGACTTGGAGGTATGCTTGGGATCATTGTCCTGTTGAAAGGTCCAACGTCTTCCAAGCCTCAGGTTTGTGATGGACTGCATCACATTGTCATCCAATATCTCCTGGTACTGAAGAGAATTCATGGTACCTTGCACACGCTGAAGCTTTCCAGTACCTGCAGAAGCAAAACAGCCCCAAAGCATGATTGACCCCCCGCCATGCTTCACAGTAGGCAAGGTGTTCTTTTCTTCATAGGCCTTGTTCTTCCTCCTCCAAACATAGCGTTGATCCATGAGCCCAAACCGTTCTAATTTTGTTTCATCAGTCCACAGAACACTACCCCAAAACTTCTGTGGTTTGTCCACATGACTTTTGGCATACTGCAGTCGACTCTTCTTATTCTTTGGGGACAGCAAGGAGGTGCGCCTGGGAGTTCTGGCATGGAGGCCTTCATTACGCAGGGTGCGCCGTATTGTCTGAGCAGAAACTTCAGTACCCACATCTGACAAATCTTTTCTCAGTTCCTCAGCAGTCACACGGGGACTTTTCTCCACTCTATGCTTCAGGTAGCGCACAGCAGTCGAAGTCAGCATCTTCTTTCTGCCACGACCAGGTGGCGTTTCAACAGTGCCCTTTGCCTTGAATTTGCGAATGATGCTTCCTATGGTGTCTCTTGGTATGTTTAACATCTTTGCAATCTTCTTATAGCCATTGCCCTTCCTGTGAAGAGTAATCACCTGTTCTCTTGTCTTCCTGGACCATTCTCTTGACCTCACCATGTTTGTAACCACACCAGTAAATGTCTAGGAGGAGCTGAGTATCACAGGCATTTTAAAGTTGCCCAATTGGTGCTTATTAGGCTTTATTGCTGCTCCCTGATATCCACAGGTGTTTTCAATGCCTGATTGAAGAACAGAGGTTCAATGAAGTGTTTTCAGAGTGGTAGTCTTTAAGGGGTTGAATAATTATGTCATTGAAGAATTCACAAAAGAAACATTTACTACTGTATTACAAAACTAATTGATGTCATTTTAGTTGCATATGGTTCTTTAAGAAGTCCTTGTAGGATTTCATTCAGAATACAATTACAAATGTACACTAAATTCCCTAACCATTTACAGCATTGGGGGTTGAATAATTTTGAACACAACTGTAGATATAGTGGTAGCCCACCATTGTCTAAGTTTGAGCACCAGTCTGATAAATGATGCCCGCTTATTGATTCTCTCCATACTTCAGAAGAAGTAGACCTTTCTGGGAAATGGGTTAAGGTACAAGCCTATCTCTTGATCATTATATTCTAGAAGAAAGCAGTACTGCTCTTCTCAGAACACCATAACGGGTCTACACCGTATTTGAAAAAAAAATACTGTGGTGTTGTAGTATTTTTTTTATAGGGATGTGGCTTCAATGCTTTTTAGATATTCTATTGGGTATATATAAATGTGCAGCAGTGGGCTAAGTGGTTATCACTTTATTAAACGTTTATTGAAAAAAAAATGCACATACAAATTATACCTTTTAAGCCAATACAGTGGCAAAGTACTTGTGGTTAGCACTTTCACCTGGCATCGCTAGGGCCAATTCCAATTATGGAACTACCTGCTTGGAGTGTGCATGTTCTCTCCGATTTCCTCCCACACTGCAAAAACATGGAAGTAGGTTAATTGGCTCCTGTCTAAAATGGCCCTAGTATGTGGATGTATGAATCTGAGTTAGGGACCTTAGACTGGAAGCACCTTAAGAGCAGGGGCTGATGTGAATGTACAGTACATAAGTAAATTGCTGCATACAATGTTAGTGCTATACAAGAATCTAAAACAAAAACAGGCACAACATGAGACACCGGGTCATGCAGCCAGGGAAGAGGTGCATCCGCCTGAATCCTTTGTACTGGGAAAATATGAAGAGGACACTCCTGTAACCAGACCAAGCTGAGGGACAACTCAAATGACACCATTAAATAAAAACGAGTTAGTCAGGCAGTTAGAAAAAATGTGAAAAAAGGGATTTTATTTAAAAAAAAAAAAAACTTAACGTAAAATCCTTTTCTCCGAGTTCACTGACAGACGCAGCTCTTCATTGACATGTGGGGTTATATGCAGAACCTATTAGGAGTTAACTAGGCAAAAGAAAGAAAGCAAGCTGGCCCCTCCCAGGGGGCCGTCCTCTTTCTCATATAATCGCCCTGCTCTGCTCAGCATATCAGTTCGTAACAAGCCGTACCGGAAAAAAAACGCAGAGGGATGGGTGCTGCGTCTGTCAGTGAACTCGGAGAAAAACGGTAAGTTTTAATAAAATCCCTTTTTCTCCTCCGTTCACTGACAGACGCAGCTCTTCATTGACATGTGGGGATGTCCCAAATCTGTGTCAGAAAAGAGGGGTGGGTAAACGACAACAACTGTACCCAACAGAACCTCTCAGGAGGCCCCAGCCGCGCCTACACTGCCGCCTGTAAAACTTTACAGCCAAAAGCAGCATCCAAAGATGCCAACACATCCACTTTATAAAAAACTGAATAAACGTGTGCACTGAGGCCCAAGTAGCTGCCTTGCACACCTGTGACATTGAGGCCTGGTGTCTGAAAGCCCAGGAAGTGCTAACAGCCCTGGTGGAATGAGCCGTGACTGGAAGAGAGGGGACCTTGCCCCGAACAGAATACGCCTGGGTCACGGTCGGTTTGATCCAATGGGAAACAGTAGCCGACGAGGCTGCCATTCCTTTGCGGACCATCCATCAGCACAAACAACCCGTCAGACTTCCGAAGAGAGTCTGTAGCTGTCAAATACACCCGCAAAGCCCTCACGACATCCAATGAATGTAACTCAAATTCCTTAGGATGTGAAAAAATGTGGACACAACGAAGGAAGAACAAGATCTTAATGTGAAAAGAAGAAACCACCTTCTGTAAAAATGAAGGTGACGGATGCAAGACTGCCCTGTCCTTGTGAAGGACCAGGTAAGGAGACTTGCAGGACAACGCTGCCAACTCAGACACCCGCCTAGCAGATGTAATGGCCACTAAGAAAGCCACTTTCTGCGACAGCAATTGCAAGGGAATATCCCTGATCTTCTCATATGGTGGCTTCTGCAGCACAGAAAAACACCAAATTCAAATCCCACGGTGCCATAGGCGACCGTACCTGAGGAACCACATGGCACACACCTTGTACAAATGTACAAATCAACGAATGTGACGTCAAAGGGCGTTGAAAGAGAATCGCCAGAGACGATATCTGACCCTTGAGAGTACTCAAAACCAACTTTTTATTCAGGCCTTGCTGTAAAAAAGTCAGGACCCTAGACACCACGTAAGAGCAAGGGTACCAACATCCCGCCTCACACCAGGCAATGTAGGCCTTCCAGGTACGATAAATCTTGCATGGTAGAGATCACGGTGTCCTCGACACCCCCTCCCCCCCGTCCCTCACCACCTGGGACTCAATAGCCAAGCCGTCAAAGCCAGCGAGGGTAAAGCAGGGTGCAATATGGGTACCTGAGACAGCAGATCGTCTCGCAGCAGAAGACACCAGGGAACATCTGCCACCATTCATACCACGTCGGCATACCAAGGACGCCGAGGCCAATCCGGAGCAACCAGGATCATCAGAAGCTCCTCCGCATCCACCCTGCGCAGTAGAAGCTTGATGGGAGGATAGGCGTACAGAAGACGATACCGACCGCAAGGCACTACCAGCGCATCCGAGGCAACCGCCAACGGGTCCCTTGTTCTGCACACAAAAATCTTTACTTTGTGATTGAACCGAGACGCCATGAGGTCCACATCTGGCATTCCCCACTTGAGGCAGATCTGGTTGAACACTTCTGGATGTAGGGACCATTCCCCCTGATCCAGCGTCTGACGACTGAGAAAGTCAGCCTGCCAATTTTGTACGCCTGGAATGTACATGGCGGAATTCCCTGGTACGTGGAGTTCTGCTCATCTCAGAATGAGAGCTGCTTCCGCAGCTACTGCTGAACTCCTCGTTCCGCCCTGAAGATTCACATATGCCACGGTCATGGCATTGTCCGACTGAACCCGAATTGGGAGGCCTCGCAACCTTACCATCCAGTGGGAGAGGCAGAGTCTGATTGCCCTTAGCTCCACCACATTGATCGGAAGGCGAGATTCCTGCGCCGACCAGCGCCCCTGGGCAGACAACTGTCCTGGGACCCCCCCAGCCCGATTGTCACGACGAACGCCAGCCTATCGACCAATTCAGGAGAAGAAAGGATTTTCCCAAGGTTAGAGCTGGGGCCCGAAGCCACCATGTCAAGGACCCCCTGGTCTGAGGGTCCAGTCTGATCAGTCGGTCTAGGGACAGAGGTGACTTGTCCCACAGAGACAGAATCGCTTGTTGGAGTCGTGTGAGTCTGGGCGTAGGGTACCGCCTCGAAAGCCGAAACCATGAGCCCTAACACCCACATACAGAACCGTAAGGAGGAACACTGGCGAGACCATAAGGCTCGCACTGCTGCTTGCAGGGTCAATAACTTGGCAGGAGGTAGAAACACCTTCGCCTGTTCCGTGTCCAGGATTAGACCCAGGTATTCCAGGTAGCGGGACGGTGACAGGGTCGACTTCTGCAGATTAACCAACCAGCTGAAGACCCTCAATGAAGCCATTGTGATGGCTACGGTCTCCTCCACAGCTGAAGCAGAGTCCGCTCTCAGGAGTAGGACGTTGAGGTATGCTACTACCACAATGCCTCTCGGCCTCAGTAGCGACAGAACCGGGGCCGTCAGCTAGGTGAACACCCGAGGTGCCGAGGCCAGACCGAAAGGAAGTGCCACAAATTGGTAATGTCGCTCTCCCACCGCAAAGTGCGTGAAGCGCTGGTGTCTGGAACAGATGGGAGCGTGGAGATACGCGTCCCTGATATCCAGGGACGCCATGAAGTCCCCTTGGAGCAGGGTGGCCACGACCCAGTGGACAGATTCCATCCAAAATTTTCACACTCTCCCAAAGTGGTTTAGCGTTAGAACAGGCCTGGCCCCTCCCCCTTTTTTGGGGACCACGAATCGGTTTGAATAAAAACCTCGAAACCTCTCCAACAGAGGTACTGGCACAATCACCCCCTGGTCCGATAGTGCCTGAACAGCCCTGAATAGGGCCTCTCGACGCCCCTGAGGGAGTCTCAAGTTCGATGGGAAGAACCGGTCTGGGGGTAGAGTGCTGAACTCTATCCTGTATCCGGAGGACACCACTTCCTGCACCCACCGGTCAGAAATGCGGGCAGTCCACCTGTCTGCGAACCCCAGAAGACGTCCCCCACCCGTACTTGGGGTGGGGGCAACCCATCATGCAGATGCGGGCTTATCCTCAGTCTTTTCGTTCTTGCATTACCAGGAACGCTTACCGGCCCCTGCGGTGGGTTTGCCGGGTCTTGACCCCTTGCCCGCTGCACCGACGGCACGAAAAAACCTCTTCTGACCCGAAGAGGCAGGACCCTGCTTGCGGCGGAACTCCCGCTGCCTGGGCTCCGGAAGAAAAGTACTCTTCCCTCCAGTGAAATCCTTGATGATTTCATCCAACTGTGCTCCAAAAGAACGACCACCCTGAAAGGGAAGATCCGCAAGACCCTTCTTGGACGCGTGGTCACCCGACCACGAACGCAACCAGAGTACTCGTCTGATAATGACTGCAAAAACAGACATTGACATGAGAAGCAGGTCCAGAGCTGCGTCACACAGGTACCGAAGACCCTAAAACAAATGGTCTGCTCTCTGCAACACCTCAAGCGTCCTGCCACCTTCCAAATCATCCTGCAGCTCAGTCATACACTCAGACAGATATTGCGCCGATATGGCCGACGCCAGGGCCAACCTCATGGATGATCCTGCCAAAGGAAAGTGCCTTGACACCGCCTCCGTCCGCCTATTGGCCAGGGTCCTTAAACGAGGGAGACCCTTCCAAAGGAATGGTCGTTGCCTTGTTCATGCGAGCCACCGGAGGGTCCACTGCGGGGGATGCCCACTTCTTCACAAAACTATCCTCAAAAGGGATAGCGTATAGCGAAACGTTTAGGTAGGGCGAAGGAATTCTGCAGATGCTGCCATTCCTGATAGACCAGGTGGTCAAAAAATTGATCATAAAGATAAGCCTTAGGTGAACTGGGTGCCTAGCAGACCCGCAAACGTATGCGGACACCTGCGAATCCCCTGCTTGGTCCAGCCGCACGGATATTAGTAATCAGTGCAGCCACCAGCGCCTTTTCGCGCGCAACCGAGGCCCCCTGGTCCTCTTCGCCGTCCGAGGAGACTAGCTCGCCCTCAGAGTTCCACGGGGGTCCCCGTGACCCCCAAAGCCATTTCGGGTTCGGACTCTTCCCCTGAGGAACAAGGGGGAGGCAGATGCTTTTTAGGGGCCCCCAGAGCGCTGCTCAGCCCCACCCGGGGAAGAAATTCCGCAAATACTGCTCTCAGCTGGTCCAGGGACACCAGGGTCCCCAGCGCAGGTTGCGCTGCCGCCGACACCTCCTCAGAAGGACCCGCAAGGTCATCTGCCATCGTACCACCGGAACTGTCAAAATAGAAAATGGCCTGACAACCCCACAATGCATCCCCACCGCCACCCCGCAGAACGCCAGGGAAACCCCAGGAGGACTGCACCCACCGCTACCAGCACCCCAGGGAGAGCCCAGCTATACTTGCAGTACTTGCATACTTGTTGCCTCACAAGCGCTGCTCCCAGCAGGCGTGCTTAAGGACCGCCAGTCAAGAAGCCTGCGCCGCCTGTAGCCATCCACGCTGTCCCAAGTGAAAGATGAAGCAAAAACGGCAGCAGCACGTTTTTTACCCTCCAGGGACATCCAATATGGCCACCGAAAAGTTTCACAAGAGGCCAAGCCTGTATACAGGCCGCTCCTACGGCAAAATGGCCGCCGCTCAGCACTAGAGGGAAACCCTCAGCAAAATGGTCGCGGCTACAGCAAAATGGCGGCGATCCGACGCAAAATGGCGGGGGGATCACCGCATGGCGGTACGAACGCGCTGGGTGCGGTGCGGGGAGAGGGGGGTGTAGGAGGGGGCGAGGACACCCAGGGGGACACTAGCCCAGCAAACACCCTCCACCGGTCGGCCTAAAATACGCCCAGCACCCCCCCTCCGTGCCCCTAGGGGGGGGGGAAGTGGCCGCCCGCACGGAACAGGCACGATGCAGCGGGCCCCGCCAAGGCTAGGACTAGCTCGCATCGGTCGGTCGTGCTGGGGACAGTGCAGGATTCTAGCTATCCTCTATGCCCCAGCCGGCTGCTTCATAGCAGTCTTCATCAGACAACTTGAAAAAAATAAAAAAGCGGTAGCAAAATAGATGAACCGCAGGTCCCATAAGGGAGCCAGGTCTAACTCCTTGCACGAGGCATAATAAAACTGATATGCTAAGCAGAGCAGGGGGGTTATATGGGAGAGAGAGGAGGGGCCAGCTTGCTTGCTTTCTATTTGCCTAGTCAACTCCTAGTAGGATGTGCATATAACCCCACTTGTCATTGAAGGGCTGCATCTGTCAGTGAACGTAAGAGAAATGGCGGCGATCCGCCGCAAAATGGCAGCGGATCGTCGCATGGCAGTGAAAAGGCGGAGGGCATTCCGGGAGGGGTGCGGAGCGGGTGGGGGGGGAGAGTCCCCATGGGCCACAGCCCGGCGACCCTGCTAAGGGGGAAAAAAGTTTTTGGGGTTTTTTTTGTGCCCGCCCCCCCCCCTTCGCGCCCTGAGGGGGGAAGGGGGGGGGTCACTCACCACTCCAGCCGGGCGTAGCAGGTCGCCACCCGTTGCAGGCCTTCCTCCCCATCCGGAAGGGATGCTGCAGGCCCCAGCCCCTGGACAGGAGAGCACATCCTGACACTGGGCGTAAGTGGGGGTCTCCCACTGGCCGCCCGCACAGAACGGGCACGATGCAGCGGGTCCCGCCTAAGCATAGGACAGGCTCGCATCGGTCGGCCGCGCTGGGGAAATCACAGGATTCTAGATATCCCTTTTTGCCCCAGCCGGCTTCTTGATAGTAGTCTTCATCAGAAGGCTTGAGAAAAATAAAAGTGCTGTAGAAAAAAGTCTGATCCGCAGGTCCCATAAAAGGGAGCCAGGTCAACTCCTTGCACTAGGCATGTTAAAACTGATATGCAGAGCAGGGGGATTATATGAGAAAGGACAGCCCCCTGGGAGGGGCCAGCTTGATTTTTCTTTTTTTGCCTAGTTAACTCATAATAGGATCTGCATATAACCCCACATGTCAATGAAGAGCTGCGTCTGTCAGTGAACGGAGGAAAAATATGTTTTTCCATAAACTGAAAGAGTGGCTTGAAGCTGGTATCAGAAGAATGAAATGTAAAATTCATGTGCCAGAGATTTATACAACAAATGATACCCCTGCAGCTTATAAAGTATGGGAGTGGGTATCAATATTCCTCCAATGACATGTGACAAAGTCAACCAAATAAACCTATGTTACACAATTTTCACAAAAAAAAAAAAAAAAAAAAGTTAAAAATCAGTGTCCAGTGCAAATAAAAATCCAATTGTGTGATCCGAGATGGGGCTTTTTTTCCCCTGGTTTATTTGAATTCTTTTTATTAGAATTGTAACAATTTTAACAGGAGAAAACACCCCAGTAAACTGGCCTAGCCTTGCTCACCCTCCCACCGTATTAAGACAACTGAGCAAAACAAGAAACTAGTATGTTAACCCTTCTGCCTCTTTCACACTGCTTAAAAGTCACACGATTTTGCAGGTACAATTTTGAAGCAACTTAAGGGAATGCCTGTGCAAACTTTAGGCCTATGGACCTCAACTCGCATGAAAGTCAGACAAAAGTAGTGCAGGGACTGCTTGGAAGTCGGCACGACTTGAAGACGTACATATATGAATGGTCGTCATTGGAAATCATGGGGAACGATTTGTCATGCGACTGCAGTCTAAAGTTGCAGAACAAGTCGCAGAAGTGTGAAAGGGGCCTGAATGAAGCACCAGACACGTTTGCTGTGTCATCTATTAAGCCATTTACCCCAGATTTTATCAAACTTTTTTGGGCAATCTCTAGTATAAGTGGTGTTATTATAGTATGTGTGATGAATTTACACCTCCAGACTGTGCTCCGATCATGTAATCAATTGTGCTGTATAACATGTGCCTTTGTGATCCACGCCACCCTCTTATCTAACCAACACTCACTAGACACTTTCACCCAATATTGTGTGGGTCAGCTTGCGTTGTAATGGGACAATGGTAGCCTCCGCGTCTACGCTCATCTTACGGTCTGTGCTTCGATTATTCGCTCAGGGACAAAAGATCAGACATGCTCTCATAGCGCAACCAGGTTTTAATGTTTAAAAAGTGTAAAGTACAAGGTATAAAATAACACTCACATTTGCCTGTGCCCAAGCCAAAGCCCAGCGATTTCAGATTTCAGCAGTGCATCCGTTTTTTTCCCTCTGCCAGCTGTCCGTCTACCAACATGGAGACCCCTCTTGTGTGCCAACAGCCAGAAGTTGTCACCCAGAAGGGACATCAGAAACTACGTAACCAGCCTCAGCGCATTTCGCTGTCATAGAGACATCAGGAAGCTGGGGGATGTAGCCAATGAGGGTCCCTATATACCAGGGATATGCAATTAGCGGGCCTCCACGAGGCCCATGAGGCACAGCAAGACTGACAGCCACTAGCATAACACCCTTAGGCAGAGACATGATTGGACTTCATTTTGCAACAGCTGGGAGGTCTGCTAATTGCCTATCCCTGCTAGATAGCCTTCTTCGATTCAGACCCGGGAGCAGTTAACCCCTTGAGTCTCGATCTCCAATAATGCACTGCTGGAATCCCTTCTAAATCAAACAACTGAAACAAATGCTAAAAACAATACAAATCAATTAATGCAAATCACAGGGCTTTTCTATAGAATAATCATAAGTATATAGTATAATATAAGTTTATTGCACCACACCTCTATCAACGGATCTCTATTTACAGTTTAGATTTATATAATTCAGTGCCGTCCTAGATTACTCCTGCCATTTAGTGGTCATTTAAAAATTGTAGCCCTTATTTATAAATCTAATATAATCTGCATAGTTAAAATCCAGCTAAAAATAAACAAATTAATCCATATAAAAAAAATTTCAAGGGCAACCATCAATATAATATTGTTTATAGATTGCACCACCCCTTTATAACCAAATAATCCCCATGTTCACTATTAAATATAGTACAGTGGGATTCGAGTTTATCAAATTACTTGTGCCCCTAGTGGTCCTTAAGAAAATCAATTTTACCCCTCGTCCTTATTTACTATCTCCAATTGCAATCCCAATCTTAAATCTAGATCAGAAGATAAATCAATAGATTATATTTTTTTCAAATACGGAACTTATTTTATTACTAGTTAGATATGAAATTAAAAAGTGGTTGTAAAGTTTTTGTTTTTTATTTTTATTTAACGTGCCTATACTTACCTGCTATATGCAATGCTTTTGATCAGAGCAGCCCTGATCCTCCAATTCTGGGGTCCGCCCCCACCTGCACTCCAGGCTCCTCTTAGTCTGGTGCTACTACAGAAAGTCCCCTGCTCCTGTGTCACAGGATTTGATTGTGATCAGTGGGAGTCAATGGCTCCTGCTGCTATAAATTTGTCCTATGAGGTGAGACAGCGGCAGGAGCTGCTGCACTTGTGCACATCACTGGATCAGACTCCAGTAAGAAAAAAAAGGGGGTATAAACTAATGACAGTATTAATGTATATATACACATGCAATCCTCCTGCATCTATCCCTACCTTTCAAGTGTCCTTCCTGTAAGCACTAGCAACTCTGTAAAACTCTGAAATCAGAGGGTGTCTGTTTGCTGGAGTTTGGTGGGTGGGGTTGTGATGTCACAAGCCTCCCCACCCACCTCTATACTGAGACATTGAGGAGGGAGGGGGCATGTTAAACTTTCTCTGCTGTGTGAAGGAGATAAGCAAATTGCTTGTCACTCACAGAGCAAGGGGCCGATTGACAGTGTATTTCCCTGTTAGTGGACTTTCTCTTCCTGAAAAAAGATAAGCTCATTACTCTCAGTTGGATTAACTCTTTGTGGTAAGACTAGGCACAGATGATATGACATGCTATACTCTACCAGGCAGAATTACATTGTTTTTTTTTCAGGTTTACATCCACTAAGTGAAAAATAAACACCTAGGAGAAAGGAGGCCCCAAATAAAATTCAGTTTGTCCAAAGAACCACCAGGAAGGATTCTTTACAAAATAAAACCGCTAGTTCTGAGATTAGTCTCATGATACCCTCCAGAAAAAAACCCTCAAGTTCCTTAAGGACAGCAAAGGAAAAATCCAAAAATCGGCCCAAAGGAAGCCGACAGGGTCAGATTAAAATCCCATGGCGAGACTGGAGAATTAATGGGTAGGCACTCCGTGCGCCACACCCTAAACAAAGAACTTTCTTTATGAGCGAATGAGTGACCAGAGGACTCTGAAAGCAAAGCCAGAAAAGGCAGAAACTTAACCATTTAGGGTGCATAAGACCTAGTCCTAATCCAACCCGGACTGGAGAAAGTGCAGGACACATCCCTCTGGGTAACATTTAAGGCAAAACGTCACACCTTACATCATGCAAAGTAAACCTTCCAAGTTTGCGGATTTACCTTTGAATACGTTGATTTCCTAGCATTAAGGGGATTGTCAATGCAAAACAAAAAACCCAGCTTTATAGTTACCTGCTCTGTGCAATGCAATTGCAAAGTGTGGCCCCAAACCTACTATTCTTGGGTCCCCCGCCAGCGCTTCTTGCTCCTCTGACAAATGCCCTCTACAGACACCTACAGTGGGGCTTGGCACCACCACCCGCTCCCTCATCACTGGCTTTGATAGCAGTAAGAACCCACTGCCTCAACAAAGCCTGTGAGCCTAGGAAGTGAGGGGAGAGCTGCTGTAGGAGGGCACAGCGCTGGATCGAATGTGGGCTCAGGTAAGTATGTAGAGGGAGGAAAATGCTACCTAAACATTTTTTACCCAATGCAAGGAATGCATTAAAGTGGAAAAAGGTTTAGGCTTTCGAAGCACTTTAAGCAGCATAGGAATAATGAAGTTGAAGAGATCCTGATCCCTGAGGACTTTGAAAGCTTCAACAGTAAAAGTGTCAAAGCCAACGACCATGAAATAGGATACTAGACTGGCCCCTCAAGTCAGAGGGTCAGGTTTGGGATGTGTCCACGGAGTGCGTTTCAGGAGGAGGAAAATGCATAAGAACCAAAACATTCTGGAGCAGTTTGGCAATACCAAGATAAGCAGGATGTCCTCCATCTCAAACCTGTGAATCAGCCAAATAACTTGCTGCAGAGGAAAGAGGAGTATAAACCAGAAGTGATCTTGAAGAGGCACCAGCATGTCCACTGATAAGGCTCTTGGATCCATGTTTCTAGCCACGAACCTGACCACGTTGTTGAAGTGAGGTGCCAGACTCTTACCTGGTGTTCGCCAATGGTAACAGAAAGTAACACTTTAAGGTAAAGAGACCATTCCACAGTGTCCAGGTGCTGACCAAAATTGAAATCCGTCTGCCAATTGTCTGCACTTGGGAATGTGAACAAGGCTTGAACATACCTTTAGACCCAAGCCAGAAAAACGTCCACTTCCACGTCCACTCCACAAAAAGGCAACAGAGCTTCTGGTGCCACCTTGATAATTATGTAAGCCATGACTGTTGGGCACGTGCAGAAAGGTGTGGGGTCCCCTCCAAAATCCATACCAGACCCTTAGCTGAGCATGCTGCCCAGCAGGCCAGGAAAGAGGGGGGCGAAGAGAATACGAGCGAGCACCCCACCCTCCTAAACCATATAAGGCCACATGCCCTCAAGAGCTCTGAACCCCCAAATGTTTCTGCCGCCTGACAGTTCTTAAATAACTAAGGGGCGGGGCCATCTGACGACATCGCCAGGTGGCCTTGCCCTCTTGTGACATCGTCGACCCAGCATGCCCCCGGTCAATGACATCACAAGGGGGCAGGGTCACCCTGTGAAGTCATTGGGTGGCCCTGCCCCTTCGATATTCAAGAACTGCCAGACGGCAGGGGCAGAGATTTTATTTCCCCTCTTCAGGTCGGCAGCCTGCGTTCATCTTGATGGATAAATACTTTTGTTGTTTTTTTTTTGTTTGTCAATAACAGTTTTTACCCACTATTTACATATTCCTGGTGAAGGACTAGGGGTATTTATACACCATATATACTCATTAAAATGGGGGGAATCTGGAGTACCCCCTTGTTAAAGTGGCCTTCGAGATTCTGATAAGTCACTGCACACACCCCCACAGCCACCAGGCAAGGGTGGGGTTAGAAGCTCTCATCCTCAACATAGGGATGCTCTGTTCCCATGCACCCCCAATGTTGAAGGCATGTGGCCTGGTGTGGTTCCCTTTAAAAACCGAGGGGGGAAAAAAAAAAAAAAAAAAAACTGCGTGGATTTCAATTGTCGGAAATTGTTTTCTTTACAATCAGCTGTCAGCGGGGAGACCTGCCGACAGCTGATGAGTCCTTGGTTGATAAGGGCACAGCAGCCAGTTTGCTGGCCTACTCATTAGCAACCAGCTATTCTTCAAATAGAAAAACTGGTTCAAATATTAACCAATTCGAATTCTGCAAATTTAGAATGTTAGAAAACGAATATAAACAAAAAAAAAAAAATAAAAAAATAAAAAAAAATAAAAAAAAACTTTCCATTTCATACAAACCAACATCATTGAAAAAATATTTAAAACTCAAATACCAATCCAGAAATCCAAAGTAGCCCAAATTGAGGTGTAGTAAAAATGATAGCTTGTTTAGCAAATAAAAACATCTCCATACACGTGAAGCATGGATCACCAACGAGAACAAGTTTGCAAAAAATGCCTCTATAAATAACTCCCAAAGAGGCACTCCCCCCGCATTAAAAGAGCCCCCCCCCCAAGCTGGAGCCAATAACTGCTATGTTTGGAGAAGATCCCCCCTTCCTTCTATTTCCATATCCCAACGCAGCCTGTTGAAAATCTGGTGCATCTTAGCCTCTTCTCAAAACACAGCAGCTCTTAGCTCCAGTTCGGCAGGCTTTTTTGATGCTGTGGTCAGGGAAAGTCCTTTAAGGAGGTATTAGACATTTTTCCAAACCTGCTTTTATTGGTGATCCACATGTATGGAGAGGTCTGCTTACCAGATATTTGCTTCATGAGCTACACTTGCAATTTCCTGTGCACCAGATGTTTGGAGTTGCTTTTTCTTCATTCATTTTTCTAGTTCGTGAAAAAAAAAATATTTTTGCTTGCATAGCTGAGCTTGAAAGAGCAAGAGGCTTTAAGGAGGGCTTCTAGCCTTTTGTTCACTGGGTCATAGCCGAGTGGGGTATGCTCAAAAAGTCAGACAGCAGCAAAAGAGCAGAAGAAAAAAAAAGCCCCCAGAGAGGGAGAAGAGCCGGGGAGAAGACGTCGGAGATGATTTAATAAAATAATTTTAAATAACCTGTGTAGTGTGTTTTTTGGACACTCTTTTTCAGGTGAATGGGTAGGGGTACAATGTACCCCATACTCATTCACATAGGGTGAAAGTTCAGGATCTGGGGGCTTCCAGATTCCGATAAGCCCCCGCCCCCAGAACAACAACCAACGGCCAGGGTTGTCGGGAAGCGGCCCTTGTCCTCATCAACATGGGGACAAGGTGCTTTGGGGTGGGGGGGGGGGGGCACAGGGCCCCCCCTACCCCAAAGCACTCATTCCCCATGTTGAGAGCATGTGGCCTGGTATGGTCCAGGAGGACGCTCGCTCGTCCCCATCCCCTTTCCTAGCCTGCCAGGCTGCGTGCTCAGATAAGGTTCCGGTATGGATTTTGGGGGGGACACGATGCCTTTTTTGACGTGGGTGTTCCCCTTAAAATCCATACCAGACCAAAGGGTCTGGTACCTCTTGGAGAACCCCATGCAAATTTATTAAAAAAAAATAAATAAATAAAATTTTTGCGGGGTTCCCCTTCAAGATCCTCTACACACAAGTCGCAAGGCGAGTCGGATCATCATGATCCGACATCAGTGAGACTTCAAATCAATGGGTTTCCATAGGGAACCGTTGATTTTGAATAGAGGCAGAGAAACTGAAAGCTAGCGTGGAAAAAATGTGAATTGACGCAAAAGCTAAACGCTGATAAAATTGCGTTAAAAAAAAAAAGAGCTGTAACATCCGTGTTAACGCCCATGTGTATGAGGCCCAAATGTGCTCATGGCAAAAAAAAAAAAAAAAAAACAAACAAACAGTACTAGTCACCAGCATTGCCTTTTATCACCCACCAGCTAAATCCCCTCACTTCCCACATCAGTTACTGATTTACCTTGCCCACTGTCTTTACGAGGAGGCAACAATCTTGGTAGAGGCAGGGTTTTGCTTCCTCATTATCAACACTGCACATTGATAACTGGGGATCTGAATGATCAACAGTACAAATGCATAGAATAAAGCACAAGATGCACTGCATTACAGTAACAATATTACCAAAGCCTTGAAACACTAACAGACAGAGGCTGATAACCTTTACCCTGAGTGTCATAGTTGTATAGCTACATTGTGAGATTGTCAAAGGAAGGGCACTGCTATTTTTCAGTAGTAAAGTCAAGACAAGGTGGTATACATTTTTAGGGTACCATTACTATAATATAGCAAATCTTCACTTTTAGTCCACGTAGATTACAGATGCTAGGTGTCAAACCAAGAAGCACCATTTGCCTCACCTCTGGTTTCATCTTTCAACCTCTGGATGCATTCTAGATGATTTTCCTTCTCATCTAGCTCACTTTCAAGGAATGCATTTCTCTCAATAGCTTGATTCAAACGTTGCTCAAAGTCTTCCAGGGATAGGATAGTAGCTCTGTTTAAGGGAACACTGGGTTAGTACACAATCATTCAAAAAGACCAAAATGCATCTATACCCAAGAGCATAAATGTAGGACAGTCGATCAGTTCGGATATCGGCCATAAATAATCAAATCTGGGCCGGTTCAGTAGGACAGTTTGCTTTCCTGCAACCACCAGCTGCAGGAAAGTAGCTTCCATTTGTTTCACCTTCTGGTCATATGGCTGTAAACCTGACAGTGGTTAAACGCCAAGAACCGCCATCAGGTTTATATAGCGGTTTTTGTCCCCATTAGGGAGATTCACTCTCCAACTGCCCCAAATCACGAATGTTTAAAGGAATGACTGAAGGAAAACCAAAAAAAAAAAAAAAAAAAATAGGATTTTTTGACTTACCCTAAAATCTTTTATTCTTGAAGTGGGGTTTATGCACCTTTCACTAGGAGTGGACTAGGCAGAACGTAGTTCAGCTAAAAGCAGACAGTCCCTCCCAGGGGGCAGTCCTCACTTGGCATAACCCCTCCTGCCCTCCTCAACAACTCCATCCGTAACAAGCAGTACAAACTCAACAGAAGAGGGGTGGGTTCTGCGTCCGTCAATGAATTCAGAAAAAAGGATTTTACGGTAAGTCAAAAAAATTTCCTCTTTCGTTCATTAACGGACGCAGCCTCTTATTTTTGACATGTGGGGATGTCCCAAAGCAGTGTCACAACGAGGGGTGGGCAACAACAACAGTACCCAACAAAAGAGTTCTCTGGGAGGTGCCAGCCATGCCTCACACCACCGCCTGCAAAACTTTGCGGCCAAAAGCAGCATCTGAAGACGCTGCAACATCAACTCTGTAAAACTTGGAAAAAAGTATGCACCGAGGTCCAAGTGGCCACCTTGCACACCTGAGAAACCAACGCCTGGTGTCGGAAAGCCCAGGAAGTACTAATCGCCCTGGTAGAATGAGACGTGACCGGAAAGGGGGGCTCCTGGCCCCGAATAGCATACGCACGGGTCACCGTCTGTCGTATCCAACGGGAAATAGTGGACAACGAGGCCGCCATTCACTTGCGTGGACTAGCCACTGCGACAAAAAATGCATCGGAACTCCGAAAAGAGGCCGTGGCCGCCAGATACACCCGCAGAGCCCTAACCACATCCAGGGAGTGCAAGGCAACCTCCTTGGGGTGAGACGGACGCGGACACAGCGAATGGAGGACAATGTCCTCATTGATGTAAAAAGGAGACCACCTTCGGTAAGAAGGAAGGAGAAGGGCACAAAACAGCCTTGTCCCCGGGACAGAGCTGCCACCTCAGACACCCACCTAGAGGATGTAATAGCCACCAGGAAGGCCACTTTTTGCGAAAGAAGCTGGAGGGAAATTTCGCTTATATTTTCAAAAGGCGGCTTCTTAAGTCTTGAGAGGACCAGATTAAAGGTCCCAAGGCGCCAAGGGCGACCATACCTGGGGAGCGACATGATGAACCCCCTGTACAAAAGGTACGAATCAGGAAATATGTCGCCAAGGGACACTGAAAAAGCATCCCCAGGGCAGAAATCTGCCCCTTAAGCGTGCTCAATGCAAACGTGTGATCTAGGCCTTGCTGAATTTAAGCCAGCACGCGAGCCACTGAGAAAGAATGGGGGTTCCATCCCCCCGCCTCGCACCAGGCAATTTAAGCCTTCCAGGTGCGGTGATAGATCTTACGTGAAGTGGCCTTACGTGCCTTGAGCATAGTGGGATTTACAAACTCAGAAAGTCCCCTATCTTAACAACTGGGACTCAATAGCCAGGCCATTAAAGCCAGCGATTGAGCCGAGACACCAGGAGGTCCACGTCTGGCGTGCCCCACTTTTGACAAAGCTGGTGGAAATACCTCCGGGTGCAGGGACCACTCCCCCTGATCCAGCCTCTGGCGACTGAGGTAGTCCGCCTGCCAATTTGACGCCCGGGATGTGAGCAGCAGAGATTGTTGGCACGCGAAGCTCTGCCCACCGCAGAATGTGGGCTACTTCTGATGCCACTGCTGCACTCCTCGTTCCGCCCTGATGATTCACGCAAGCCACAGCTGTGGGGTTGTCTGACTGGACCCGAACAGGACGACTGTGCAACCTCCCTGGCCAGTGGGAGAGGCAAAGCCTGATCGCTGGAAAAGTTCCAGCACATTGATCCGGAGACTGTACTCCTCCAGGGACCAGCGACCCTGTGTCAACAGCCCCAGGATCCCCCCCCCCCCCAGCTGTATAGGCTGGCATCCGTCGTGACCACCGTCCATTCCACGGGTAGAAACGAAGGGCCCGCGACAACCAGGCAAGGGAAACCCGGGTCTGGTGATCCAACCTGATCATCCAATCCAGGGATAGCAGAGACTTGTCCCACAGCAGCAGAATTGCTCGATGCAGGGACCGGGTGCGACTGGGCATAGGGCACCGCCTCGAAGGTGGAGACCATCAGCCCCAACACCCTCATGCAAAATCTGAGAGGACCACTGCTGGGACAGCAGGGCCCGCACCACAACTTGGAACGTCAACACCTTGGCGGCAGGGAAAAACACCTTTGCCCGCTCCGTGTCCAGGACAAAGCCCGGATATTCCAACCGGCGCGACGGAGTCAGTACAGACTTCGGAAGGTTGATCATCCAGCTGAAGTCCTGCAGGAAACAGAGGGTGATGTCCACACTGTCCTTCAAGGCTAAGGCAACCTCTTGAGTAGGGAAAGAAGGGCCCGCCCTACGCTGGGGCTCCTTGCCCCTTCTAGGCTCCGGGAGGAACGTACTCTTCCCCCCCAGTGTAATCCCTGATGATCTCATCCAGGGATGCCTCCAAAAAAATGACTACCCTCAAAACACAAAGTCCTTCAGGCCGCTCATTGACGCTGGTCCCCCGACCAACATCTAAGCCACATCAGAAGTCCAATGATTACTGCAAACAAGGACAGTTTTGACAGCATGGGAGCCATGTCAAGGGCTGCATCACAGAGGTACTTAAGACCCTGAATCAGCTGGTCCGCCATCTGCACAGGTTCCGGAGGGGCCTGGAGAGTCACCAAAGCCTGGTGCACAATGGCTGCCCATTCCGTAAGTGCCTGTGCCACCAGTGCCGGCCACATGGCCGACCCTGCGACCAGGAACATTGCCTTGGACACGACCTCAGTCCTCCTATCGGCCGGGTCCTTAAAAGGATGGAGAGCCCTCCATCGGAATAGTGGTCACCTTGTTCAGACGGGCCACAGGTGGATCCACCGCCGGAGACTTCCATTTCTGCAACAGGGTATCCTCCAAGGGGTAACGCACAGAAAAAAGTTTAGGCATGGTGAATGAACCCTGGAGGTCGTTGCCACTCCCTGTAAACAAACTGATCAACGTACAACAAATAAGGGAATACCTTAGCGACACGGGCCGGCCTACGCGACCCAAATGTGTACGGCGACCCCTGTGTCGCAGCCGGGCCCAGCTTCAGCGTCTCACAGACCACTGAGCCCATTCACGAGCCGCGGTGGCCCCCCCGAGGCCTCATCCTCTTCATCAGAGGGGTCCCGGAGCTCGCCTTCTGACAGCTCTAGGGGGTCCCTGACACCACGGAGCCCCCCTCAGGCTCCCAGTCCTCACTAGAGGATGGAGGAGGGGGTGGCCGCTTCCTCGCCACCCCACAGTCACAGATCGGCTCCACCCGGGAGAAGAATTCTTCCAAGATGGCCATCAATTTGTCCAGCGGAACCACAGGTCCCAGCGCTCCCTGGTCCCCACCGGAGACACCTGGCTGGGAAGACCCTGCTTCAGCCGCCATTGCACCGCAACCCAGAAGACACCCACCGGCCAAACTGGATCATGCGTCCCGCACCACCCCTCAAGCTGCCACACTAGGGCCCCAGAGGCTCCCAGGAGGACTTGCCACACCGACCCGGGCGCTGCTGCTAGCGCTGCCGTAGCTGCTTATAGCCACCTGTTGGTACTTGCTCTGCTTCCCCCACATGTAGGAAGGCTCTTCTGGCCTGATCCAGCGCCAAGAGAACCAGGACCGCCCACTCAGCCAGCGAACCTGAGGCCAGGATACAGCAGACCACACAAAGATGGCCACCGTGTGCACTAGAGGCCGAAACCAGCGGCCAGCTACCACTAAATGGTGGCCGCGATAACACACGCGGCCAGCTACAGGTAAATGGCGGTCTGTACTGACATGCCGATCGCTGGCAGCCCACCAGGGGAAGACTACAGCTATGGGGGGGGGGGGGGTTGGAGCAATACTAAAGGGTAGGAAGGATCAAGCCCACCTACACCCGCCTGCCCCCCTCCCCCCGCCGGTGGGGGGGGGGGGGCATACTCACCACTCACGACGGGCGCAGAGGGTAGCCACCCGAGACCGACCTGCCACCCCGCTGGTTCGGGGGGAGCTGCCGGCCACGCAACACCCGTGACGTGAGCCCTGGTCCTAGGTGTACTGGCAGGACGTTTAATCCGCCGGCCGCCCCCCACGGAACGAGGCTCGATGCGGCTGACCCCGCGCACAGCTAAGGGTCGGCTCGCATCCGTCGGCTGCGCTGGGGAGACTCCCTGGATCTAGGATATCCAGCCTGTCACCCAGCCAGCTACTTGATTGCATTCTTCATCAGAGGTCTTGGGAAAGACAAAAAATAGGGAACCGCAGATCCCAGCAGGGAGCCAGGTCCTATTCCTTGCACTAGGAAGAAAAAACTGAGTTGCTGAGCAGGGCAGGAGGGGTTTTGCCAAGTGAGGACTGCCCCCTGGGAGGGGCTGTCTGCTTTTAGCTGAACTACGTTCTGCCTAGTCCACTCCTAGTGAAAGGTGAATAAACCCCTCATGTCAATAAGAGGCTGTGTCAGTCAATGAACGAAAGAGAAAATTGATCTGCCACTGGAATAGGGAGGAGGGGAAATTTTCCAATGGGAACACTGGTTTCTGTGACATCTAACAGGGTATATCCTCACATTGGAAAGATATCCACTTCATTCCTGTTGGTAGGGCGAGTAAGGATTACAACCTCTCAAGTTAATGGGGGAGGGGGGGGTGGAGTAATCAGATTTGCAACATGTGCACCTATTGGATGATTTACAGGCAACTACATACAATTTTTTTGTTTAATTTTTGCCATTTTCAGTTCAGGCTGATTTTGAAAGTGAATCTGTCAAAATGATTCTCATGCCACAATTACTTTATTTCCTCCATAACACCCCAATAGTGATACCACTGAAAATATTACGATTAGTTAGCTAAATTTTCCGGGCACTGATTTGGAGGGAAGGTACCCCGAGAATTAAGTTGGAACATCTCCAAAGGCTTAAGGATACGGGGGGCTGGCACTCCCCAATCCGTGGCTATATTACCCTAGCAGCTCAGTTGCAGCATCCCCTAGAAGATCATGGGGGAAGGAGGAGAAGTAGGGTCCTCTATTGCAGTGACGAAACACCACCTGCAGAGACTTGATTCCCCAGGCTTTGTGCAGTAGTCCAAAGGCTTGCTCCTCCAAAAAATACCAGACATACAATTTAATCCAAAAGATATGAAACAAAGCCAATTATCTCCAGAGGGTGACTGGGTTTACAGAATTTAGCCCCATTTGGAATACATACATACCAGGAATTGCCCAAATTACAGATTTGCCCCATGTGGATAAAGTATGGAGTGACACATTTGAAGCATACATTTCAAGGGGGAGCTCTCATGTCATTTGTGGATATTAAAGCCAAATTTAACCTGTCCTCTAGTATGCACTTCAGCTACCCGCAAATACAACATGCAGAACGGCACAGAGTGGCTGTTCTGAATGGCACCTGTCCCCCGCCCCACTGTTTGATCTTGTTAGGGATGCTGCCTCGTTCAAGGGCTTTATTTCACAGAGCAATACCATACTTCTTCAGTCCTAATTGAGGTGCCACCCCGACTAAGCGCTGGCAAAGGAACGTAGGTCCCATAGATGGAGATCAGTGGGAGGAGGCCTTTCAGGCAGTAGTTACCTGCTCTTTGAATGTATCCCAACAGTTGACACAATAATATATCCTCTTGAGGGTACATTACACCTGATAAGCTTAAGAACTGAGGCAAAATTCACTAGGTGTAAGAGGGACCATGGTGGTCTGATACACCTCCTGTTTCCGCGAAACTACACCAATACTGGGCAGGAATAGTGCAGCAGATCAACATGGTCTATCAGGTGGACCCTTCGGCTAGACCCTAGGGCAGGCCTATAGGGTATATTAGAGGAATAAGATTGGGGGGTGACTAGAGGTAGATACCCTGGATGCAAGGAAACGGTCGCGAATCAGCCCCACCGTGGAGTTAATCCTGACTTCTTCATACCATAACGAGACACTTTATTTCGGGAACTTGCTCCGTCGTAGGGA
>BLSH010032195.1:350555-363958 GCA_018402905.1 Glandirana rugosa
CCCCCCCAATTGGTGAATTGCGTTTAGTGGCAAATATTTGCCGGCAGACCTCTTCACCTTCGTAGCCCCATATCGGACGTCGATGACCAATATGGGGCCATGGTAAAAGGATCTCGTCCGCTAGCCGATAGACCACTATTGTCGGCTAGGTCGAGACCTCGGTGAGCGGGCAATAGGGTCCGTCGCCCTCCCCTGTAGGGGAAGAGGGGACAGTGTTGCAGGGAAAACGGCGATTTGCGTTAAGTGGTTAACCCCCCCCCCCCCTGCCAGTGTTTTTTATAGCACTGATCAATGCAATAATGTCACTGGTGCCCAAAAAGTATCATTTAGGGTCAGATTTGTCCGTTGCAATGTCGCAGTCCCACTAAAAATTGCAGATTGCCACCATTACCAGTAAACACAATAAAAATAAATAGAAAGTCCTTAAATATATGCAATAGTTTGTAGATACGATAACTTCTGCGCAAATCAAATATACGCATATTGCGAATATTTTTGGAAAAAAAAAAAATATATAATATAAACACACACACACACACACACACACACATTCTTATTTTACAATTTTTTTTTTTTGGACATTATAGCTAAAAGTTAAAAAAAAAAAAAAAAAAAAATTAAAGTTTTTTAAAATTATCGCCCTTTATAGTACAACAAAATTAAAACTGAAGAGGTTATCAAATACCAAAAGAAAGCTCTATTTGTGGGGAAAAAAGGACATAAAATTTTGTTTTGGTACAAATCCTTCCGGGGCTGAAGTGGTTAAAAACCTTTAAGAGTTAGATGGGTATCCCATCTCTACACCCAACCTGTTGACTGATCAGTGAACAGCAACCTTATCAGGTCATCAATCCACTTTATTGTTCCTGGTTAACATATTTGCATTAAGATGCCAATGCCCAATCAAATTTAGGTATATACATGCTCACCAGCCACCGTATTAGGTACAACTTGCTAGTACCAGGTTGGACCCCTTTTGCCTTAAGAACTGCCTTAAAGGAGATGGAGATGATAGGGATAGCGAACGATCTATCATGAGAACATGTTATACTGAACGCTTCTGTGCAAGAGTTTTGCACAGAGTGGCCCTGATCCTCCTCCTCTGTGACCCCTCCACGGCGCTCCCAGCTCCTCCCCGCATAGAGAGTGCCCATGGGGGAAAACGTTTCCCTGGGGAGGCTCGTGCAGGCACGCTCCCGAGCCCTGCTAATACGTCCATTGACACAGACAGCAGGACTCAGCCCCCCGTCCCCAAAACATTGTATTTAATTGACGGCAGCGGGAGCCAATGGATGCGCGGCTATCAATCTATCCAATCAGGACCAGACACACCAGCTGGAGCAGGTGGGCTCATCTCCAGCGCTGGAAAGACAGAGTTCACGTAAGAAAAAGGGGGACTCTTAGGCTAAAAGGGGGTTTTTCACCTTAATGCATAGAATGCTATAAGGTGAAAAACCATGAGGGTTTACAACTCATTTAAATTATTCGTGGCATAGATTCAACAAGGTGTTAGAAACATTCCTCAGACATTTTAGTCCATATTGACATGGCATCACGCAGTTGCTGCATCTCCATGATGCAAATCTCCCGTTCCACCACATCCTAAAGGCGCTCTATTAGAATGAAATCTTGTAAATATTGAGGCCATTGGAGTAGTGTGTACTTATTGGCATGTTCAAGCAAGGGTGGATATGATCAAAAAATCTGTTTTTCTTTTTAAATCGATTTTTTTGGATTATCAAATTTTTTTTAATAAGATGCTTTTGGAGTTAAAAAAATAAAAAAATAAAAAAAAACACACACACACACACACCTATCTAAAGATAGCTTTCTATTTAGGATACAGTAATAAATTTAGTTTATGCAGCATTAACTACTTCAGCCCGGAAGGATTTCCCACTTTAGTACCAGAGCACTTTTTGCGATTTGGCACTGCACTGCTTTAACCGACAATTGCGAGGTTGTGCCACGTTGTACCCAAAAAAATGTGCTTCTTTTCCCACAAATAGAGCCTTAGTTTAGTGGTATTTGATCCCCTCTGCATCACTTCTGATCACCACTACAAATAAAGCAACAATCTTGCAAAAAAAAAAAAAAAAACAAAAAAAAAAAAAAAAAAAAAAAAAAACACACAATTGGCGTTTGCTTGGTTTGCGCAAAAGTTGCTGCGTTTATGATGAGAATTCATATTTCGTGGTTTTTTTTGTTTTTATAATTTTACTAGTAATGGCAGCGATCTGCGATTTTTAGCGGTAGTGCGATATTGCGGCGGACATGTCAGACCATTTTGGCATTTTTTGGGACCATTGGCATATATATGAAAAATGCATTGATTATTATGTAAATGCCATTGGCAGTGAAGGGGTTAACCTGCAGGGGGTGATCTAAGGGTTAACTCTGTCCCCTCAGTGTGTTCCAACTGTATGGGGGCTGGGTTGGCAGGGGGAAGGGAGTGATCACGGGCTCCCATATACAAGGAGCCTGTGATAACAGCCCTTCCCCCTCTGTCAAAACAGAGATCCGTGTTTACATATATGGACCTCCGGTCTCACTACAGGAGAGCCATTGCGGGTAGCCAGCAGAGATAAAGTCCGCCCTACCGGCTCCCAAGCTCCCCCGGAACACAGGGAGCACGCTCAGTGCGCAACCTTGCAGCTGCCGTCAGGCGACGGTGGTTTGAGATATCGAACCAAGTTGTCGCCGTCAGGCTACGGCGGGAGGTCGGCAACTGGTTAAATGGAACTTAATGTAGCACGAGGCTGTAAATTCTGCAATATTTACATTTTTTGTAATATAATAAACAGATTATTCTACATAGAATCTTTAATATTTGCAAACACAATGAAGGTTCCTAACTACCAGCAAGAATGAGTCCTTACATTTAAAGAGCACCTGTCATTTCAGATCCATCATGGCAGCGCCTGTTAGCAGGCACTCACCTGCTGCCGCCACGTCCCTTCACCTTGTTGTGCCACTGCTGCATCACCAGCTGTCCCATTCAAGTTAATTGGGCGGTCGGTGAGTCAACAATGAGTCAGAGGAGGAGCCACTGTGGAAAAGACGGCAGTTGCTCTTTAAAAATTATGATTTTAATAAAAGCCTTTTTACTAATGATTTAAAATCAACTAGATTTAAATCAAATCCACCCTGGTTCAAGCAACCAGTTGGAGATGATTTGAGCTTTGTGACATGGTGCATTATCGGTACACTGGAGTTTATAATAGGATAGACATGGTCAGCAGCAATACTTAAGTAGGTTGTGGCGTTTAAACAATGTTCAATTGGTACCCAAAGTGTGCCAAGAAAAATATCCTCCACACCATCAGCCTAAACCATTGATACAAGACAGATCCATACTTTTATGTTGTTTACGCCAAATCCTAACCCTACCATTTGAATGTCACAGCTGAAAGCGAGACTCAGACCAGGCAACATTTTACAATCTTCTATTGTCAAAGTTTGGTGAGCCTGTGTGAATTATAGCCATAGTTCCCTGTTCTTACCTGACAGGAATGGCACACGGTGGGGGTCTTCGGCTGCTGTAGCCGATCTGCTTCAAGGTTCGATGTGTTGTGCATTCAGAGATGATATTCTGCATACTTGGTTGTAATGAGCAGTTATTTAAGTTAATGTTACCTTTCTATCATCTCGAACCAGTCTGCCCATTCCTTTGAATTGTGGCATCAACAAGGCATTTTCATCTCACAAACTGTCGCTCATTGAAATTTTTTTCGTTTTCGGACCATTCTATGTAAGCCTTAGATGTTTGTGCGCAAAAAACAAAGTTAAGCAGTTTTTGAGGTACTCAGAGCAGCACGTCTGGTACCAACACCCATGCTACATTCAAAGTCACTCAAACCCTCCTCCTTCCCCATTCTAATGCTCGGTTTGAACTTCAGGAAGTAGTCTTCAAGTCTAGATGCCTAATTGCATCGAGTTGCTGCCATGTGAATGGCTGATTAGTAATTTGTGTTACCCAGCAATTTAACAGGTGTACCTAGTGGGCTGTGAGTGTATATTTACCACACACAACTATCGGCATGGAGTTCGGATTTTAAAAAAATAAATAAAATTGGGGCCTTCTTACCTTCATTGACTCAAGTTCCATGCGCAAGCGGTTATTTTCCGAGAGCAGATCTCTGTTCCTGCCCTCAGTCTGCAGAAGTTGTGCTTCCAACTCGGCTTCATACTCTCGGCTAGCCTCCTGGAACTCACTTAGCTCTTCACTTGCATCCTCAGAACTGACACAAAAACACAGCGTTACCCTTCCAGCTCATGCTTCAAGCCCCCACCTCAACCATCTGTATCTAGGTAAAAAAAAAAAAAAAAAAAAAAACACCACCACACACCATTTCTTATATTTCATCGCTAGATTTTTCCAGTACTGTGCCTCTTCCTCCAAAGAATGAAACGCATCTTCAGCTAAATCATCCATATCAGCAATTCCATTAGCTCTTTTATTCAGTTTGCCAAAAATTCTGGAACAAGCAGCATTTAGAATAATTAGGAACAATTCAATAATAATCCAAACCTGTACTTGCCATTAAATTCTATAAATCATGGAAAACCACACCTAGTGTTGTCTGACTACACTAGGTAACTAAGTGAACATTGTATGATGTGGGTAGCAACATCCCAACACTTCTGCACTATGCCATTAAAACAGGCCTCGACAAACACCGGGCGCCAGGTCGCCATGGAGACCAGAAATCACGTCCTGGCGAGTGACAGCCGTTCCTTCTATCTGTGTTAAAACAGCGTGTCGGATTCAGTGTCGGATTCAGCGAGAGCAGAGAGCCGTTCTCGGCTTAATCTAACAGCTGTTAAACTTGGCTGTCTGCCTGGAATAGTTGTTGAGAGTTAGAAGAAGAAACACAACAATGTATCTAAGGGCCGGTTCACACTGTAGAGAGGCGGAGCGGCGCAACTTCGCGGCCCGTTCACATCTAGGCGAATTGTCAGGTGACTTGAGTCGCCTGACAATTCGCCTCAATGCTGTGCAAGTGGGACCGTTCTAATGGGAGCGAAACGCTTCGCTCCGCATTAGAAAAATGGTCCCTGCACTATTTTTAGGGCAATCTCAGGCGGCTTGCATTGACTTCTATGATAGAAGTCTCCTAGCAAGCCGCTTTGAGATCACCTGGAGCACCGCATCGCGCCGCTCCACGCCACTCCGCCTCGCTACAGTGTGAACAAGCCCTTATGGTTCTTTCAAAGCAATGATCTCCGGGCTGTTATCAGGAAAGTTTAACCATTTAAAGACTAAACCCTCTCTCATTAGTGGCTTAAAATTAAATATTCAGTGTTTTCTGCTAGAAAACGACTTAGAACCCCCAAACATTATATATTATTTTTTAGCAGAGACCCTAGAGAATAAAATGGCGGTTGCTGCAATATTTTATGTCACATGGTGTTTGCGCAGCGGTCTTTCAAGCGCAATTTTTTGGAAAAAATACACTTTGATGAATAAAAACAAACTAAACAGTAAAGTTAGCCCATTATTTTTTTGTATAATATGAAAGATGTCACACCACGAGAAATGTGACCTTTATTCTAAGCAACAAAATTGTGATAAAGCCCTGAGTACCATCAACAATTACCACTCTATGTGCAGCTGGGCTCCAGTATTTCATGGTGACCGGAAACCCACCAGAGCAATGAAAAGTCACCGTGGGGGACACACATGTACGCAGGAAGTGGCTGCAAAGAGGCAGCAGAAGATCAGCAGTGCTGGACTACTTTTCACCTTTTTTTTGAGATTTACAATGTCACTCAGGCTTTGTTTAGATGTGCAAGTTGGGTGGTAAAAATGTGCAGTAGAGACGTGTTTTTGCCACCCACCATTGGCCTTCCTTAAGCTCCATTATGCAGCAGATGAGGGCGTTTTACATGCCGCAGTCACAATGCATTCGGCATAAGGAATTTCCCCCATAACAGATTTTTCAGTGTCACTCTTTCTGGCCAGCCTATAACCCTGATGTAATGGTGGAGTTATTGACTGGCTGCTCTGCTGTGAGTAAGTTAGGGTTTAGGGGCGCAAATGACTTGTCTTACCCCGGGCGCTGACAACCCAACACTACGCTATAAAAAACTGGCTCCTAACTTTTTTAGCTGGCGCCTAGATTCAAGGCAAATTTGTCAAGCCCTGCATTAAAAGGAAATCTGTAGAAATATGGATGCTACTATCTGAAAAAGACAATGCTAACATTTGCAACAGGTTGACTCTCCAAATTAAAGCACATCTAAACTCATAAGCAAAAATGTAATGGATTGCAGAATACCAAATCTTTGAATTGTGGCAGCTGCATTTGTTTTTTTAGCCCCCCTCCTATATTTCCCTTGATCCAGCCAGTTAAGTGATATTTTTCTGTTTCTTTTACCAGACTAAGCTGTCCAGCAAAAGTGGCAGTCAAAAGGCTGAGACATGGGTGAGGTTTATAAGGTCTCTTACACACGTCTCTGCCTCTATTCAAAAACCAATGGTTCCCTATGGGAGCCCATTGATTTGAACAGAAGTCGCACCAGAAGTTGGATCATGATGATCCGACCTGCGGTGTGATTTGTGTGCTGAGGATCTTGAAGGACAACCCTTCAAAAAAGTGAAAAAACATTTGTGTGGGGTTTACCCCCAAGAGGTACCAGACCCCTTTGGTTCAGTATGGATTTTAAGAAGAACCCCCACGCCCAAAATCCATACCAGACCCTTATCAGAGCACACAGCCTGGCAAGCCAGGAAAAGGTTGTGGGGACGAGCGAGCACCCCACCCCCCTCCTGATCCATACCAGGCCACATGCCCTCAACATGGAGAGTATGGGTGCTTTGGGGCACCCCAAAGCACCTTGTCCCCATGTTGACGACAAGGGCCTCTTCCCCACAGCCATGGCTGTTGGTTGTCAGGGTCTGCAGGCAGGGGCTCATCGGAATCTGGAAGCCCCCTTTAAGAAGGTGGCCCCCAGATCCCAGCCCCCCACCCTATGTGAATGAGTATCCATTCACAAAAAAATAAAAATAAAAAAACCACACACACACACACACACACACACACTATACAGCTTTTTTAAATAGTTGTCTAAATCAGCTCCTGCATCTTCTCCCCTCTCCAACTCTTCTTCAGGGGCCTTCTATGTTCTCCCTCTTCTCCTCTGCCCATGTTGATTCATTGCTCTCCCACTCGAATGCCAGGTCAGTGCAGCGAAATGGCTTATATTGACATGGGGCAGGGCCAAGGGCTGACGTCATCCGGAAGCCCCACCCTTATGACATCCCCGCCCTGGGACGTCATAAGGGCCGGGGTTCCAGACGATGTCAGCAGGTGGCCCCACCCCATGCCAATATAAGGCATGCCACAGCACAGACCTGGCATACAAGTGGGAGAGCGATGAGTCAAAGGTGAATGGGTAGGGGTGCAATGTACCCCATACACATTAATATAGGGTGGGGGGCTGGGATCTGGGGGGCCCCCCCTTGTTAAAGGGGGCTTCCAGATGCTGATAAGCCCCCCCCCCCCCCGCCCACAGACCCCCGACAACCAACAGCCAGGGTTGTAGGGAAGAGGCCCTTGTCCTCATCAACATGGGGACAAGGTGCGCAAGACCCCCCCCCCCCCCCCACCCCTAAGAACCCATACCCCATGTTGAGAGCATGCGGCCTCCCCACCCTTTTCCTGGCCTGCCAGGCTGCATGCTCAGATAAGGATCTGATATGGATTTTTTAGGGGGGCCCCCCTACCCTGTTTTTTTTTGGCGTGGGGTTTCCCCTTAAAATGCATACCAGGCTGAAGGGTCTGGTGCCTCTTCCTTTTCTGCGGGGTTCCCCTTCAAGATCCTCAGCACACAAGTTGCACCGCAAGTCAGATCATCATGATTCGACTTATTGAAATCAATGGGCACCCATAGGGAACAATTGATTTTGAATAGAGGGAGAGAAGCTGTAAGAGTTACAACACGCTAATCACAAATAAATTAATAGAATTATAACATTTGCGTAACAAAGTCCATATACACAGTCTCAAAGTGAAGGTGGGTCAGGTATACCGATGCCTGTATATTAAAATTGCCGTTGACGTGCACAGACTGAGTGCCCCACATGGATGTACACTCATGTTCCAACTGTATTTGCTATAATAGCAACTTCTAACACCACAGCTGATCTACACACCTGCTTATTCATTGCTTTGTATCCGTTGGCGCTGAAGTAGATTTAATTTTTTTTTATAGGCAGAGAACCGCCTGAAGAGACTCAACTCTGTGTACACAACGTTAAGCCATGTTAGAGCGCTTCACCGGCTCAGCGTCAAAACAGGTCTAGCGCTGCAGCTTCCGAACTCGCTGGTCCTGCGTTTGTTTTACAGCTTAAGAATGCGGACGCCACTTACAGCTCAGAAACGTCAGTGTGTGTATGAGGCCTTCTAGTTAGCTTATGTAAAGCCTTTATCTCAAAAGGAAACACAAAATGCGTAGCTACTATATGCTAACTGCTAAGTGGTTGTAAAAGGTAGAACTTTTTTTTTACCCCAATGCATGCTATGAATTAAGGTACAAAACCTGTGTGCAACTCCCTCCACTCCCCTCTTATACTTACCTGAGCACATTGTCGATCAAGTGCTGTACACAGGAACAGCGGCTTTCTTGCTCCTCACAAGATAGTTTTATTTATTTTACAATCACTTTTAAGTGTTACCTGGAATTTGGCTTTAGAGCGGAAATAAAACACTACAATACTAACTCCGGCTTCAATGATCCAATGTTCGCCATGTTTTTTGTCCATGTTATCTCCTCCCCAATAGTTTTGGCTAAGCAAGACAGTAGATCCAGCACAAGGCAAAACAGGAGGATGCACCTCCTGTGCCAAGCACATTCACCCTGCAACCAAGGGCCAAGACAGACCTTCAGCCTCCAAGGGACCTTATCAAAAAACAGAACATAGTGCGTGTTATAAGGCTTAAAAGTGATATTAAAAGACGGAGTTTTTTTTCCCCCCCTTTAAAAATAAGCATGTTACAGTTACCTGCAAACCCAATCCTCTGCCCCCAGTACCCTGCAGGTGCTCCTAGCTTCTCCCACCTGCCCAGTTGCCCCCATAGCTAGCAGACTGGCTTCTGAGCCGCTGCTCTGTATCTATTCAGACACAGAACATAGCATTGGCACGAGGACGAGGACGCCCCGGAGAAACACTGCTCTCATGCACATCACTATCAAGAAAGGGCTCAGGTAAATATTAGAGAGGGGGGTAGTAGCCGCACACATTAGGTGGTAAAAAAAATAAATAAATAAATTGAGCTTCTACAACCACTTTAAAGCCTCCTAGAGACAGCAATAGCTTGTCTTTCACCTGCGACCAATTCTCCTGTAGGCAGTAATACAACCCAGTACTCCTCCAAATGGACTTACAGAAATGTTTTTATTGCTGTCTGTGACAGACAGACTATATTCCTTTTTCTAGACCAGCAAAGAAACTCTCAAACATTTGGCTGAAATTAAACTATGCAATCAAGATCATGCAGTTTCAACATCATGTATCCAAATCTGTGACTTGTGAAAAACAGCTATATTAAAAAATAGCCATTCAAAAATTACTGCATTTAGGCTCCATTCACACCTGCACAGTCTTGGAAAGTGGATCATGCTTGCAGTGGCATTGTTAA
The DNA here is from genome assembly GCA_018402905.1 of Glandirana rugosa. Lineage (NCBI taxonomy): Eukaryota > Metazoa > Chordata > Amphibia > Anura > Ranidae > Glandirana > Glandirana rugosa. The sequence goes on from BLSH010032195.1 coordinate 360,200, forward strand.
AGTGTTTGTTAAGCCACTTGTATAAAGAGTTGCCATCCCCTCTGTATTAAAACAAGAAGTTGCCCTGTGTGCGTAATAACATATATATGCTTCTCTATACTGAGAATACACCTTGATCAGTTGTCTTTCTGCTCTTCTCTCAGCTCAGAATTCCTGAGGGCGGGGCTGAGCACAGCTGCTGACATCAGCTGGAGAGAGAGAGAGAGACCTGCTGTGTTCTCTATATAGATAAGAATATTTATGATACAACACTGACACAGGGAGCTTATACTACTAATACAGAGGAAATAGGAGCTTTTAGGCCTCATGGACGTTTTTTTGACTGTTTTACAGCTGCTGTTTTTAGGTGCAGACATTTTTTTCTACAGTCAAACTCTCCATCACGTTATCCTATGTGTTCATCCACACATAAGCTGTTATCAACTATTTTTTTTTTTTTAGCAGTGATGTTTTTCAGCTGTAAAAACGCTCAAAAACGACGATCCAACTTTTTGGACGTTTTAGATCAAGGGGGAAAAAAAAAAAAAAAAAAAAAAGCTTGCCCTTTAAAAACATGAAACGTCAAAAAAACGGTAATAGAGCGCTAACAGCAGCTGAAAAACAAAAAAAAAAAAAACAAAAACAAATCACTGATAAGCTACTGACTTTTTTTGGTTTTTAACGTCCTGTGTGCATGAAGCCAAAAGGGTCCTTCCACACATACGGTCCGTTTGATCAGTTCAGAAACGGAGGGATGAAGTCTAAATCAGTTTTTCATCCTTTTTTTTTTTTTTTTTTTTTTTACATCTGCCAAGCTAGAGTCCTTAACTACTTGAGTCTTTTTTTATTTATTTCATTTTTTTTTCTTGTTTTTTTTTTTAACGGATGAAAGCCCTATTTTTCATCCGTTTAAAAAAAAACTGATCAGTTTTTTGTTTTTTTGTTCGATGTAAATGGATGAATGTCTTTTTTTTTTTTTTTTTTTTTTTTAAACTACAAGGAAGAAGGATGTTCATCCATTTGCATCAGGGTGAAAAATAAGGCTTTCATCTGTAAAAAAATAAATAAAATTAAAAAAAAAAAAACGGATAACAATGGAAGCAGATGAAAATGGATGGAAATAGATGATCCGTTGCCATTCGTTTTTCCATAGGAATGCATTGAGGTCCGTTTTTCATCCGTCAACGGATGGATGAAAAACAGATGAACGCTCCATCTGTGTGTGTGAGAAAGGGGCCTAAGGGTCCTTTCATACGAACGGATCGTTCAGGTCCGCCTCTCAGTTTCTGAAGTGGACCTTAATGGACGCTCCATTGTCCTCTATGGAGCGACGGATGTCAGCGGTGACATGTCCGCTGACATCCAATCCACCAAATACAGACAGATGGAAACCCTATTAATTCATTTGACGGATCAGATGACATGAACACCGACAGATGGTCCGTGTTCATCCGATCCCCCATAGAGGAGAGGAGAGCGGAGCTCTGACAGGTGCGTTTCTGCACGGAGTGCAGACGGTCCTATCATCCGCCAGCTGAGCGGGGATCAATGGATGGATTCCTGCTGAGCAGTGGAGCCCATCTGCTAGTGTGAAAGGACCCTTAAGCCTCGTACACACGGGACGACGATCGTATACAACAGGTCGTACTAACGACCGTTGTATGCGATATCGATCGTTAGGATTCGCGATTACAACAGTCGAACATACGACGGTCGTACAAGGGAGTTGTATGAGCAGACTAGAAAACTTGGTCGTACCAACAAGCGATCATACGACCGTTGCATCGTGTGTACAGAGCAGTTGGTACAACAAGTTGTATTGTGCAAAACACGAATGCTCCGAAGTCAGGAACGGCCGGATGCTAATTACATGCACCTGAACGTTCTTCTCTGCTCGTACGATCGTGTAGTGCAGTCAGTATGCAAGTTACATTATCCAACATACGATTTGCGACGATCGCACGTACGATCGTCGTCCCGTGTGTAGGAGGCTTTAGAGTTAATTATGAGAGCAGAGGAGAGAAGCTACCTGTTGAGAGGAAGAGGGGAGAAGGAGGAGCTGAAAGCAAGTATTGGAGATCTGGGAGTGACAGTCTGCACAGAACACAGGCTCTCAAGATCTTATGAGAAGGGGAGTCTGTACTCTGGGGGGGCCCGCATTATCACAGGTTTGCTAGGGGATAGAGGGATAATTTAACCACTTCAAGACCGCCCGCCGCCAGTTTGAAGTGGAGTACCGTTGTTATGGTAGCAGATAGCTACCCCGGTAGCTACATAACCCCGGTATCTATTCTATTTCAGGCGGCGATTACGCGTCAGATAAAAGTGGTCTTAGCGGGATTCGCCGTGAGATCACTTAGCGGCAGGAGAGGTGCCCCCCCCTCCAGCCGCTTTCAGGTCACCTCCGTCACCGGACCCACAGGCAGCGGCGGAGATGATCACGTCCGCCCCCACCCACCCCAGTGTTCGTGAGCCGATAGAGCGGCTAGAGCCGTTCACCCATCTCAATAAACATGGCTGGGCAGAAGCGACGTCACAAGTCACTTCCGCCCAATGGTCTTAAAAGGGGACATTTTTTTCCAAATTTTTTTTTTTTTTGGCATTGTAGTGTAAATATGAGAACTGAGGTCTTTTTGACCCCAGATCTCATATTTAAGAAGTCCTGTCATGCTTTTTTTTTTTTTTTAACCACTTCAATACAGGACGTTTATACCCCCTTCCTGCCCAGACCAATTTTCAGCGCTCTCACACTTTGAATGACAATTACTCTCTCATGCTACACTGCACCCAAACAAAATTATCATTTTTTTTCCACACAAATAGAGCTTTCTTTTGGTGGTATTTAAGAACCTCTGGGTTTTTTATTTTTTACAACAATTGAAAAAAACTGCGAAAATTTTGAAAAAAAAACACTTTTTATTAAGTTTCTGTGATAAAATTTTGCAAATAACTAATTTTTGTCCATAAATTTGGGCCAAAACCTATACTGCTACCTATCTTTGGTAAAAATAACCCAAATAAGTGTATATTATTTGGTCTGTGTGAAAGTTATAGAGTCTACAAACTATGGTGCAAATGATTGAAAAATGATCACACCTGATGCACTGATGGCCTATCTCATTTCTTGAGGCCCTGAAATGTCGGGAGAGTACAAATACCCCCAAATGACCCCATTTTGAAAAGTAGACATTCCAAGGTATTTAGCAAGAGGCATGGCGAGTTTTTTGAAGTTGTACTTTTTTCCCACAATTCTTGGGAAAATTAAGAAATTATTTTTTTTTTGTGCACAAAATTGTCAAAACAAGTTATTTCTCACACACAGTATATGCATACTTCCAATTACACCCCAAAATACATTCTGCTACTGTCACCGAGTATGGCGATACCACATGTTTGAGACTTTTTCACAGCCTGGCCACATAGAGAGGTCCAACATTCAAGGAGCACCGTCATACATTTTAGGAGCAGAAATTTCACATCTAACTTCCTAACGACCTATTACACTTTTGAAGGCCCTGGAGCACCTGGACAATGGAATTACCCACAAAATAAAGGGATTTTATTAAAACTTACCGTAAAATCCTTTTTCTCCGAGTTCACTGACAGACGCAGCTTCTTCATTAACTTCATGGGGTTTTATGTTCGTCCAACTAGGAGTTAACTAGGCAGGGAAAAGATCAGCTGGCCCCTCCCTTGAGGGCCGTCCTCTCTTCCTACATTAAACCCCCTCACAGCATAGCTCTCCAGTTCGTACACAAGCCGTACCAAAACAGAGCTCAG
>BLSH010032195.1:374497-389995 GCA_018402905.1 Glandirana rugosa
TGTTCCAACCGTCCGTCCCTGGGGGTCGTTCGTAGGACGTCAAGCTATAACGTAAACACCAGGACTAACCCAGAGCACCCGTCCACACGGTATTACACTCCCCCATGGGCAGGGCGACGGGGGGTGCCTCGACATCTCGGTCTACCTCTATTTGTCAGTCTTTGGGAGGCCAGAATGCCTTCTGTGATCATAGAGGAGGCCCCTATACAGGTTACAAGGAATCACAGACAGCCATCCAGTGTCGACGCCAAAAATTCTCGTCCTACAGCCCACAGGGGTGTAGGACTGGTATGACTCCAGTCCCATAGGTACCTCGAACGTCTCAGTGTAGACCATATTTAGTAGGTTTATAGCTTCCCATAGATTATCCAGAGGGTAGACTTCCAAGTCGGTGGTCCAATCAGTTGGGGGGGGGGGGGTGGCGTATCTGAACACTGCGGTGGGGGGGGGGGGGTTGACTAACCTGGTGGCTGAACCTTCAGATGGGAGACCTATTAGATACCCTTCGATATTTGGATGATTTATACCAGATGTGACTCTGCAAGCTCCATGGATACCCTGACCTCAGTATGGTCAGGATGTGGGGACACCCGACATCCTGCTCTTAAAAACCGCAGCTGTGACCTACCGACAGACACTAAGGAACATTGGACATATCCCCGGAGGAGATACTAGTGTCTTCCGTAAGACCGGAGGGTTTCTGACTGTTTATCTCCATCTGGCTCTACAGCTCCGTGGGGGGCAGCGGGACGGGTACCCCCTCACATTATGGCACACCTGCCCACGAGACCCAATCAGGACCACAAATGCAATATCGAACTGCAGGATGCTTGCTGGGGGTCCCTGCCTGCCAACCTTGTTAATCATAAGGTTTGGAGGAAGTCCACTCTCATACCCTCAAATGCCTCACACTTAGCCAACCCTCGGTTTAAATGACACTATTGTTCTGTTTTAATGTCTAAATTGCCTCATGAAATACCCATTCTCAGGGATAGGCTGGGGGGACAGGGGTGGCCTCTATTTTGAGGGGAGGCGCCCACCTCTGGCCGAAGATTCAGGGTTGCTCTCTGGCATGTTCATTCTTTTGGTTTTGTTTTGGGTTTCTCTATATTTGAAGTAACCTGCTGTTTTACCACATATCTTGCTTACATGATGTGCTATAGGGATGCAAGGGAGGGTTGGACTCGTCTGTGCGTGTCACCTCCGCCCACTCTCCCACCTAGGCCTGCTGCCCTAGTTGGCTGGCACAAGCATTAGTACAAGTTACATACTTGTTACTTTAGTTGTTGCACACTGCCCTAGCCCGAGACTCTCGGTAACTCAGACAGTATCTAACCATCCTGTTTGCCTCCTCTCCTACATTAACTCTTCCTATCTCTTCACCTGCTCCTTTCTTTCTAGTTCTTTCCCTACTGTGCGAGGTGGTGATTGACAGTCTTAAAATGCAAAGGGCCTCAACACCCCTGGAAAGATACGTATTCTCCTTGCAGACCTTAAAACGTGCTCATATTGATGTGGCGTTTATTCAGGAAACATTTTAGAGACGATAAACTACCCATTCTTAGGAATAGATGTTACCCACTAGCCTATCACTCTACCAACATTGAAGCCAAATCTAAAGGGGTATCAATACTTCTGTCAGGCAAAATCCCATGGTCATGCATAGAGGTGTGTAAGGAACCTTTGGGACATTATCTATTCCTGAAAGGGAAAGTGGGTGAAAACATTGTGACCTTGGCCACAATTTATGGACCAAACCCTCAGCAGGCTACTTTTCTCAAATCCACACTAAAGCTACTTGCTGACTTCCAAGAAGGCCAACTTTTTGGAGAGGACTTTAACACTCCCTGATCCTTTCAACCTATATGTCCTCGGGTTCCTCTTCAGTCCGCCCCCCCTCCCCGTATCAGAAAGAATATTGCGCAATCCCTTCATAGAGCCCAATTGGTTGACTTCTGGAGACTGCAACACCCAGGAGAAAGACTACTCATTTTACTCCCCTCCCCATAACTTTTATTCTAGAATCAACTTTTTTCTGATCGACAAATGACATGCGGTACGGGATACACAAATCGACCAGATCACATGGTCTGATCAAGCTGCAATTACCCTGACCTACGCCCTTTCTGACACAAACCACTCCAGATCCCGATTCTGGCGTCTAAATAACAGCCTCCTACAAACACCGGAAGTCCTGACAGACATCAAGCAGGAACTGCACCATTACATCCACACTATCTACTAAAAAGGGTGTGACCCTAGATTTCTGTGGGAAGCACATAAGGCGGTGATCAGGGGAGTATTTATTAAACATGGAGCACATATTAAAAAATACCGCAACAAGCACTTGACCTCCTTGTTGGAGAAATTACATAGTTTAGAAGCGAAGCACTAACACGCCTTTACACCTGCACGCTGAAATTATGCTTCTCCACAACCAAATTTCTCATCTGTTACATTATAGAGCTAAAGCTGCATTGCAGTCCTGTCAAAAGAAAAGGCTACGAATTCAGTGACAAATGCAGGAAACTGCTGGCGAACCTGGTCAGGGATTTCCAATCCTCCGCATACATCCCCTACATCACCGCCTAATGAGGCAACAGGGTTGTGCTCCCTAAGCAGAAATCAGACTTTTACTCAACATAAAAAAAAAAAAATTTAAAACCACCACACTTTACAACCTACCCGACCGAGTACCCCCTCAGACTGACATTGACGACTAGGTTAGGTCATCCCTCCTCCTAACGCAACCCGCAGAAGTCCAAACAGAACTGGACCTGCCCATTACTCTGGAGGAATTACAGAGAGCCGTGGCATCTACTAAATGTGAGAAAACCCCGGCCCAGACGGCTTTACCCTGTCATATTACCAGACACTTTTACCGACCCTAGGCCCTCACATGGTAAAATTGTTTAAGGATATAAAAGCCAATGACCCCTTCCCTCAAGACTCGCTGAGAGCACACATTTCTGTTATTCCTAAAGACGGTAAAGACCTTGTGCATTGTGGTAGTTATAGACCCATTTCCCTCTTAAATATAGACTTGAAACTATTCACTAAAATCATCGCGACTAGATTGGCACAACATTTCCAGTCCCCAATACACCTGGACCAAAGTGGGCTTCATCCCAATTAAGGAAACACGGGATAACACGACCAAAGCCCTCATCCTGATAGACGCAGCCTCCGCAACCCACGTGTCTCTCAGCACTGATGCCGAGAAGGCGTTTGACAGGGTGGACTGGAGATTTATGTTCTCCGTTCTCCGCCATATAGGTCTGGGGAATTCTATGATTGGCTGGATAGCAGGTATACACTCCTGCCCCACAGCCCAGGTAAAGGCTAATGGCATCTTATCTGATCCATTGCCCATAATTAATGGGACGCGGCAGGGTTGCCCACTCTCCCAGCTCCTTTTCGCCCTCTCACTGGAACCCTTCCTTTGAACACCAACATTCAGGGCCTAACATTGATGGCACCCAACATAAGACCTTTGCCTAGGCAGATCTACTATTTAAGCTCACTAACCCCACCGTATCTCTTCCCAACCTCATGCAAGAATTTAGCAGTTATGGTTGGCTAGCAAACCTTAAAATTAATTTCGACAAATCGGAAGTGAATTGCACTCCCCAACAACCTCCTGCAGACATTACAAGCCAATTTTCGATGCAAATGGACCCCTACAGCGTTGAAATATCGCGACACCTATATACCAGTGGACCCCACCCGTACGTTCTACTTGAATTTCCCACCTTGGGCAACTAAAACCCACACCTTACTAGATCAATGGCACAATGGACTTAATTCTTAGTTTGGGAGATGTCATCTTCTAAAAATGGTTATATTACCTAAAGTCTTATTCCTATTTCAAGCCTTGCCGATCAGAATTACCCTGGCCTACTTTAGGCAAGTGCAGTCTCCATTTTCCCGCTTTATCTGGGCTCATAAAATACCCCGTCTGACCCGTGTACACCTGATCCTACCGAAACAATTTGGTGGTCTCGCAGTACTGAATATCAAGAAATATAACCTAGCAGCACACATAGGCTGGATCATTGACTGGAGACAACACATAGATTGCAAACTATGGGCACAGATATTACAGAAACAAATGCACACCCCCGTGAAAAGCGCACTATGGTGCTTTGATTCAATACCTTCTGATCTAAAAGCCCATACACTCACTCATTGGTACCACACTTCGCCTGTGCTCCCAGGTGATTAGTCAGACACCGTTGACAACACCGGACTCCCCATTATACCCCATCCTTGGCAAGCCTCTATTCCCTCCGGGCCTAGCAACACTTACAAGCGGGCCTTCACCGTGCCGCGGATTTTCTGTGGGATGGCCACTGGACATCGATGGCCGCCCTGACGGAGGAGGAGAGCCCGTACCGCCTATCGTTTTGGCCTGCACTCCAACTGCATCATTTCTTACAATCCCTTCACAACCCATCTAGGGTTCACTGACCTTTGACGGCATTTGAAGAATACTGCTCCGACACAGACGATCTGCCCCACGTTTTGTCCTATTCCTTACTAAACCTGCCAGCAGAACCACCTCCTTTACCATGTCTTCCGAAGTGGGAGGCTGACCTTAAAACGCACCTTTACAAAAACCCAAGTCCAGAACATAATCCAATTCACCTTAAAATCATCTATTTGCACTAAAATCCAGGAAGCAAACTCCAAAATACTTACCAGATGGTACTACACACCAGTCAAACTTCACGCATGCTTTCCTGCATCCACGGATCGCTGCTGGCAATGCCAGTAGAGTAGAGGGACTATGCTACATATATTCTGGTCCTGCTCCCAACTAAAATACTATTGGTCAATTATACACACTATTGTGCAAAAATTTACGGAACACCAAATCCTGAAAAGACCCAGCCTTCTTCCTCCTCCAGGTCTCCCAGATCTCTCCCAAAACATACAGTAGATCTATTATATGTCACCTGCTAAAGGCAGCCAAATCCTGTATCTCCCTTTACTGTAAAAATCAAAAACCCACCATCTATAGCCTGCCGGTTTCATAATGTAGAACAGAGAAATAAGATGGAGTTCTTGATCCTCACTTCCCAGCACAAACAGGACTGATACAACATATGGACTGTGGAACATGTTCATTCTGTCAGAAGAGGACAAAGCGCTAGTGCTCTCTCTCTCTCTCTCTCTCCTCCGGTCCTCAGGACCCATCAACAGGCCAGATTTTAAGTATTACCTTGGGGAGATGCAGATTAGAATACTGCAATCACCGAGCAGCAAATGATATCACCTGTGATGCATTTCAGTTATCCTGCAAATCTGGCCTGTTGGGGGGTCCCGAGGACCGGAGTTGAGAACCACTGCTTTAAGGTAATTTGCTTCAGAGAAGCTGAATCCATGGGCTCAAAAGGCTCCCTAGTCAAGGCCTGCAGAACGAGCGACATGTCCCACTTCAGACATTCTTTTCGATTCTTACTGGTCTGGACTGGGTAAGGGCCTTGAAGAACCTAATAACTAATGGTTCTGTTGAGATAGCTAAATTAAGACTCACGGCTTGGCTATCTCCTGGTGAAATAGAGGACCTTGCATCAGCGGAAAGTGCCAAAATAGCTCAAGTTGCATCTGGAGAAGGGTCGAAAACCAAGGTCTTTTGGGCAAAAAAAAAAAAAAAAAAAAAAAAAAAAAGTGTAATGAAGATTACGGTCTTCTTTGGATCTTATGACCTCAGGTATTGTTTAAAAAAAAAAAAAAAAAAAAAAAAAAAAAAAGGGAAGGCATAACAGAGGTTTAAGTCCCAACTGTGTGCCAGAGCGTCTAACCCTAGAGAGGTCTCAGCTCTGTTCAAGGAGTAGGAGAGGCAAAAAGTCCACCTCTGGCTGACCCCACTTTCTGATGATCATATGGAACATTTCTGGGTTCAATCGCTACCCCGCCTCGTACACCCGATTGCTGCTGAGGAAATCGGACATCCTGTTTAAGGACCCTTTTAGGTGGAATGGTTATAAGGATTGAGTATGGTGCTCTGCCCAAACTTACCCGTTTATACAGGCCACTGCAGTGGCGTCGTCCAACAGGACCTTTACGTGCAAACCCTAGACTTCAGCAAAGGCTAGCAGGGCCAACTCCAAACGCTTTTAGCTCCTTCCAATTTGAAGATTTTGTAGCTTCTCTTGTGGACCATGACCCTTGGGTCTTTTGGTGGCTCATGTGAGCTCCCAATCCCCAGGAACCAGAATCTGTCAGCCTTACCTGGACAGCCCACAACAAACCTGCTGAGAACCTTGGTTCTTCCACCACCAAAGGCTCTTTTACTGGAGTGTGAAAACTTCACTAGCAAGTCCAATGATTGTTGTTGGTGATCCCAGACTTAACAAGAAATCTGAAGTGATCTGAAGTGGAGTCTTGAGCACTGGATCCCAGGTATGGACGAGGTTAGAGTCTCTAAAGCTGAAATAATCCTCCTGATGGACAAGAGCTGGCTCGATTGTAACAAACACCACTTCAGATTTTTCTTTTTCGGGGGAGCAAAATCATTTGCTCCACCGAATTGATAGTGTACCCCAAAAATATCACCTCATGTGAGGGAATAAGTTATGATTTCTGGAGAATTAAGATTCATCCTATGGACTTCAGAGGACTCCAAGCCCTGGCGAAATTCTGGGATAGCACCTCTTTGGACCAAGCAAGGAAAACAAGGTTGCACCGATAGGTAAAAACACAGATTCCCTCTAGATGCAAAGGTGCTAAAGCACCGGCCATTACTTTCGTGAAGACCCTTGAGGCAGATGATAGGCCAAAGGGGAGTGCTCTAAACTGAAGATGCACTACTTTCCTCCGCTCTTTCAGTGCCAATCTCATTTTTGGGACCTGGCGGTTATGGGTATATTAAGGTAGGAGTCTTGCAGATCAATTGATGCCATGTAGCACCATTGGTACAGCAGGTTCTTGACTGAGAAGATGGAATCCATTTGATATCTTCTCTACTCTACTGATCAATTTAGCCATTTTAGGTTCAGTCTAACTCGGAACTTTCCTGATGGTTTCTGGACCAGGAATACATGAGAATAGAAACCCTAACAAAGCTCCCCTGCGGGGATCGGAATGAATCTGACCTCAGTTCCTGAATTAGGGACTTCATGGCGAGTGCCCTGGCCAGATCCCTCGGGGTGTTCATAACCAGAAATTTTTTTTTGGAGGTTCTTCCATGAAATCGATAGCGTAACCTTGAGAGCAAATTCAGGATAAACAGGTTTGCTATGGCTCTCCAGTGTGGTACTCCTGAAGTCTTCCTCCTACTGGGAGGAAGGAGTCACTGATTTTCCGAGGGCCATAGGGAGGATTGAAAAGCACTACACTCCTACCCTTTGGCTTTTTGGAAGACCATGGCTTCCTTTTCCCCTGTGTCTTATTTTCCTGTGGTCTTTTTTTTTTTTTTTTTTTTTTTTTTATTTGCCTCAAAAAGACATATTACGCATCTGCACCTTTTTCTTGACTGGAAAGGTTTTTTCTTATCAGCTGTGAGGTCAAAAATGGAGACCAATTCGGAACCAAACAATAAATCCCCAGCAAAGGGGATGCTGCATAGTCTGTTCTCTGAAGCTGCGCCGCCAGGTCTTTAGCCATAGGGCCTTTCTAGCAGAATTGGTTATTGCCGCGGATCTAGACAACATACTAATTGACTCAGCTGAGACGTCCACAATATACGATACTGCTGCTGATGAGGTTGAGAACGAGTCCAAAGTTTGTTTTGGAGGAATCTGCCGTAATGTGAGGATTTCATTGGATTGAGCCAATGTTCTAAGTTTCTAGCCATGCATGTTGTTGCCATTGCTGGCTTTAGATTGTTCATGAGCGATTAGCAAGCTTTTTTAAAGGAGCAAGTGCATCCTTTCAGCGAGCCCATGTCTTCAAAGACTAGGTCAGTTGACTAAAACATGTGAAAAAGGCCAAGTCCAGCTTTGGATTGGTTTCTGTCCTCAAAAAGAAACCTTTGCTTGTGAGACTGGAAGAAAAACTCTCTGGTTCCAGCCATTCTCTTTTAATCATATCCGTAATGATTGAGTTTACTGGAAATGTGCGGCCCTTAGAATCTCCTAGGCCTGCGTACATACGGTCATGTAAAGGGGGTTGTTTTTTCTCTTCCCCTATGCCCAGGGTAGAGTCAATCACTTTTAGGAGTTGTCCCACCTCTACAAGCGACAATTTGTACTTAGAGGCCACATCTGAATCATGCTCTTCTTTATCAGAATCCGTATCTTCCTGATCAGGGGAGCCCTGGAAGGTATCCTGGGAGGGTAGACGTCCCAGTGAGGCCAAGGAAGCTTCCCGAGGGCTGAGCCCCAGATTCCCCTGAAGATAGCAGCCCTTCCGTTATGCTAGATCTAAATGCTTGAAAGGTGGCCCTGAGCTCATTCTTAATTTTAGTCACTAGGTCGCCACAAATGGATGGAGACTCCTCTTTGCCGACATTTGAGGTGCAATCCATACAAAGTGTCTTTATCCAGGATTTGCTCAATTAGTCCTTTCAATTGGGACATCTTCTCTTCACTGGTTGAGCCTGGCTTTTAGCCTGGACAAACAGAGAAGACACATGCTTAAATGCCACTGCACAGCTGGCATGAACTTATCACCCAGCTGCACTAGAAAAGACGTCCTTTCCTGTGCCCATGCAAGCCCCCACCACCTCAAACCTAATAGAGAATCCTCTGTGGTAGGGAGAGACATTACAGACATATCCTCTTCCCACCTTTGTGTTGCCACCCACAAAACAAGGGAACCCAAAAAGGAAGGTAGGTGGGGGTGAAAACCCAAAGGAGCAAAAAGGATGGTAATCAGGTCACTGACCTTTACCTTAGCTTGCCCCCTTCACCGCGCTGTCCTCCATAGTCAAGTGCAATTTGGTCATGTGTATAGGCCGGTTTCTTGATTCCAAAAACACAGCTGCACCAAACCAGAAATAAGGCACCAGGTGACCCTACCTCCCCCTCCTGCGCATCTGCGGCCAGAAATGATGCAGTGCACCGACCCAGAAGTGCCACCCCTTCCTGTACACACAGCATGCAGGCGAGAGCACTTCTCTGCAACCAGAAAGATGGCCGCGCTTACACGCCGCCACTCCTCTGCAAAAATGTGAGCACCCGTGGGGTTTCCATCATGCCACCATTCTGCCAAAAGTAGAAAACAGGGCAGCACTCCCAGATCGTACAGGCTTCCCCCGAGCATGGAAAAAGGGGAAGGAGCCCACGGACTACCGGCTCGGGGCAGGTGGGAGGGTCACAGCTCCAGGCAGAAAGCACTACAGGTGGGGACCCCTGTCTCCCAAGACAACCCTAGAGATGCTGGATCCCCACCAGAGGTGTTACTCTGGCTGGAGGAAACAAAAAACCGAAGGGATGACGTGGAGGCCTCCTTTTGAAGTTTTGGTGATGGAGTTTCCTGTTGCCATGATCTCAGGTGCTGTCCTGAAAGACGATTTGGGAAACAGTCATATGAACAACTTATTACTCACAAATGGCATAGATAAACTTGCAATTACAGCCTAAAATTATATTCTGCTACTCCTGAGTATGGCGATACCACGTGTAAGACTTTTCCACAGCCTGGCCAAATACAGAGGCCCAACATGCAGGGGGCACCATCAGGTGTTCCAGGAGCATAAATTACACATTTGGTTTTACGGACTACCTATCACATATTTGAAGGCCCTGGAGCACCAAAACAATGGAATTACTAACAAAATAACCACATTTTGGAAAGCAAACAATGTATATTCTATGAGGCATAATGAGTCTTTAGAACATGTCATTTTTTTCCCACAAGTTTGTGGAAAATGTGGAAAGGAAGTACATTTTTTTATTTTTTTTCCCCTTCTTACACAAAGTTGTCAAGTTAGAAGATTTTTCTAACACTGCAATAATGGCAACCCAAAATATATAATGCTACTCCTGAGTATGGCGATACCATGTGTGAGATATTTACACAGCCTGGCCACATACAGATACCAAACATCCTAGTAGCCTAAAATTACACACATTTAGTTTCCTGAGTACCAATTGCATTTGGAAGGCCCTGGAGCACTAGGAGAATGGAAACTGATTTGCCAGATCACGGGCAGATTTTCAGTGGAACAGATGTGTACTGGGACAGGTGTTAGCGTTTTTCACTGTTTGGGGACACTAGATGGGTGTGTAAAAGGCTGTAAAAAAAAAAAAAAAAAACTCACACACACTGATCCCCAGCTCGCAGATCTGTTCTGCTCACTGACTGAGAAGCAGAGCAGATAGCCTGGCAACAGCTCTCTGTCGACATTATATAACAGCTGTGATTAGCCACAGCCGTCATGTAATAAGTCACAAAGCCCTCCTGCCGTGCAATATTGCCCTGTCTATGGGGAACACAGGCACACTAGGATTGTGCCACTACGCAGCCGCACAATTCCACTTTTTGTGATATCCCCCCCAGGCTGTTTACATCACGATAGCTGTAATTAAACACCGCCATCATGTGATCAAATGGGCAAATCATAGAGCCCTCCTGCTGAGCCGAGATGCGGTATGTCCAGGGAACATGAGCACATGAGGATCCCACAGCTGCGAGGGCACACAATCCCACTCGTTCTGAAGGACGTCCAGGAAACTCCACTCCGAGGGAGAAACCGCCCACCTGATCGTTTATGTGCAGTGGCCAGGTGGGAAATGGTTAAGAAAAAAAAAGTGGTTGTCAGGTTTGTTTTTTTTTTATTTGAATGCATTCTATGCATGAAGATTAAAAAGCCTGTGTATAGCAGCCCTCCTAAGATCCCCTAATATTTACCTGAGCCCCATCTCTGTCCAGCGATGTGCACGAGTGCCTTGGCTGTCCAGGATAAAAACGCAACATCGCCATTGGCTCAAACTGCTGTCAAAGTCAGCTAGCCAATCAGGAGAGAGAGGCGGCAGGCTGAACCACAGCTCCATGTCTGGACACACACTCACGAGCTGTGACTTGGCTCAGGTGCGCCATAGCAAGCTACTTGCTGTGGAGGTACGCGACAGGAGCACCGAAGAGGGACATGAGAAGAGGATCCAGGCTGCTCTATGCAAAACCATTTCACAGAGCAGGCAAGTATAACATGTTTGTTATCTTTAACCCCTACAGATCCGCGCTATTGCCGAAGTACGGCTCCAGCACGGATCTGAAATGCCGGGACGCCGCCCCCTGTGCACACTCCTGGCGCACCCCCTGGCGGCGGCGCGCGAGCGTGCCCGTGGGTCGGGAGGACATCGAGTCCTCCCGAGACCCGCCGATCTCTTTTAGCAGCCTCAGAACGGGGAACCGCCGATGTAAACACGGCGGTTCTCCGTTCTGTGAAAGGGGACATGACAGATCTACTGATCCCCTGTCACTGGGATCAGTTAGATCTGTTATGTCCCGGCCAGCCCCGCCCCCGCACAGTTAGAACACACCCAGGGAACATTGTTAACCCCTTCACTGCCCCCTGCAGATTAACCCCTTAACTGCCAATGACATTTACACAGTAATCAGTGGATATTTAAATTTCTGATCGCTGTATAAATGTCATTGGTCCCAAAAATGTTTAAAAAATGTCCGACATTTCTGCTGCAAGATCACAGTCCCGATAAAATTCAGATCCCCGCCATGACTAGTAAAAAAAAAAAAAATAATAATAAAAACGCCATAAATCAATTCCCAGTTTGTAGACGCGATAACTTTTGCGCAAACCAATCAATATACGACGATTACGATTTTTTTTTTTACCAAAAATATGTAGAAGAATATATATCAGCCAAAACTGATGAATAATTTTTTTTAATGGATTTGTACGTTAGCAAAAAGTAAAAAATATTGTTCTTTTTTGCAAAATTGTCGCTCATTTTTTGTTTATAGCAGCGATCTGAAATGACGCAGAGGTGATCAAATAATAGCACCAAAAGAAAGCTCTATTTGTGAGGAAAAAAAGGACGCAATTTTTATTTGGGTACAATGTCGCACGACCGCACAATTGTCATTCAAAATGCAACAGCACTGAAAGCCAAAAATTGGTCTGGGCAGGAGGGGGGTTTAAGTGCCCAGTAAGGAAGTGGTTAAAGGTGTAGAAAAAATAAATAAAACACACAGCTTTAGTATCACTTTAATGGCACGTACACAATCCAAAAATCGGACGGAAAAAAAATTAAAAAAAAAAAAAAAACGTTTTCAAAACAATCATATGATAATCAGATCATTACTACAGAGCTTTCGAGAGCCAATCACGACAGTCAACCTGATATTTTTCGATCGCACACTAAATTCTCACACAGTGCCCCATCGTACAATTTTCGTTTAATCAAAATTTATATCTCATATCTGTACGTCTTATATTCTCCTCAGGTGTGCCTTCCTTGTGCAATGTATTGCACGGGGATGACAATAAATGTGAAGATATGCAACGGTTAAAAATTGTGGCCACATAAATGGAGAGTATCTCTCACAATGAAAATAATATTTATACAACAGGGTAAAGATTAATGGGTAGAGATTAATAAATAGTAATATTTGAGATAACATAAGCTGTCAGATTTCACTGCTGATGTCGGTTGAGCGGGACCGAACAGCTAACACCCGCCCAGCCCCTATCGCATTGGCTGATGTTTGCTAGCTGTTTGGTCCCGCCCACCCGGCATCAGCTGTGAAATCTGACAGCTTGTTGTACAAGCAGTGATATTACAATGATCTTTTCAGGTACAGAATGGCTCTTACAAGCCACACTATGTGCAATGTAACAGTCATCTCCTGTCAGTGCCACCCAGTGTCACCTGTCAGTGCCATCTATCAGTGCCCATGCAGGCTGAAAATAACAATTGTATATAAAAATAATATAAATATTAAAAAAAAAAAATAAAAAAAAATATTCGGCATTCAACTAAGTGCATTTTCGGTACCAAAATTTCCATTCGGTGCACCACTAAATACTAATAATCCCCAAATCTATCCCCCATTTTGCAGACGCTACAAACTTTTGTGCAAAGTAACCAACCGATATACACTTATGTATTTTTATAAAAAAATAAAAATTCCTAATAGCAAGAATACATATTGGTCTAAATTTAAGAAAATTTGTTTTTAGTTTTTATTTACTTTTTTATAGAAGTAAAAAAAAAATATTGTTTTCTTTCTAAATTGCCAGTTTTTTAGTTTATAGCACAGGAGACCGCAGAGCTGACCAAAAAGCACCAAAAGAAAGCCATTTATGGGGGGACACCAATTTTAATTTGGTTAAACCATCACACGACCACGCAATGGTCAGTTAATACAACACAGTGCCGTATCGCAAAACATAGTCTAGTCAGTTAGGGGGTAAAACCTTCTGGAGCAGAAGTGATTTAAGTTAATGTCACCCCAAATGCAGTTATAAAACACTGTATTTGGCCGCACCAAATCGCATGGCATAAAAGCACCATGCAAATTATCTGGGTGCGATGCATTAAATTGCATTACTTTTGCTGAGGTGCGATTTCAGCCCATCCAAAATGAATGAGCTTTAAGAGAAATGCATGTGAATTGCACAGCGTTCCTAGTGTGAATGGGCCTCACATGCATGATATGACCAATGCCACTGCAGAGGTCCCACTGACTTGACTCCACACAGAGCAAGGATTAACGGATGATGCAGAGACTAGCCTTTCCAGTCAGTGATTGTTACCAATGCAAATCAGATACAGATACATTACTAAGCCATACATATTGTGCACAATAATGAAGTATTTACAAGATCGTGCAAGCGTTAGAACTCCAGCAATCACAACGCTCAGCTCTAGCAACTTCCCCTTGCCCCTTAATCCAACAATTCTCGGCTTTGCAGCCGTCGTATACAAAGCCGAAAACTGGTCGGGTACACACGAAGAGGTTTCCGGCTGACACGGTGAAATCAAACCACTGCCTGCAGTAGAGGAATGATCAGGTAACTGCGATCAAAGCTCTTCATACCTCAAAGTGCCCGAACGCTGCCCTCACCTCTCTCTCAACCGATCTCCCGGACAACCGCCCTCCGCGGTCGAAAATCACTCACTAGCAAAAAGCCTCGAGTCAAACTCAAACTTCCCCGAAATCCTATTGGCTTATACTTGTACATAGGCGTTACCATTTGCAGCCAACCCGCTAAGGAAAGAGGCAGCGGCTAAAGCGCTTTCTTTTCACTTTGTAACAACTTTATCAACAATGTGAATTGCGTTTATTTTCAGGATGGAAGGCTGTGCAGAATGTGAGAAAGGATGCGTAGCACACAAGCATGCCTATAGGAACATTAGTAATGCCTGCAACTACCTTGTCGGCCGGCCTCCGTCTAAAAATGCCAGTGGTTTACCTGTCATTCTGAGCCTCTAAGTCATTGAGCGGCGCTCCATCCCTCCCTCTTCCCCCCCAAAAATTAAAAGCCAGCAGCTACAAATACTGTAGCTGCTGACTTTTAATTTTGGGACACTTACCTGTCCAGCGATTCCATGATGCCGGCACCCCAGGCAATTTTTCCAGCTCCTCAGGTGCTGCAGCCGCCATTCCATTCCTTGGGGGGGGCAGCAAACAAGCAGAGCTCCTCTTTATAAAAAAAAGAACTGAAGATAGAGGATCTTCAGTCAGAAGTGCAAGAAACATAAAGTCAGCAGCTATAAAAACTGCAGCTGCTCAGGGCCGGCTCTACCACTAGGCGGAGTAGGCGGCCGCCTAGGGCGCACTGCCGCCTAGGGGCGCCTGGCCACTGTTGATCAGTCACTGGCTGCTCTGCATAGATTCATGTAAAAACTGGCGCTGTCTGACTGAGATAATGAGATTGTATTATCACATGCCATTTGCAAATGTATATAGAAATAGTGACCAATCTGCCAAATGCCCCCCTCCGCCCACTCCCCCAGTGAGGCTGTATTTGATGGGCACAGGTGAGGCTGTATTGATTGGCAAGGGTGAAGCTGTATTTGATAGGTGCTGGTGAGGCTGCATTTGATTGGCGCTGATCAGACTGGGCAGGGAAAAGGTGGTGGATCAGGGGTGGAGCCAAGTGGGCGGCAAAATGAGGTTTCACCTAGGGTGTCAAAAATCCTTGTACCAGCCCTGCAGCTGCTTTCAGTCAGGGCTGGTGCAAGGATTTTTGACACCCTAGGCGCCCCCTTGGAGCCGCCTCCTTGGCTCTACCCCTGACTCCACCCCTTTCCCCTGCCCAGCCTGATCAGCGCCAATCAAATGCAGTCTCACCAGTGCCTATCAAATACAGCTTCACCTGCGCCAATCAAAACAGCCTCACCTGTGCCCATCAAATACAGCTTCACCTGTGCCCATCAAATACAGCCTCACTGGTGGTGGGGGCGGAGGGGGGGATTTGGCAGATTAGTCACTATTTCTATATACATTTGCAAAGGGCATGTGATAATACAATCTCATTATCTCAGCCAGACAGCGTCAGTTTTTACATAAGTCAATGCACAGCAGCCAGTGACTGATCAACAGTGGCCAGGCGCCCCTAGGCGGCAGTGCGCCCTAGGC
>BLSH010032195.1:392187-411056 GCA_018402905.1 Glandirana rugosa
CCCCCCCCCCCCCCCCCCCGAAAGCGAATGCAGTTGCAGCGAAGTGGTGCAAGGTTTTGGGGATTAAATCAGATGGTGGGGAGGCAATATAATTATTCCTTGCCACCTGTCAAACACCCTCTGAAAAGTGATCCACTGTGGTTCAGTCTCGAGAGGACAACACTAGTGTACCCTGATCTACAGCAATACCCCTCACAGGACCGACCAATGCATCCTCATCAGTGCAGCTTCACCAGTGCCCATCAGCACAGCCTCACCAGTGCCCATCAATGCAGCCTGTTCAGTGCCTATCAAATGCAGCCTCACCAGTGCCCATCAGCTCAGCCTCACCAGTGCCCATCTATGCAGCCTGATCATTGCCCATCAAATGCAGCCTCGCCAGTGCCCATCAGCTCAGCCTCCCCAGTACCCATCAGCTCAGCCTCACCAGTGCCCATCAATACAGCCTTGTCAGTGCCCATCAAATGCAGCCTCACCAGTGCCCATTAGCTCAGACTCACCAGTTCCCATCAATACAGTCTTATCAGTTCCCATCAATGCAGCCTCATCAGTGTCCATCAATGCAGCCTGGACAGTGCCCATCTATGCAGCCTAACCAGTGCCCATTAATGCAGCCTGGTCAGTGCCCATCAATGCAGCCTGATCAGTGCCCATCAGCTTAGCCTCACCAGTGCCCATTAATACAGCCTTATCAGTGCCCATCTATGCAGCCTAATCAGTTGCCATCAATGCAGCCTCTCCTGTGCCCATCAATGCAGCCTGATTAGGGCCCATCAGCTCAGCCTCACTAGGGCCCTCAGTTGTGTCACTGGGCACCACCATCTGGGCTAGGGCTGCAGGTAACAGGGGGCACTCCCAATCCTGTCCCCTAATAAGCTAATCCCGGCTGTGCAGCTCATTAGAAAAAAAACTTTTCCAGGTCCCCTGTGTTCAGCTGGCACGGGGGGGGGGGGACAGTAAGCGGACTATTTCTTCTTTTTCGGCTTTATGCAGATTAATCTTCCACAGCGCGCTACACAGTGAAAGCAGGCCTGTACTATATCTTTACACTGGAGCCAGCCAGGAGCCAGATTAATCCGCCTAAAGCTGAAAAAGAAGAAATACAGTAGTCTGCTTTCTGTCCCCCGGCACCAGCTGAACACAGGGGACCTGGAAAAGTTTTTTCTCTAAAGAGCTGCACAGTGGTGGATTCGTTTATTAGTGGTAAGCCACTGCCAATGTCACAGGAAGCACTCTCATGGCTAACTGAGGACAGAATTAGAAATAGGCTTGATAAACTCAACATTAATAAGTCACCAGGACCAGAGGGCTTACACCCGTGGGTACTTAAAGCGGAGATCCGCTGGCTCCCGCCGTCGCTTTAAAAATTAAAAGTCAGCAGCTACACATACAGTAGCTGCTGATTTTTAACTTTAGGACACTTACCTGTCCTGGAGTCCAGCGATGTCGACACCGCCCACCAATCTTCGGATCAGTGGATGAGTGCTGCCGCCGCCATTGAGGGTAAGGGAACCCAGACGTGTAGTTCGGCTCCACGGCCAGGCCCCTACTGCGCATGCGCGAAGCGCCGCTGCACTTTCTCGTTGGTGGCGGCGGAGGAGGGAGCCCGTCTGCTGACAGGTGTCACATTTGGCACCTTTCGGGGGAGAGGCGGAAGAGGACACCTGTCTTTAGACAGGTGTCTCTTTTCCACACATCCGGGAGCTCAGGCCGACGGCCACGGCCATCGGCAGCTGGGCTCCCTCCTTCTCCTCCGCCACGGTTCGTGCATGCGCAATAGGGGCCCGGCCGTGAAGCCGACTATATGTCTGGGTTCCCTTACTCTCAATGGCGGCGGCAGCACTCGTCCACCGATCCAAAGATCGGTGGGCGGTGCCGACATTGCTGGACTCCAGGGCAGGTAAGTGTCCTAAAGTTAAAAGTCAGCAGCTACTGTATGTGTAGCTGCTGACTTTTAATTTTTAAAGGGGCGGCAGAGGGCGGCGGACTTCCTCTTTAAGGGACTCAGCCAAGTGATAGCCAGACCATTGTTGCTAAATTTTATGGACAGTCTACTGACTGGTGTGGTATCAGCTGATTGGAGAAAAGCCAATGTAGCACCAATTTTTAAAAAAGGGCCAAAATATATCCCTGGGAACTACAGGCCAGTTAGCCTAACATCAATAGTCTACAAGCTCTTGGAGGGGATGATAAGGGACTATATACAAGATTTTAGTAATCAGAACAGTATCTTTAGCAGTAATCAGCATGGACTCAGGAAGAATCGTTCTTGCCAGACCAATCTATTAACCTTCTATGAGGAGGTGAGCTGCCATCTAGATAAAGGAAGACCCGTAGATGTGGTGTTCCTGGATTTTACAAAAGCATTCGATACAGTTCCCCATAAACGTTTAGGCTGGGTTCACACCTATGCGAATTGGATGCAGCTTACACATTGCTTTCAATGTGTCCAGTTCATATAGGTGTGGGGCATTCACAATCCGCATTGCATAGAAAACGTGTGCGTTTTCTGTGCAGTGCGGTGCATATTCCCAGCCCATTATGTTCACTGGGAATGCATCTGACTTGCAGATGTGTTCCGCATTGAACAGGGATTCTTTCCCCCTTTTCACTGCACCTCCCCTCCCTGATCAGCTGATCCACAGTGAGAATGAACAGGCGCCGCTGAACAGGTCGGCTGAGTACATGGATTTAAAACTGGCTACGGGGGCGAGTCCAGAGGGTGGTGATAAATGGGGAATACTCAGAATGGTCTGATGTGGAAAGTGCAGTCCCCCAGGGTCCTGTCCAGGGACAAATCCTATTTAATTTATTTATAAACGATCTGGAGGATGGGATAAACAGCTCAATTTCAGTTTTTGCAGACTATACAAAGCTAAGCAGGGCAATAACTCCCACGCAAGATGTGGAAACCTTGCAAGAAGATCTAAACAAATGAATGGGGTGGGCAACTACGTGGCAAATGAGGTTTAATGTTGGAAAATGTAAAATAATGCATTTGGGTGCCAAAAATATGAATGCAGTTTACTCGCTAGGAGGAGATGTGCTGGAAAAGGTCCAGAGAAGGACAACAAAATGAATAAAGGGACTGGAGGATCTCAGCTATGGGGAAAGACTACAAGCATTGAACTTGTTCTCTTTAGAGAAAAGACGCTTGAGAGAGGGGATATGATTTAGATGTGCAAATACTGTATTGGTTACCCCACAATAGGGAAAAAGCTTTTCAGTGAAAGGGAATTTAAAAAGACATGCGGCCGTTGACAAAAATTTGAAGAAAAGCGGTTTAACTATAAAGAGGGTGCTTTACTGTAAGAGCGGTAAGGATGTGGAATTCCCTTCAACAAGCAGTGGTTTCAGCAGAGAGCATCGATAATTTAAAAAAATTGTTAGATGGGCACCTTAACGACCACAATATACAGGGGTATACAATGTACTATTAACATATTCCCACAATAGGGAAAAAGCTTTTCCGTGATAGGGAATTTAAAAAGACCCACGGCCATTGACTAAAATTAGAAGAAAGGTGGTTTAACTTTTAACTGCATAGAGGGTTCTTTACTGTAAGGTTGTGGAATTCCCTTCCACAAGTTTCAGCGGGGAGCATCGATAATTTAAAAAAATTGTTAGATGGGCACCTTAACGACCACAATATACAGGGGTATACAATGTACTATTTACATATAAGCACACACAGGTTGGACTGGATGGACTTGTGTCTTTTTCCAACCTTACCAACTATGTAACTATTATGGCATGGGGGTGTCTAGTCAGGGCCGGCTCTACAACTAGGAGGATTAGGCAGCCGCCTAGGGCACACTGCCACCCAGGGCCCCCAACCCCTGTCTATATACTACCCCAGCCTGTCCATATACTACCCCAGCCTATCCATGTACTACCATAGCCTGTCCATATACCTGCGGACCAAGGCTGGCATGAGGAAGCAAGAAAATAGGTAGAGAGGTACTGCAAAAATCTCCACTTCTGCCACCTCCATCGTATACATGTACAAGGCAAAGGTGGTGGAGAAAGGGGCGGCAAAATTAGGTTTTGCCTAGGGAGTCAAAAATCATTGCACCAGCCCTGTGTCTAGCTCTCGTGGTATGTTCGTTTGGAGTGAGTTCATGGCATGGTAGCCCATATTTATTTAAAAGAAAGTTCAAGGAAAACAATAATCATAGGGTTTCCCGCACAGTGGGTTACGGCATCACTGTAAAATGCAAACCTTCAACCTCCTGGCTCATAAACGTTCAGAAGCTTTCCTGCCTATAACGACATCCTAGCCCTCCTGGCTTATAAGCGATCAGTTACTGCGTGATCGCGGATCACACCTGCCTCTTCACAGACGTGGACGACCGGACTGCCTCCTGCAGCCTTAGACCCCTGGAGACCACCTGTTTCCCTCTCTGGAGACATCTCCCAGTGTGTGCGACACAGAACCCTGGTTCTGACCCTCCTATCAGGCCCCCACCCAGCTGGATAATCAGCGTCCTGGCTCAACCTAAATCCTAAATGGGTCCACTTTTTCTTTTGGCTGGGTTTCCATAAACGCCCTATCCTGACTCCTATTTTTCCAGAACTGGTTAGAGCAGAGTCCGCAGAGGGCAGACACCACAGAGGACCACCAACATCCACGGAAACCTCACCAGACGTCACCTCTGCTGGTGTCATGCACTCCGCAGGCAGCTGTCCCACCCCCTAACCTTTTCCAGTTTCCTCTGGATTTCCATCCAATACTGAACAGACGAGCTCTCGTCTGTTCCATTTTCAGTTTTCACAGAACTTCTCATCCACGGCCTTGTCTCTGGGAACTTACTAGGTTTGTCACATAAACCTAGTATGGGAATGGAGACCCCGTCACTTTAACCATGTCCGTCTGAGCCCCAGTCAGGATTTCTGCTGCTTTCTTGTCCCTGCTCGGCCCTTCCGTCTTGGCGACTGGTACAGTATACGTGCCCTTCACCGACAACTGACCAGCAGCACCCGGGACCATCGCAGCAGAAATGCTTTCCACCTGGCTGTTAGGAGGTGAAACTTCCTTCAATTTTTCCATTTTTCTAGAGCCTCTTCCATATATTACTTTTACAGGAAGTAATCCCACATCAAACCTAGAGGCAACTTTTAACACTAGCAAGAAATTCAGCAATAACCCATTTCTGTCTTGTTTCACTTTGGTCTGTACAGTCTGCCATTCAGTGCTCTACCTAGTGGTACTCCGCAGTACCAGGCCAACAGACTGTGGAAAAGACGCACCAGTATCGCATGGCTGTACATCCCAGCGTTCAAGCATCTCCTTGAGTGTTTTGGTTACAAACCAGCCCTTTGATTCACGATCCAAATCCTTTCTGAGGAATTTCATGATCGTGGTAACGCAGAGAGGCTCACTTGCTGTGATTTGAGAAGTTGCACTGTTTAACCGAAGCTCCTCCCAGCCGGGGCTAACCACAGCCTGGTGCTCTACCAGAGTGCTGCCAAATGCTTTACTTATATCCAACTTCTCAGGCTCTGCAACAGTGAGTTTACCAATGACAACGTGTCTATGACACTCCCGATCAACCCTACTGTTTAAAGTCGGGACAAAATCTCTGCTGTGTGTTTGCCCTTATCTGGTCCTTCTTTCTCTTGAGGGTTAACCTCTGCAGCAGCCACCACACTTTCAGCTACAGGCTGTTCTGCAATCTCCCTTGCTGGCACATTGGAGACATTGTCCCCCACAGCTTTAGCCCCAGAAATTCCATCTAGCATTGCATTTATTCTCTTGGCCAACTCATCGCTACAAGCATTGCTCTGTAGCACTAAATCCATCCAATGAGGTCTGGACAGACCAAGAGGCTCCACAGCATCTGCAACCCTGCACTTGTCAGTACCACCCTTCTCAACAATATTATTGTAAACATTATCAGCATTGTAATAAACACATTTCTCCTGAACATTCCTGTCTTCCACGGTTGCTAATGCCAAACCCTCCCAATCCATTGTATGTATGTGTGCTCCCTTCATCGGTACTCCTCAGCACCGAACCATCTGAACAAGGAGACACATGCAAGCAGACGGGCTTAGCTGCAGACTCATTACACAAATCATTATGAATCATGTCAGACTTCGGGAATACAGGCTTTAACTCAACAGGTTGCAATACACCACACCCACCTCCTTGCTCGGGTGTTGCTTCATAAACCTCACACATCTTTGCATTTTCCACAAGTTGCAGTAACCCATTATTTACCTGCATACTTTCAGTATTAACAGATTGCACTAACACAATTCCATTAAAAGGTGCAGTTCCACTGTGTCCCACCACAGTGACATCGCAGTTGTCCAGGGCAACCTCCGGCTCCAATACATGAAGTTTCCTGGAGATTTCCAGGGACGACTGGGCTGTCTTACCGCTCGTTGCTAAGGGCAATGGCCCATCTTTAACCGCAGCTTTTGCTTTACCATAACCTGGGGTTTTCCCAACAGCAGCAAACTTTTCATTTTTAACATTTATAGCATTTTTAACTCTTGCAGGCTGTCCTAGCCCACTACCAACTTGGACCTTACAGACATTAAACACACCATTATTTCCCTCCTGAGGAGCATGCACAGGTGCAAGTTTGACTTTAACCCCTGCCTTCCCACTGTACAGGGTACTGCACAGGGAAAAGTCACTCTCAAGAGCATATTCAGTGGCCCCACTAACTGGGGTCACTCTCACATCACCATGGACAGTCTTGTAACCAGTCTTTTTCAGCATGAAACCAGCGGTTCCAGCCATCATTTCATCAAAGACAGTCTTACCCATCACAGTAGTAGGGGTCACCATCTTCAATTGAGTATGATGTCTCATGAATCAGTCCTCTGTCGCACTTTCACTGGCCAACTCTCCCTGGTGGCCATGGGATAAAACTGCAGCAGCCCTTCTGAACTCCTTAGCACCCCCTGCAGGCACAACGGGTACCTCCTCACTGTTGCTACGGGTGACTGCAAACACATTTTGTGTCTTGTCCCACACCAGGGACAAGACAAACAATCATGTCCCAATTTACCACATTCCAGGCATGAGATCTGGAGACTTTCTCTGGTTGCTAAGGGAGATGGCATCCTCTCAGCTGCTCTTTGCTGGCTCTCCCAAACAACTTGACTTTTCTTTCCGGTACGCTGTGTTGCTTTATGCTTGCCATAATCCTCTGTAGGTGATACCATTGGCTTGCGATTCCTGGGACTGACATCACCGGCGTTGCTAGGGGCGACCACACTCCTCTCAAGCTTCGGGTGAGCCTGTTGCTCACTTCTTATGGAATTTCTCCAGCGTTCTTTATCCTAGACTTCGGCTTTATAGCTGTCATAGTCACCTTTGTTAGCAACCATCCCGCTGTAAACTTTTCTGTACTTTTCAGTAATAAGGGGCTGTACCAACATAGCATAGCGGTTTCTAGGCCAGCCTTCAACTACAGCCCAGATTTCAAAGTCCTCTAGATAGCCCACAATGGCATCCTTGGGTGACATGGGACTACAAAAGTCTGTAACAGGAATTACTTCCTCATTGCCACGGGCAACCACTTTCGTCTGTGCAATCTTTGCACTACTGCTGTTAGGGCCAACAGCATGCATTTCCCCTTTAGGTGCGGCAAGCGAAGCAAAAAAAATCTGCAATACTCTCCGGCAGGCTCACACTCTTGTTTCATCCTCCCAGTCAGTCCACAACACTTTTGTGCTGTCCATCCAAAACAAAATGGAACACTGGCTTTTTAAGGCTAGTTCCTGAGCCTGATGTAGCAGGAAGTTTCTGAGTGAGCTCTGCACTTCCATCCTGCAGAATCCTACTGATATCTTTGCCATCCTACTCTGCATTGCCTTGAAAGCACCATAGATCATCTACCCTCCATCCCTGCTACAGTTTGCTGCCAGCATTACCGCAATCCAACATGGCTAAACGGTCACAGGGCCTACACTTCCAGCCGGACACACCGGGCCACAATGTTAGCCTTCCACCCCGCTCTGCTAAAGAGGCTGCACAAAGGCTGTTCTCCAAGGGCCTTAGGAACACAGCAATGCCTCTGCTCCCGGACATGGAAGAGCCCGACTCAGCTAAGGACTGGGGAGACCTGGATGATACTCCACGCGCCTTTGCAGCAACTGCGGCCTCCACAGCTGTGAGTACCCACACCACATGTTCTCAGGCTTCCAACATGGCGGCGACTGGGATTCATGCTGACACTGATACTGAGCCTATGCTTAGAGATATCCTAACTGCAGTAATAACATGCAGTACCTCAATAGCTGACCTTACTGGGGAGGTGAAGGGTATGAATATTGAGATAGCCCTGGTGAGACAGAACATGCAGAAGCTGAGGGAGTGCACAGCTGCAGTGGAGGACAGAGTGAGTACACTGGAAGATGAATGGCAATCTTTACAAAGAGATGTGAAATATGTTAACTCCATTGCATCTGCCTCCGCCTGCAGGATATGGAAAACCGCTTCTGTCGCAACAATGTGCGCATGGTGGGCATCCCAGAGAGAGCGGAAGGTAAAAACCCTGTTGCGTTTATAGAAGCATGGCTGACAGACACATTTGGAAGGGATGCTTTCTCCAATATGTTTGATGTGGAAAAGGCGCACAGAGTCCCAGCAAGGCCTCCACCTCAAGGTGCCCCACCTAGACCCTTCCTATTCCGGCTTCTTAATTACTGAGATAGAGATGCCATTCTAGCACATTCCAGGAAAGCTGAGTCGCTCAAAGTGGACAACGCTAAAGTTTCATTGTTCCCTGATTTCTCGGCTGAGATACAGAGGCAGAGAGCAAAGTTTATGGATATCAAAAAGAGGCTACGTTCACTTGATGTGTAGTATTTCATGCTGTACCCTGTATAATTTAAAGTAATAGCTAATGGAACAGCACACTATTTTGAAAATCCTACTGCCGCAATTAACTGGTTGGACAGAGAGGAACGCAGCTTGGCGCGCAGACCAGATTGATGCAAGAGCAGACATTTCCTTTATATTTTTTTTGCTATAGTCCTTCAGTTCAGTTTATATTTTAATAAGCAGCGGAGCGGACTTTGAAAGTGCTACTAAACCTTAGGAAACCCTACCATCGGAAAAACTTTTGGCTTCTGCAAGATACATGTGCCACTACCCTATGCACATTCCTGGATAAATGCAAAGCATTTGGCACATCTGCCTACCAGGCCACCCTGGAACCCTTATAAGTTAGTCCTGAGTGGATTTTGCCCCCCCTTTCCCCAAGGGGTGCACTCGAATCTGTTGGGTCCTGTTGCCCCTGGATATCTGGTACTGTTCTATTATTTATATCTGTGCACACACATGCTTCCCTTCCCCCTTTATTATCTTACAAGTGGATTTAAAATATGTTCTTCCTAGACTGAATGTTCCAGACTTCACCACTAGATGGTGCTCTGACCACACATTGATACTACTGGAGGATTTGGTATTATGTTCAATTGCTTTTCATGTAGGATGGTTGTCAGTTTTATATACATTGCTGCAGCTTACGCATAGAGTCATGTGGATGTCCTCAGGCACTCGCGAACCATTCAACAAAATGCTAAAATGGCTGTAGCTTCCACTAGAGGTTTGCTCCTCCTCTCTCGGAACATAAGGGGGATGAGTAATCCCAATAAGCAAGGGGCCATCTTTCACTACTTAACTAATAAAAAAACACATGTGGTGTGCGCCCGGACACTGTAAACTTGGTGCGATCCTGTAAATTTCCCACGCAAATTAATGCCACTCATTCCTCCTATTCCAGGGGAGTTAGTGTGCTAATATCTCATTATGTACCATATGCTTGCTTTGAGCAGCAGGTGGACAGGGAAGGGCGCTAAATTTTTATATTCTGTAAACTGAAAGGTTTTGTATGTATTGTGGCAGCTATGTATATCCCACCGCCATTTTCCTCAGACCCGCTAAATAAACTAGCTCAATCTATGGTATTGCACCCTGGGATAACTGTACTAGCTATGGGGGATTTTAATAATGTCCTGGACCCCCAGCTGGACAGATTGATGACTCGGTGGAGTAATATTTCCCACACACCTAGTAAAACCCCATTTGCCGCCTTGGTCAGTGATTTGGGTCTGAGGGACATATGGTGTACCCGCAATACCAATGTTAAATGTTATTTATGTTACTCAGCCACCTATGGGGGGCTATCACAAATTGATATGAGACTGGGAAATCAGGGCCTAATCCCATATGTGACGGACTCTGCCTATGAGACTAGGCTGCTATCAGATTACTCGCCCTTCTGGGTATGCCTGGATATTGCAAACAAGCCCCTGCGCCCATTGTGGCGAGTGAACCCATTTTGGTTGACACTGTTCCCAGTCCCAGATACTATCTCTAAGGCCTTGGGAGACTACTTGCAATTCATCGAACACTCCCCCAGCAGGGCCATTGTCTGGGACTCCCTGAAGGCCTACCTTAGGTGGCTCATCACAAGGGAAATTACAGGTATTAAGCAGAGATCACATGAATGGGAAGACACAGAATAGAGAGGCAGCATATGTTACTCACCCTACCCCGGTCAATTATGCTAATTGGACAGAAGCCCAATCCCTTTACAATACGGTGGTAATGTCAGTGGCAGAGAAGAGAAGGTATTTCCTTCAGCAAAATTACTTTGAAGAGGGAGAGAATACAGGTCACCTCTTGGCCATAGTAGCAAAAGCACAACAGGAAGATAGCAATATCACTGCCATTAAGTCCCCAAGCGGAACAATCTGCACTATTAGGGAGAATATATTGGGAACATTCCAACACTTTCATACAGATTTGTATGCCGCTAGGTCAGATGCGCCTCCCAATTATCGGAGGGGGAACGTACAGCCTTGGACTCCTCTCTCACACTGGAGGAGTTGAGTGAAGCCTTAGCTATGCCCCCTAGGCATAAATCACCAGGTTCTGATGGCCTTCCTGCATAAGTTTACCTTAAATATGGGAATGTTCTCCTCCCACCACTACTTCGGCCAATTCAGGAGGCAGCTGACACAGGCAAATTGCCCGATTCCGTGTAGGAAGCCATAATAGTGGTGCTCCCCAAACCAGGAAAAGACTAACTCATCCCAGACTCCTATTGACCCATATCTCTGTTGAATACAGATGTTAAACTATCAGAGAAACAGACACGATCGTCACGTTCCTATACGCATGCGTACGAACGCTCGCCCGGGACGATCACATCCACACATGCGCACGAACGTTCGTCCGGCAAGGCGCAATCCGCGTCTTCAGCGCAACCAATGAGGTTGGTTGCTGCCCTATAAAAGGCGGCCTCTGTGTTACACAAATCGCTGGATTGTCTCAGCTCACCAGTGTTCCTGAACCTGTGTCCTGTTTTCTGCCTGAAACTTCTGTTGTGACCCGGCTTGTTCCTTGACCTTGCTCCTGAACTTCTCCATTGTCTTTGACCTCTGGCCTGCCTCACGGACTTCTCTTCTGCCTGAATCCTGTGTTTGACCCCTGGCTTGTTACCCGGACTGTGCCTTATCTTGCCTCTTGTATCTGAACTTAAGACTGTCCTCCTGTGTTTGACCCCGGCTTGGCTCCCGGACTTCCTCACTGCTGCTGCCTGTGCTGACCCAGCTACACTGGTCACCTGTCTCCATCTCCTGAGTTGCTGCATCCTTACCAGGCCTTTTCAGACTGTCCTGCCTAGAGACTTTACCTGCTGGAAGTCTGTCATCACTGAGTTCCAGTCCCTACGGTCCTTCGGTGTACATCTACTCAAGTCTGTTCGCAGCTCTGGTGACCCGTGCTTCTTTGCGCATCATACCTCCTGTTCCCAACTTCAGGGGTATACTGCGTTCAGCCGCAAGGGGAGCCTCCCTCAGCATTTCGGCCTCGGATCAGGTATGTGACATAAACTCCTTGCCCGAGTACTGGCCAATAGATTATCTAAATTTATTAGCAAATGTATTCACCGAGACCAATCAGGTTTCATCCCTGCCCGGTCCACAGCAGACAACATAAGATGTCTATTTTTAAATCTGCATATTCCTGTGAATAATCCTGGAGGTATCTTATCCTTAGACGCGGCAAAAGCATTTGATAGTGTTGAATGGCTCTACCTCCTGGATATCCTGTCTAGGTTTGGTATAGGGGACAGGTATATTAATTGGATTAGAGTCCTTTACTCGGCTCCAAGCACAAGATTAAGAATAAATAATGCCCTTTCCTCCTCTTTTTCCTTACATAGAGGCACTTGGCAGGGGTGTCCGCTGTCACCGCTGTTGTTTGTGATGGCAGTGGAGCCTCTGGCAATTCTCATTCGTAATCACCCATCTATAGTTGGATTCCACAGAGGCCCCATGGAAGATAAGGTGCACAATTGGTTCCCCCCAAAAAAAGGGACTTTAAATAGGTTGACCAACCACTGACATTAGATAAAAATATATAATTTTATTAAATATAATATAAATCAAAAAGAATCATGGGATATAGACAAGACATTGACTTCACCTATCTCTCCCTTCCCTTTGAACATTTCTTCTAATTAAGACCAATGGATGGTGAGTTTCCATTTATGCCCTGTTTTGCCTGTTTTTTGGGCTGATGTATCTCTGACGCCCCCAGGGTGTTCACACCTTTTTTTTTTTCCTTTTAGAATGCACATGGCGCCTTCTTTAATATTTTTGGTCACATCTAGCCGTGCTGCAATGACAAGATCCGTCCACTCATCGACAGCATAAGTTGACTTCTATCTCCCCCCACAGCTGTGGGGTGCATTTGTGATCATCTGTACCACCACATTATGGGTGTCAGGTCCGAGCATTCCTAGATGGACAGTTTCCTGGAAAGTGGATTGGTCCTCGTGGGCCAGTTGAATGGTCCCCAAGGTCTCCCGATCTGACCCCCTTAGACTTTTATATTTGGGGTCATCTGAAGGCAATTGTCTAAGCTGTGAAGATACGAGATGTGCAGCACCTGAAACTACGGATACTGGAAGCCTGTGCTAGCATTTCTCCTACGGTGTTGCTATCAGTGTGTGAAGAGTGGGAGAAGAGGGTTGCGTTGACAATCCAACACAATGGGCAGCACATTGAACACATTTTATAAGTGGTCAGAAACTTGTAAACAACTCATGAAAGAATAAAGTTAAGTTAAAACCAAGCACACCATTGTTTTTCTTGTGTAATTCCCAATAAGTTTGATGTGTCACATGACCCTCTTCCTATTGAAAAAACAAAAGTTGGATTCAAAATGGCCGACTTCAAAATGGCCGCCATGGTCACCACCCATCTTGAAAAGTTTCCCCCCTCACATATACTAATGTGCCACAAACAGGAATTTAATATCACCAACCATTCCCATTTTATTAAGGTGTATACATATAAATGTATATTTTTATCTAATGTCAGTGGTTGGTCAACCTATTTAAAGTCCCTTTTTTGGGGGGGAGCCTACTTGTGCAGCGAATACTTTTGGGATGAGGTTGCAACCACAAGTTATCCTATAGACTGTATGGTACACCACATGGAAGATAAGGTGTCCCTTTATGCGGATGACACACTACTATATCTGGGTGACACGGGGGACTCGTTAACCACAGTCATGAAACTCATTTCAGACTTCGGCAGTATAAGACATAAGTATAAGACATGCATACAATCTAAAGCACAGAAACGATGGAGTATTTGTTTAGGAGAAGGAAAAATGATTAGATATTACTCTTATTAATATCTGCCCAATGATCTCCACTCTGTTGTGCAAACATTATTTCCATTGTGAGAGATAAATAAACTCTTCATGTAAGTGGCAACAATTTTAAACCGTTGCACGTCTTCACGTGTATTGTCATCCCCCAAGCGGTACATCGCACAAGGGCGACACACATGAAGATTTGATTCAAATAAGAGAATACAAAAACATGTATGCAACCTATAGCACAGGAGCTATGAGGTATTTGTTTAGGGAGAAGGAGAGGCTGATACAATGTTACTGTTTGTTACATTGTAGAAAAGAGATATATTTATTTTATTTTATTTTGAGAAAAATTTATTTGTATCAACCTCTCTCTTTTATTATATCTTTATTTGTTGATTCATCACCTATTGCTCTCTACCTTATCATATAAACATTGATTCCATTTAAAGAGATAAATAAACTATTTGTATAAATGGTTACAATTTGTATCATTACTCATCTTTACATGTATTGCCACCCCTAATACATCGCAGAAGGGCCGCACACATGAAAAGATGTGACTAAAATAAGAAAATGCAAGGCACCTAAAACAAAAGGACCATAGAGTATTCATTTAAGGGGAGAAGGAGAGGTTGATTAGATATTACTGCTTATTAAATAAGGAGAAAAGACATATTTATTTTAATTTTATTTTAGGAAAAGATCAACATCATATCTATTGTTCATTCCTTTAGGAACTCTAGTTTGCAAATTAAATATCCACCAAACTTCACGTTGCAATAATTTTTGGTGGACATCTCCTTTCCGTAGGGGAGTTCTACTTTTTTCCAAACCATGGAAGGAAAATGAAGACATATTTCCTCCATGGATATGTTTAAAATGTTTTGATACGTTAGAAAGACCTTTCTCCGTAAGATGTAATGCCCCATGAAAATGTTCGCTGATTCTTTTCCTCAGTGGTCTTACTGTACAACCTACATATTACATTCTGTACAATATACATATTACAGCTATTACATTCCACAACATAGACCACATTCTCTGTATTACAGTATACAAAATCTTTTATTTTAAATTCTGTACCGTTTGAGAAGGAGACTACTTTAGTGGATTTTTTGGAATGTTTAGAGCAGAAACGACAGGTGGACGTGCCACATGGATAAGAGCCCTTTATATCTAACCAATTTTTCTTTGGTTTGACATATCTAAATAGGCTAGGAGAGAGCACATCCCCTATCGTTTCTGCTCTCCATGCAGAGAATATAACCCCTGACTTTATGACCTTTTCCAAATCTTTGTCTACAGTTAAAACCCCTGGGTGTTTCTGTATTATTTTTCGGATCTGGTTCAATTCTTTTGAATAGGCTGTCGTGAATGCTATTTTGTTATTACTTTTTCCTTTTGTTTCTTAATCTAGTTTTTACAATATACCAATAAATCCTGTCTATTTCTCTGTGTTACTTTATTTTTTGCTCTTTCAACCTCTCCCTTTCTATACTTGCGTGGTTGTAATCTAGATGTTACAATCTCACATTCTCTTTGAAAAGCTGACTCTGTAGAGCAGTTACGTCTTGCTCTTATAAATTCTCTCATTGGAATTGACTGTACTGTGTGTCTTGGGTGGCAGCTAGATGCCAGTAACAAGGAATTGCCAGCCCATGTTTTTCTGTAAGTACATGTGTCTACAATTCCTGTTTCCTGATAACTCTGTAGAGTTATATCCAAAAAGTCTATTTTTTCAGTGTTTGCAGTATAAGTGAACTCTAGATTTAGAGGATTCTTATTGGAATATTCAACAAAAAGATCAAGTTCTACCATTGTTCCCTGCCATATTAACAGTAGGTCATCTCATCTCCTTTGGACATGCCCACAAATTCAGGGCGACTGGAAACAGGTGGTCGCCTTCCTTCATGACAGCATGGGGTCCCCCCTTACCCTAGACCCGAAATGGTGCCTATTGGGCATCTTTCCTGACACAGAAACTGACAAATACACTAAACCCTTTCTTCACGAGACTGTATTCTTGGCCAGAAAAAACATTGCAAAAATGTGGATGAGACAAAATCACCCCTCAGCATTTCAGATTGGATCAGATGTTAATGCCGTGCTCCCTTACAAAAAATGTATACACAGAGGATGCCCTAATAAATATAAAAGGATCTGGGATAGATGGTTGGAGTTGTCCGAAACATGCATATGAAACACCAACCCCTGTTAGGGAGTTGCAAAAAAAAAGAGAGACAGAGAAGGAGAGTTAAAAGTTATTTTACTGTGTTTGAACTTCAGTTGCTCATTTGTCTGTATTGATACTTGATGTATACTGATACATGATGATAATTGATACCATGATGAGATACTTTATGTACGGAATCTGTTTTGTATGCCTGTACTGCGTTTACGGGCGAATCTTGTGCAATGTGCAGTGGTTTCATTCTTCTTGTTTACTGTTAAAAAACGTGGTTAATTAAAAAAAAAAAAACAGTAGGTAATCTATAAATCTACCAAACCATTTGATGTGTTTCCTGTGGGGGTTCATAGATGAAAATATATAATTTTCCTCCCACCATCCTATATATATATTATATATATATTAGCTAGCGAGGGGGAGAACTTTGCCCCCATAGAGGCGCCTTTGCACTGTAGGTAAAAGTGATCATCAAAGGCAAAGTAGTTATGTTTAAGAAGGTAGTCTACCACTCTCATGATGAACTCTTTTAACTCTTCACTGTATGTACTATATGTTGTCAGGTGGTGTCTTAACGCTTCTAAGGCTAAAGTGTGGGGAATACAGGAGTACAAGGACTTAACGTCCATAGTGACCCATACATAGTCTTTCATCCATGTAATATCCTGCACTCCTACCAAAACTGCAGTAGTGTCTTTTATAAATCCTGGCATTCTTGAGACCAGGGGTTGCAGAAACTGATCCACCCAGTGACCCAATTTTTCAAACATTGACCCAATCCCTGCCACTATGGGGCACCCCTGTAGTGGTGCTGTGCCCTTGTGTATTTTTGGCACGTGGGGAAAATTGGGATCACTGGGTTAGGAACAAAAAGATATTCTGCCATTTTTTTAACACCCCTAGGTCAATACCTTCATCCAAAAGGTGGATCAGCTGTTTTTCAAATTCAGCTGTAGGATTATTTTCAAGTATTCTATATGTTGAAGAGTCATTTAACTGGCGTAATGCCTCCATTTTATAGTCCTCTGAGTTGAGTATAACAATTGATCCACCTTTATCTGCCCTTTTCACCCCTATGTCTTTATGTTTTTTCAATGCCTTTAATGCTTGTCTTTCTGCTTTTGTTAAATTGTCATTATCAAATTTTGATGTCTTTTTAATATGTTCTCCTAATGTTATAAGATCTTGCTCTATCAAAGTTTGAAATGTATCAATCGTTATGTTTCGTGAATGCACAGGGTAGAAATATTTATTACTGATATTAATCTCATTCACATCTATTCCATAAGTACTCCCTGAGGTTTCAGATTCAAGGCTCTCCAATGCTGATCTAGCAACTAGATCTGAGAAATTAAAGGAACAAGGTTCCTTCAGATCATCTTGGGGAGTATCCAATTCAAAACTCTCAGGTGTCCCATCAATCAAAAAATGTTTCCTTAACCCCATATTACGTATAAAACGATTGACAACCAATATCGTTGAAAACACATCAAAATGTTTTGTGGGGGAGAAAGAAAGACCCTTCGATAAAAGTGACACATCAGCTTCTGAAAGTTCAGCATTAGATAAATTTGCAACATTTGGTCCATTACCAGAAATAATGTCTGATTCACTTTGAGGAGACATCATTTCTTCTGTGCTTGTCGGGGATAGGATTGTCTGGTGTCTCTTTCTCCTTCCTCTTCTTGTCCTCCTTTTATGTGTGTAACTTTCTGCTTCATTCCTTTCTTCTCCTGCAAGTTTTTTGAAAGTTGGGGATCCACAGTCACTTTGTCTTTAGAAAAAACAGATGATGTAGAACTTCGTGAGCCTGTGGCCTCCGCACTACTAGCTCCTTCTGATGACTCTGATTGTGTGTCTGATTGATCAGAAAAGCTGACATGTCTTTGTGATTTTCTCCTGTTTCCTTTTTTTTTGAGAATGGAATTGGGCCGATAAGATCGTTTCCATGTGTAGACTGCTCTCTATTCATAGTCTTTCAAGTCCCTGAGGAATTTTTGTCTTTTTATATCCATAAGATATTTCTCAAAGTCAATTATGTATTCCACAAGGTTGTCATTTTGTGTCTTATATATTTCCATGTGGTGGGATGGAATTAAAACCTCTCTGGCAGACTGTATTTCTTCGAACTCCTTACGGGGAGGAGATGTCCAAATAATTGCAACGTGAAGTTTGGTGGATATTTAATTTACAAACTAGAATTCCTAAAGGAATGAACAATAGATATGATGTTGATCTTTTTCCTAAAATAAAATTAAAATAAATATGTCTTTTCTCCTTATTTAATAAGCAGTAATGTCTAATCAACCTCTCCTTCTCCCCTTAAATGAATACTCTATGGTACTTTTGTTTTAGGTGCCTTGCATTTTCTTATTTTAGTCACATGTATTCATGTGTGCGGCCCTTCTGCGATGTATCGCATTAGGGGTAGCAATACATGTAAAGATGAGTAATGATAAAAATTGTAACCATTTATACAAATAGTTTATTTATCTCTCTAAATGGTTTATATGATAAGGTAGAGAGCAATAGGTGATGAATCAACAAATAAAAATATAATAAAAGAGAGAGGTTGATACAAATGAATTTTTCTCAAAATAAAATAAAATAAATATATTTATTTTCTACAATGAAACAAGCAGTAACATAGTATTAACCTCTCCTCAGTGGCATCTCATCCATGTGTTCAAAGTGTTCACTGCACACGGGCCTCCGAGGGGGGGGGGTCCACTGTGGCCTGACTCACCCTGCTAATATGGATGAAAAGTCCAGGGTTGTCAGGGATGTTTGGGGCAGTGGTGGGGGCCCATCATTCATTAAGAGGGCCCCAGGAGCCACATTGAAGGAGGGGGTGCCGCTGCTGACAGGAGAAATGACAGCGGTATCACTTTCCTGTAGTCGGGCTGGAACTACCGGAGGGATGTTGGGGATGCCGTGCAGTGACTTCATAGACCAGTAATCCAGGCTCTGCTATTGATGAGTCATCAGTCAGAGCCCAGCAGAGAAGTGAGCTATCACTGCACTGGCATCCCCGGGATC
>BLSH010032195.1:419734-430715 GCA_018402905.1 Glandirana rugosa
CTTCTGTCGCCCACTGCAGTGTGTCCGAGGTGAGGGCATGTGCAATGCCGTTGGCAGAAGTCGCCAAAAGGATTGACTCGCCACTTCCCGAATAGGGTCTGTGGGTGTTTTGTTTCTGTTACGTTTGGAGAAACAAAGTCAGTATTTCGTTTGAAGTCACTTAGTCGAGAGAGTCCGAACTCAGGGTTCGGTCTCGTTTAGAAACGAGATGAGGACATATAAATATGGTGGATAACCACCTGTGGTCACATGGTGTTTTAGACCAGGCCTTAGTTGGGAAGATCCACCGATCATTGTGGACCTGGCCTAAAACGGAATTTTACTTACGTACGTTCCACTTTGTATTGCAGGTAGTTAGTGGAGCGGAAAGTATTACGGTGTGGGGGGGGTTGGGACAGTTGCTCAGCCGCAGGGGCTTGAGCAAAGGGGGGGGGGGTGTGGCATTATGAAAGGCGAGGTGATTGATGGACGTTATGTTTCACCTTGCATGCATTCATTTTAAGGCAAAATCCGGTCCAGGTGTTACTAGCCACCTAGAAGGGTTGATTCCGGACCAGATTTTGTGGTACACTGGTGTCCACCAATAGGTGGTATAAATATACAGGAGTAGAGCAAAGATTTGCTCTGGCTTGGGACTCAAGCCTGAGAGAGCTGATTCACTGAAGTTTGCTTTATGACTGAAACAAAGAGGTTTGCATTGTCTTTGTTTTGTGGGTGTCTGGGATAAGCCCTTCACCGCTCAGTTAGGAAAACCGCTGAAGACGGTTGCCGTAACGTGTACGGGAGTGGAGCCTGTGTGACGTCACCCGCTGTCTTCCACACGAACGATCGTTGTATACGTACGTGCTCAATGCACCACATTGTGCATTCTGCACCACTTATTTTTTTACTGCATCTTTTCAAGACGTCTGTAAGTGTGATTCTATTAAATGTCCTTTTAACGAGTCATACGGTGTGCACTTAGTCCTACCTCCTTTGTTCTTGGTTATGCTCCTCCGGTAATGATGTGGATGAGAAAGCTCTGTTTGGATCTGGATTGAGAGGCTGGTAAACCTGAGCAAGGTCCAGTGGCCCTTTATCTTCGGATCATCTGCCCATCTTTAAACCCTTTTGGGGACGTGTGTTTGACCCTCTAGTAAAACTGGGGTCAAACAACAAGGTGAGGGAGTGTGCTAGCCGGTGGAGGGAGAACACGTGTGATTTGTTGCATGCATACCTGAGGATTATTTCAGCGATATGGTGCATATTTATGTGAAGTCCTTTGGGAGGCGAACTGTTTGATGCATAGCATCTAGTGTTTTATGAACTTTACTTTGCACTGCATCTTTTTAGTATC
Source organism: Glandirana rugosa (assembly GCA_018402905.1). Classification (NCBI taxonomy): domain Eukaryota; kingdom Metazoa; phylum Chordata; class Amphibia; order Anura; family Ranidae; genus Glandirana; species Glandirana rugosa. The sequence continues at coordinate 421,071 of BLSH010032195.1, forward strand.
TGGTTTTCTTTTGGGATACTAAAGAGCCAGGAAGGACAGAAAGCAGAGCGATCTTAGGCGAGGGAGTTAAAGAATCATCGTATAAATGGTTATATACCTGAAATACTTGATTCCAAAAGGGACGTATTCTCTCACACTCCCACCAGACATGCAGATATGTTCTGACCAGTGGCGGCTGGTGAAATTTTAGGATGGGGGGGCACCAGACCCCGCCCTTCCTTTGTGACCACTCCCACTTCTCATAAGCCCCACCCCTTATAGTTTCCATCCCTTGTGTCAGGCGTATACAGCCCAGCATCACCAGATAGGGTATACAGCATCACAAATAGGGTATACAGCATCATCATATGGCAGTATACAGAGTCAACCTATAGCAGTATACAGAGCCCCAGATAGGGTATACAGTCACCAGATAGTGCATACAGACCCCCAGATAGTGCATACAGATCACCAGATAGTGCATACAGACCCCCAGATAGTGCATACAGATTACCAAATAGTGCATACAGACCCCCAGATTGTGCATACAGATCACCAGATAGTGCATACAGACCCCCAGATAGTGCATACAGACCCCCAGATAGTGCATACAGACCACCAGCCAGTGCATACAGACTACAGACCCCCAGATAGTGCATACAGATCACCAGATAGGGCATACAGACCCCCAGATAGTGCATACAGAACCCCAGATAGGGCATACAGACCCCCAGATAGTGCATACAGAGCACCCCCCCCCAGCACTTACCCCATCTCATAGCAGGTAGGCCTGGTCTATGCAGAGTTCAGCTCGCGGTCAGCATGCTGGATTGGGAGCAGCACAGGACTAAAAGCCCGGGGAGTGCTGTGCCTGCATGAGCAATCACACAGGCAGCACGTCTACCAAAGTCCCGCCCCCCGCCCACAGCAGCCAATGACAGAGAGTCATTGGCTCGGATGGCTCAGGGGGCAGCCAATCAGACTATATGTGTGCGCTTGTTCAGCGCACACACGTAGACTTTAATGGCTGACCAATCGGCTCACTCCTTGCTGTCAGCTGACAGCAAGGAGCCGAGGAAAAAAAAGAAAAGTCAATGTACCGGCGCCCCCTGCAGGGGGGCCGGGCAGACTTTTTTTTCTACTTGTCAGCGGCAGGGAGGCGGCGCCCCAGCGCCCCTCATGCACCAGCATTGCCGCAACGCCAGCAATCCACTGGGGTATCCGGAAAAATTCTATGGAGGGTCCAGGGGTCTCTATACCACTGAGAGAGGATTTTGATTTTTTTTTCTTGTGAGTGGCAGGATATAGAGGGTCTATGGGTGAAGAGAAAATCAGTTAGCCACTCTTCCCCTGATACTTCCATTCCCAAATCCCTTGACCATAACCTAGTGTAGGATGGTAGCCCTGTGTATGTAAGAGCCTGGAGCAGGCCATATAGTGAAGAGAGCAGATGTCTGGGCGTTTTCTGCAGGGTGCTTAAGTGCTCAAATTCTGTAAGAAGACGGTGTATATGAGAGGAGTGGAAAAGTTGTTTTGTAAAAGAGACCATATGCATGGACGTCTGCCAGTTTCGGGGATTAGCCAGGACCACCGGAGTACCAGTTTGGTATGTATAAACTCAGGGGCCTGTGGCCAGGAAGTACGATGCAATGAGTCAACCGAGTTCCATTCCCAAATCCATTGACCATAACCTAGTGTAGGATGGTAGTCCTGTGTATGTAAGAGCCTGGAGCAGGCCGTATAGTGAAGAGAGCAGATGTCTGGGCATTTTCTGCAGGGTGCTTAAGCGTTCGAATTCTGTCAGAGGATGGTGTATGTGAGAGGAGTGGAAAAGTTGTTTTGTAAAAGAGACCATATGCACATGGACGTCTGCCAGTTTCAGGGATTAGCCAGGACCACCGGAGTACCAGTTTGGGGATGTATAAACTCAGGGGCCTGTGGCCAGGAAGTACGATGCAATGAGTCAACCGAGTGGACTCCCACACCTTGAGGGAAGGCCGGGTTGTCAAATAAGGGCGATAGGGGTGACTGATCTGAGGACAGGGTATGACAAAGCCCTCGTCTATACCATAAATTCAGGGCAGCTAAAGTTAAGGGTGAGGAACAATTCAGGAGGGGTAAGGCGGACATTGGTAATTTTTAATAAAGAACTTGTCAAAAACTATCTCATGTTTTTATTACACTACACTGTTTTTTTGGGTGAAAAGGTAGGGGGGGCCGGAATATGGGGGCCACATGTTAAAGGGGGCTTCCAGTTTTTGATAAACCAGCTGCCTGCAGACTCCCACAACCACAGCCCAGAATTGTGGGTAACAGGCCCTTGTCCCCATCAACATGGGGACAAGGTGCCTTGGGGGTCTCGCTTGCTCGCTCGCCCCTCCTCTTTCCTGACCTGCCAGGCTGCATGCTTGGATAAGGGTTTCATATGGATCTTGGGGGATTTTTGGCGTGAGGTTTCATTCATTCCAGAGCCAAACAAATTGTTTTGATCTCAAAGTCAGATCAAACTCGGATCCTTTTTCATTAAAGTCGCATGGAGGTCGGATCTGAAGTTGCAGGGCAAAGTTGGATTGGAAAATGTGTGTCTTTCGTGTCGGATCAGTGTGAACATGGCCAAAGTCTACAGTTTGGCTTGTCAGTTTCAAATCCCAGAATTACAGGTGCCCAGAAGGCAAACGTGCAGTATCCAGCCCTGCTGCCAGCAGCCTGCCAAGATCTATGACTGGTTGAAATACAGTGCAGCTGGACGCTGTACAGATTGGTACTCACATCTAGGTCCATATGTGTTCAGGGACGTTGGCCCCAAACGTGGAACTTCTGCATTCAAGTCATGTGTCCCTGACTAAATGAAGCCTGTGGGAAACTGCAATCACTTCTAGGGTTTGCTTATTGTGGGAGTAAATGCACATCTCCGAACTTTCTGAGAGGAACACCCATTAGCACAGGGTTTCTCAACCAGGGCTCCTTCAGAGGTTGCTAGGGTTTCCTTGAGCAATTCTTCCCTTTGACCACAATTGGATGGAGCATTCTTCACCATTACACTAGTGAGCTATAAATGTAATAATTATTAGCAGGGGTTCCCTGAAGATAAAAGTTATTTCAAGGATTCCTCCACATTAAAAAATTTGAGAAAGGATGCTTTAGCATTAGGCTACATTCACAAATTTTACTGATCTTATTATGCATATTGTTATCTAGCACAAATGTTTCTCCAAGATTATCAGTTAATAATTGAGCAAAACTGTCCTGTTTTTTTCCCCCAATACCTGCACCTGGCATTTGTCTATACGTATGCCCTCAGACACAGGTTTTTGGATATGTTTCAGGTCTGAATGCAGAAGCCTTAAGTGTGTAGGCAATGGACACATGTTACATGAGGCTCAATGCTATTACCCTAATCTATGTTCCCACCACAGACTACTGAGGTTTGAGGACTGCAGGAGGTTGGGAACCAGGGCTGTACACTTTACTGACAGGTCGCTGGTGGCCGAAGCTATCCATGGATGTTTGCACAGTCAGTGATTACCTGCAGTCATTGTTCCCGGACACACTTTGGAGCTTAAAGCAGTAGAAAATTATTTTATTTTCATAGCTACATGGCAGGGGCATTTTAAAGTGCCCAGAGTATCAGTCAATACAGCATAGTACCTTCCTCCACAATTAATTATATACAACAAGGGGGAAAAAGGGGGGAGGTGGCTGAAACTCACCCCTGTTTGAGGCATAGTGTTTGGACTTTCATGGTATCGTATGAATTCAGTAACAATAAAGTTTTAAAAGAAATTAATCTTTGTTATAATTCTTAAAAGATGAGTAGAAAAAAGGACACATATATCTGTACAGATCTTAAAAACATTTTTTCACAATGAATTTAGACATCCATGTACATAATTGATGACAATGCTTATACATGTCTCTGTAGACTGTACATGTTTCGCGGAATATTGGTTTAAAACCGCTTCCTCAGGAGTCTTTTCTTACAGTAGAGTGCATATGTTCTGTACATTTGATGTCTATAAATCTACTGGAATAGTAAACAATAATAAGTAAGAGATTAATCAACAATCAACAAAAAAATTCTAAATGTTACATACATAAAGGAACAGGGTAAATCAGCCCTTATAAACATATGGTATATGTATATATACACCAGTAGGGGGTGGCTGCCCCAAAAGAGGTCCCCTTACCATGAAGTCACTGTGTTATAGGCAGGGGGGCCAAGTCTCCCCAGGTGAATGTGGAGACGTCAAGTCACTAGGGTACAAGTACACCCTATATAAAATGAAAGGGTATACATTATATTCTAAGTGAAACCTGTCATCCCATTTCCATTTAAAGTTGTCTTGGGGATGTTTACAAAATAATAGTGGGATTGCATTACTAATGCAGGGAAGTACCTCTTTATAATTATTTAATTACAATATAAATCTCACCTAGGCTTGAATTCGAAATATATACATATTCAGGTAGTTACCTGTTTAAAAGAGAAGTTTCATCTGCCTGTCACGTACCTGGTGGTGGAGTCTGCAATGCAGAGGACAGCCTCTCTTACAATTCCGAGTCGGGAACCCCTGATGTGGTGAACAGGAGGCTCGAGAGTGCAGAATGGCATGAGTGCTTGACAGGAACACTGGTGCGGTTTTCACGGGCAGGTCTGGAGGTGCAGCTTGATGGAGCAGAGGTGGAACTCCGGGAACAGCTGATGGGAGCCCTGTCAGGCTGTGGATGGGCAGGTGATGCGGGATGAGAAGTCTGAGTACAGGCTGGGTCAGACAACAGGCGGGCGGATCAGGAACCAAGGAGCAGGCAGAAGAATAGTCGGAACACAAGCCGGGTCAGCAACGGGCTGGCAGCGAGGCACCAAGGAGCAGGCAGGAGAATCGTCAGGAATAGCCGGGGTCAGGGCAAGCACATAAGCAGCAAGGTCAGGATCAAGCCAGAAGATCAGTGGAACAGGTTCAGCAAGAAACAGGTGGCTGGGGTCACAGGAATGCTGTAAACCAAACGGCATTAGTCCCATGTCACCGTTCGATTTAAGTCGCCAAGAACAATTACGAAAGAGAGTGCGGGCCTCACGGTCGTGCATGCGCACGAATGGTCGTACTGGCCATTTGTTCGTGTATGCGCCTGCGCACTGCGTTCCTTCTTACAGACACACAGGCTCTTCATCTTTCCTGACACTGCCACTATCTAATGTATCTGGGAGACCCCCATAGAGAAGGGGGGGATAAAGGGAAACCTGGAATAATTAAAAGTGATTACGCATTTCAAAAGATAAACATTACTGACTGAGTCATATAGCTGCATTTCAGGCTGCATAAAGCTCACCTCTAGCAATGTCCAGCTGTTCCAGCTGGGGACAAAAGTCCACAGAAAATGCTGGTGATGGAATACCAGACCGGGTTCTATAAAGATAATATTAATAATAATAAAGCCCATTTCCATTGCTATGTTAATTGGATGATGCTAGCTAGTTAGTATGGCTGTATTTCAGACTATGTGGGGCTCACCTCTCTTGCTAACAGGCTGTTCTGACTGAAGGACAGGGGTCCATAGAGATTGGCGGTAAGTGAAGACCAGGAAGGACCCAGAACAAGTTCTGTGGAAATAGTAAGGCACAATTCCTTGTCCTCCCGAAGGAAGTTCACCTCCCCCCCCCCCCCTCGGTGATCTTCTGGTCCCAGGTCCCAGAAGATACGCCCAGCCATTCACAAGGCGCAGCGTGACTCGCCCACACTTGTGATGCCGGCGCCGCCGAAGTGGGGGGAGAAGAGCGAGCCCTAATGCGGCCGCATAACTGGAGCCAGGGACAGGTAAGTGTCCTTTTGGTAGCTGCTGACTTTTAACCGGGTGGAACTCCGCTTTAAATCATTATGACAACAGAAAATACCCAAATGACCCTGATCAAAAGTTTACATACCCTGGTGATTTTGGCCTGATAACATGCACACAAGTTGACACAAATGGGTTTGAATGGCTATTAACCACTTAAGGGCAGGAAGGATTCCCCACGTTAGGACTAGAGCACTTTTTTCAATTTGGCACTGCGCTGCTTTAACTAGTAATTGCGCGGTCATGCAATGCCGTACCCAAACAAAATTTGCGTCCTTTTTTCCCCCCAAATAGAGCTTTCTTTTGGTGGCATTTGTTCACCTCTGCGCTTTTTCTTTTTTGCGAAAAATGAAATGAAAAAAAAACAAATGATATTTTCTAATTTTTGTCATTAGAAAAATACAATAAACTACATTTTAGTCATACATTTTTGCCAAAATGCATTCAGCCACATGTATCCGGTAAAAAAAAAGTAAATTAGCATATATTTATTGGTTTGCACAAAAGTTATAGCATCTACAAACTAGGGTACATTTTCTGGAATTAACGCAGCTTTTATTTTCTGACTGCCTATATTATTTCCTGAGGTGCTATGATGGAAGGGCAGTACAAACCCTCCAAACTGACACTATTTTGGAAAGTAGACACCCCAAGGAATTATATCTTAAATGTACTTGCGCTAGGACGAAATATAATATGCACACCGTGAGACTGCTGCCTTCCAGGGACTCCCTCATAAGAGGGAAGGAAAAATACACAGGTACGTACAGGAATGGCGCTGTCTCTAATAAATATGTGAACCTAGTATAAAAAATGTGATATAAAATGTATCATAAAAATGTAAATCTACGAAAGGGGGTGTATAACCATGTAGAAAAAATAAAGTGTAGAGTGAAATACCATGTGCATACAACCCCCCAACTACTGAAGGGTTAATACACACTGCTGCAGATAGAATCAATCCTCATACAAAAAGTGCTGTGTGTCCCAATAATTTTTTTGCTAGTCCGTAAATGTCCCTAAATAAGTAATACCAGATTGCCAGTGCAAAAAGCTCCAAAAAAGGAAGTGATGTAAATAAAATTAAAAAATAGAAAAATATATATATTAAATAAAAGCATAAACAAATTGCCCGCACATCAGTGTTCCAAAGACATAACAGTGTGTGATGATCCTTAAAACCAGAAATAAATCCTTATAGCAACAATCCAACGTTATGTGCTCAAAAAGGTGACTTGTGTGCTCCACTAAGAAAGGAGGGTGACATCAACTCGTGCTCCCCCTGTTGTGCCCTCACTTACCAGAATCTTCACACCCCTGCAGGGGTAATGTGCCTATGGTAAATGGGGTCTCTCCGTCCTGTACCGATTCCTCTCCCTTTCCAGAGATGTTAGGGTCCATGCTAATCCTCTGCTCCTTGATGCACTGCAGTCCAAGGGATCCGTTTAGAACGACCTACATCAACCTTCTTTCACTCATCCATGGGTTCCATGCGGAGTAGGGGAGAAACAAATCCTCGATAGTGTAGAATGGTAAGATGAATTTATTAAAAAATATGTTAAAAGCATAAAACAAGTGTTTTCCAGTGGAACAGAGCTGGCAGGCTCCTCCTGCTTGAGGAAGGTTGGATCCTCTTCCTCTATGCTCACTTTGCGTTCCAACTCGTGGAACCACCTAAACCGAAATGACGCGATACGTTCGGCCACATCTAACGCATTTCGTCACTTGACGTCGTCTGAGGCAGTGGCCATTTTGGTCCAACCCGGCCTTTATATACACCTTGTACGGGGCGGGGGCAGGACACTCCTAATACGAGTAGATTTATACACTATATTCAGCGAGGATAAAAGAGCCTAAAACGCACTGTAATTTACGTGATGTATATAGTGAGTTCCCCACTAGAGGGACTCGCTGCTCCCGTTTTTTAATATAAAATAAAAATCCCCTCTTCTATCTACGTTGTAGTACTTTTTATCATAATTTTTTCATATATTTTTCCTTTTTTATAAACTATATACATCACGTAAATTACAGTGCGTTTTAGGCTCTTTTATCCTCGCTGAATATAGTGTATAAATCTACTCGTATTAGGAGTGTCCTGCCCCCGCCCTGAACAAGGTGTATATAAAGGCCGGGGTGGACCAAAATGGGCACTGCCTCAGACGACGTCTCGCGAACGTATCCCGTCATTTCCGGTTTAGGTGGTTCCACGTGGTGGAACGCAGAGCGAGCATAGAGGAAGAGGATCCAACCTTCCTCAAGCAGGAGGAGCCTGCCAGCTCTGTTCCACTGGAAAACGCTTGTTTTGTGCTTTTAAGATATTTTTTAATAAATTCATCTTACCATACTACACTATCGAGGATTTATTTCTCCCCTACTCCGCATGGAACCCATGGATGAGTGAAAGAAGGTTGATGTAGGTCGTTCTAAACGGATCCCTTGGACTGCAGTGCATCAAGGAGCAGAGGATCAGCGTGGACCCTAACATCTCTGGAAAGGGAGAGGAATCGGTACAGGACGGAGAGTCCCCATTTACCATAGGCACATTACCCCTGCAGGGGTGTGAAGATTCTGGTAAGTGAGGGCACAACAGGGGGAGCACGAGTTGATGTCACCCTCCTTTCTTAGTGGAGCACAGAAGTCACCTTTTTGAGCACATAACGTTGGATTGTTGTTATAAGGATTTATTTCTGGTTTTAAGGATCATCACAGACTGTTATGTCTTTGGAACACTGATGTGCGGGCAATTTGTTTATGCTTTTATTTGATATATATATTTTTCTATTTTTTAATTTTATTTACATCACTTCCTTTTTTGGAGCTTTTTACACTGGCAATCTGGTATTACTTATTTACGGACATTTACGGGCACTGGCAATCTGGTATTACTTATTTACGGACATTTATGGACTAGCAAAAAATTTATTGGGACACACAGCACTTTTTGTATGAGGATTGATTCTATCTGCAGCAGTGTGTATTAACCCTTCAGTAGTTGGGGGGTTGTATGCACATGGTATTTCACTCTACACTTTATTTTTTCTACATGGTTATACACCCCCTCTCGTAGATTTACATTTTTATGATACATTTTATATCACATTTTTTATACTAGGTTCAAATATTTATTAGAGACAGCGCTACACCCCAAGGAATTAGCTGAGAGACATGTTGAGCCTATTGAATATTTAATTTTTTTGTCACAAGCAATTGAAAAATGACAAAAAAAAATGACACAAAGTTGTAACTGAAATTATATATTGCTCACACATGCCATGGGTATATGTGGAATTACACCCCAAAATACATTCTGCTGCTTCTCCTGAGTACGGGGATACCCCATGTGTGAGACGCCTATCCGCGTACGGAACCCCAAAAACCAATTACCGCCTTCAGGATATCTAAGGGCAAAAATGTATGCTTTCATCCCAGACTACCTATCACAGTTGCGGAGGCCATGAAATGCCCAGATAGCAAAAAAAACAAAAAAAAAACAAATGACCCCATTTTGAAAAGTAGACACCCCAAGCTATTTGCTGAGAGGCATGTTGAGTCCATGGAATATTTTATTTTTTTGTTGCAAGTGATTGAAAAATTACAAAAAAATTACACAAAGTTGCCCTGAAATGATATATTGCTCACACATGCCATGGGTATATGTGGAATTACACCCCAAAATACATTCTGCTGCTTCTCCTGAGTACCGGGATACCCCATGTGTGAGACGCCTATCCGCGTACGGAACCCCAAAAACCAATTACCGCCTTCAGGATATCTAAGGGCAAAAATGTATGCTTTCATCCCAGACTACCTATCACAGTTGCGGAGACCATG
>BLSH010032195.1:445910-461474 GCA_018402905.1 Glandirana rugosa
TATATATATATATATATATATATATATATTATATATATATATATATATATATATATATATATATATATATATAGTAACATATCTGAGTGCAGATTCCCCCTTACATCAGGGTCCCCAGAACCCCCCCACTTACATTAGGGTCCCCAGAGAGCCCCCCTTACATCAGACTCCCTGGAGAGCCCCTTCCTTACATTCAGGTCCCCAGAGAGCCTCCCCTAACATCAGGGTCCCCAGAGAGTCTCCCCTTTCATCAGGGTCCCCAGAGAGCCTCCCCCAACCATCAGGGTCCCCAGAGAGCCTACCCATACATTAGGGTCCCCAGAGAACGGCCCTTACATCAGGGGGTCCGGAGAGCCCCCCCCTTACATCAGCCATTATTAGCCACCTCTAGAGTCAACCTCATCCCCAACATGCCATTCCCATCATCGTCATCCCATATTTATCATTAGGAGCCTGTTCTCATCACTAACATCCCTCTTCAGAGTCATTCTTGTCACCCTCCACATTGTAATCCTATCATCCTCATCCCTCTCAGTGATCATTGTCATTGTGACGAACGCGGGTATCAGATCGCTGCCCTCCTCACCGACAGGTGACCGAGGACCCCCCTGATCTAACACCGTGCTTGTCACTACGCAACAATCCCAATCTCAGCTGCTTTCAGCACAAAGATTTCCCACTTTGCGGGACCACCGTCTAAATGAGAGCGATTGTTACCGGGCTAATTCAAACAATTAACCCTTTCTCTGCCACCACTAACCTTTTTGATCTGGAGTGTTAGGTCTCCAACAATTAGCAATACCAATTATGATTTTAGAACAACCAGATAAATTATTTTAAAAACAGTAGCGCTCTTCAAAGGAACAGATTTGTTATAGCTTGCATTAAGAGCTTTAGGGACAAGATTAACACTTTCAGAATAAGGTTTAATAATGAAAAGGTCAAGTTTTGGGTGCAGTAAGATATTTACAGAAAAATAAAAAGAATGTACAGAACAATAAGAGAGACATAAAATATACAGCAGCATAGAAACAGAAATGTAGGTACTTGCTTTTAAAATGCCTGTGATCAATTAGTGATTTGAGGATGACTCCACAGGTTCTCCGATGTTCGTTGATGGAAGAAATCAGAACTGTTAGTTGTCCTTAGCTGTAAGGAATCATCTATGGCTGTTGGCATGCCTGTGCGCGGGCGCATGTAGTGTGTGCGCGCATCTGTGAGCGTTTGCGCAAGCTTACATGACTTCTTGGATGTCTTCAGTAAGAAGGGGGCAGATACCCTTCCTCCACACAGGTCATACGACTGCCGATTGATCTGCTACCGGGGGCCGAAGTCCCTTTTCGGCAGAATATTTCCTCTCTCTGAAGTGGAGCTGGTGGCTCTCAAAGCCTACCTTGAGGAAAATCTGCAAAACGGTTTTATCCGGCCTTCTACGTCTCCGGCAGGAGCTGGAATCTTTTTTGTAGATAAAAAGGACCATACCCTCAGGCCCTGCATCGACTACTGGGACCTCAACAAAATACCCTTTGCCCCTAGTTCCGGAACTTTTCCAACGACTCGGCTCTGCAGCTTTGTTCACCAAGTTGGACCTTCGCGGGGCCTACAACTTGATCCGCATACGGGAAGGGGATGAATGGAAGATGGCCTTCCGGACTCGGTTTGGCCATTTCGAGTACTTGGTCATGCCCTTTGGGCTCTGCAATGCCCCGGCTACCTTCCAACATCTGGTGAATGATGTCTTCCTGGATTACCTTGATCTATTCGTAGTGGTCTGTCTGGAAAACATCCTCATCTTCTCCCCCTCCTTAGAGGAACATCGCAGGCATGTTAAGTCTGTACGCAAAGGCGGAAAAATGTTCAGACATCTCCTTCCTGGGGTTCCACATCTCCACTATGGGCACCACCATGGACCTCCAGAAGGTTTCAGCCATCATCGACTGGCCAACGGCAGTAGACAAGAAAGCAGTACAGCGCTTTGTAGGCTTTGCCAACTTTTACTGGAAATTTATCCCAGGATTCTCAGCTGTCAGTGCCCCTATAACTCAGCTGACTAAGCAGAACTCCCATTTTGTCTGGACCACTGAGACACAAGCAGCCTTTCAGACCTTGAAGAAGTTGTTCACCTCAGCTCCTGTCGGGACAGTCCTATCCCGGAGACAGGGGCCCAAGGCCTCACTACACCTCATCGCCTTCTTCTCTCGGAAGCTTAATTCACCTGAGAGAAATTATGACGTTGGGGACAGAGAACTGCTGGTCACCAAGTCCTCCCTGGAGGAATGGCGGTATATTCTAGAAGTGGCAGTCCATCCTGTTTTGATCTTTACGGACCACAAAAATTTAGAGTATCTAAGGACTGCCAAAAGACTCAAACCTCGCCAAGCTCATTGAGCCTTGTTCTTTTCTCGGTTCCAGCCCCAAATCACATACAAGCCAGGGTCCAAAAATATCAAGCCGGATGCTCTATCCAGGATGTTCCATGAGACTGGGGAGGCGTTCCCTCCAGATTCTTACTGGTTCAGGAGGATCTCCTAACATGGATCAGGCAAACTCTAGCTGTCGATACTGTACCCACTGACTCTGGACTTTCTGTAAAGGATGGGTTAAGGGGATTGGGTACCCAGATCTTTGTACCTGAGGAGCTCCATCTAGTAGCCTTAGAATTCTGCCACAACCATCAATTAGCTGGACATTTCGGCAACTGCAAGACAGCGGAGTTGCTCTCCTGCACTTTTTGGTGGCCCATATGAAGGAGGACTGCAGAACCTATGTGGATGCTTGCCCCATATGTGCCCAAAACAAGTTGGAAAGGACCAAGGCTTGGGGTCTGCTAAGCCCACTACCCATTCCAGAGTGTCCTTGGTCCCAAATCTCTATGGATTTCATAGTTGAATTGCCCCCGTCTGCGGGGTTTAACACAATCTTTGTGGTGGTTGACCGCCTCACTAAAATGGCACGTTTCATTCCGATGAAGGGAACTACCTCTGAAACAGCAAAAGTCTTCTTCAAAGAAATTGTTCATCTGCATGGCATCCCCAGCAACATTGTATCCGACAGAGGGGTGCAGTTCACATCCCGGGTCTGGAGGTCCTTGTGTTCTACCTTGGGAATAGAACTAGCCTTTTCATCAACCTATCACCCGCAGTCGAATGGTCAAACAGAAAGAACCAACCAGACCCTCGAGCAATACCCCAGTTGCTACTCCTCATACTCCCAGGACGACTGGGTCTCCCAGCTGCCGTTAGCCGAGTTTGCCTACAACAACTCGATCCACTCTGCCACCAAGCAGTCTCCATTCTGGGCGAATCTTGGCTACCACCCTACATTCCTACCCAATCTGCTGCCTGAGAGTGCGATTCCCGCCGCAAAAGAAATTACCAGATTCCTGGAAAGGAACAATACATTTCTGCAGGAGACCCTCGCTCAGACCCAGGAGCGCAACAAAATTACATTTGATAGGGGGAGACGAGGAGAACTGGACTTACAGCCTGGCAACCGGGTCTGGTTGGCAACCAAAAACTTGAGGCTATCATGTCCTTCCAAAAAATTAGGACCAAGGTACATCGGGCCTCTCCCGGTCAAAAGAAAGATCAATAACGTAGCCTACGAGCTTGACCTTCCTCCCTCACTTCGGATTCATCCTGTATTCCACGTGAACCTCCTCAAACCATTCATTAAGGATCCTTTTCCAGGGTGGAGAACTGCCCCACTAGAACCAGTCCTGGTGGATGGAGAGGAGGAGTTTGAGGTGGAAACCATCCTAGACTGCAGAAGGAGAGCGGGCATTACTCAATTCCTAGTAAAGTGGAAAGGATATGGGCCTGAAGAAAACTCTTGGGAGCCAGAAAACAATCTTCACGCCCAGGAGCTTGTTAAGACTATTTGGAGGAAAAACCCAGCCAAGAGACCCCGGTTGGGCATCCGGAGGCTGCCCCTTGGGGGGGGCAATGTAAGGAATCATCTATGGCCATTGGCATGCCTGTGCATGGGCGCACGTAGTGTGTGCACGCGTCTGTGCGTGTTTGCGCACGTCTGTGCATGTGTGCGCGCGCCTGTGCGCGTGAGCGTGTACGCATGCGTGTGTGCACCGGCATTGGCACCAAAGCAGCCATTTAAGCGGACAGCACCCTGCAGCCAGTGCTGTCCGTTCTACATCATTCCTGCACCTGTGACACCCAGCATTTGTTTCTGAGAGACTTCCTGTTCCTGTGACCCCGGCTTCCTTTGGACTCTGTTGCTATCTGCCTGCCCTGACCCCGGCCTGTTTACCACTACTCTCCTGCCTGATCCCTTGTACCTTTGTGCCCAAACGTTGCCGACCCTGCTTGTACAAGACTATCCGTTTGCCTGATCCATCTGTACTTCACCGCCAGCCAGTTACCGACCCAGCCTGCATCACTATCCTTGTGCCTGCACGAGTTCCAGTGGATCCTCACCTACCACCAGAGACTAAGTCCAGCCCTTGTGCCTCCCTGTGCTCCAGAGCTCCCTGTCTGCACTATCATGGGTTCTCGAACCAGGGCCATAAGAGAGGTTGCCCCCGCATAAGCCAGACTCAGCCACCAGGTACGTGACATTAGCATTCCCTTTTTCTCTGGGTGAAAAGGGGTGCCTCTGACCACTCACATGGGTAAGGCAGCCCCGGGGGCTGTCCAGAGTGGCCCGTGAAATACAATCTACCCTAATTTATAATTTCTGTACCAAGATTAATAATTGCTAATAGGTACAAGGTGCATTCCTGAAACTGATCAATTATGGTTCAGGATGAATTGTGCAGTCCAACAAGTTCAAACATGACAGTCCTGTCACTTTCTGTGACCCTGGGAAGAGAATAAACTATCCGTGGTTCCTCTTATAAAGGACTACTTCTGTGTTTAGACTCTTTCTACTTGGTATGAATTTCCGCATTCAAATAGGTACATGTTATTAATATGTCATGTTCCTAACTGGAGTTATGAGCTGTGAGAATTTTTATTGTAAGTTCTAGGCAGGAGGTGGGGTCAGTGTGGACCATAGTTTTCTGTGTCCTGATTTATGATCCTCGTCAATTCTGAGCCCCCTTTGATGCCTGCTAGCTAGGTTTTTAAAATAAACACAAATAAATATCCTCTTCCTGGCTTAGGATAACAATTCCCATGTGGCCCTTCTAGAATCTCCATATGGAACAGGGAGGGAGGGGGTGTGTGAGTTATTTGTACTGGGCCATTGTTAGTTTAAAAACTAGCATGGCAGCATCTGACAAAATGGAGTCAGCTCAGCGTGTGTCTCGTACGTGATATCATTTCATCGTGTGTGTCTCACACAAGATATCATCACAATCATCATCCTCCCCATATTATTATTACTGGTATATGCTCATCTCTCTCCATATTGTGACCGCATCATCCTTATCCCTGTCCAGAGTCATTCTCACCCCCCTCCACATTATAATCCCATCATCCTCATCCTCAGATTATCATTACTCATCATCCTCACCCCCCTCCACAATGTAGCTCTCATCCTCATCCCCACCCATAATCATCCATCCCTCTCCACAATTTAACTCTCATCCTCATCCCCACTCAGAATAATCTCCATTGCTACCCAGAATCACCCACATCCTTTTCCACACTGAAGCACTCATCCTCATCCCAACCCAGAATCATCCATCCCTCTACACAATGTAATTCTCATCATCATTCCCACCCAGAATCATCCTCATCCCTCTCCACAATATAACTCCATCATCCTCTTCCCCATCCAGAATCATTCATATCCTGGAGAGGGATGTGGATGATTCTGGGTAGCGATGAGGATGATTCTGGGTGGGGATGAGTTACATTGTGGAGAGGAATGATGATGATTGTGGGTGGGGATGAGTTACATTGTGGAGAGGAATGAGGATGATTCAGGGTGGGATAAGGATGAGTTACATTGTGGAGGTTGCGTACAATCAATTCTTCCCACATTTTGTTATATGTACTTGGTATTTGCCGACCCCAAGGGCGGTGTGTTTTTATTATATTTTTCAATAAAATGTATATATTTTTGTATAACGATGCTATGTGTCTATTTCGTACCGTTAAAGTCCTTCGTTGCCTCCATTTATTTTTTTTTTTGTCCATACATTGTGGAGAGGGATGAGGATAATTCTGGGTAGTGATGAGGATGATTCTGGGTGGGAATGAGGATGAGAGTTACATTGTGGAGAGGCTTTCCACAATGTAACTCCGATCACCACCCTGAATCCCACAATGTAACTCCATAATGTTAGAGTGTGTGATGTCCCATCTGGGAAGACAGTACACTCTCCACACACAGGTTAAGCTGAGGCTAGAGGAGCCAGCAAGCTGTGCACACAGGACAGAGCAGCCAGCAAGCTGCGCACACAGGATAGAGCAGCCAGCAAGCTGCGCACACAGGATAGAGCAGCCAGCAAGCTGTGCACACAGGATAGAGCAGCCAGCAAGCTGCGCACACAGGATAGAGCAGCCAGCAAGCTGCACACACCGGATAGAGTAGCCAACAGGCTGCACACAGAGGATAGAGCAGCCAGCAAGCTGTACACACACTTATACAGGTTGCACAAACACTTGCTGCTGTTGTGTCGAATCTGGAACACCTGAAAAGATGAGCTGAGTCCCACCACTTCCAAGGCTGGCCACACCCCCCCGAGTCCCGCCCAATCACATTGCTAAGTCTATTGGCAAGCTCCTCCTCCGCTGGAGCCTGGAACTGCCCGATCACTGAGCAGCTGGGGAGGAGGACTGTCTCAGCTTCAGCAGCTTGTCTGAGTGTGAAGGCACTGTGCGTCTCTGCTGCAGCGTGTGGTTTATTCTCTGGGGCCAGCGGCTGGCTGCCAAAGTGCTTATGCTGACTAGCAACCAGTGGCAAGGAGTAGAGTCAGGTGGAGGCGGGGTCAGAGCTGGAGCCAGCGCTTCTGTGGCTTAGTCCACCCCTGTCCCCTGCATTCCGGACCGGGACATACCTGCTAATTGCGGGACTGCAGCCTCCCGGTAAGAGACTCTGGGCTATAGCACCAATAGCCACCCCCTAGCGATACCCCTGCTACATGGGCCCCTATGTAGCCTAAACCATGAAAATAGTACTGCTCAAATGCCCCCCCCCAAACCTGAGTCAGTCAGATCAGCATGTGAATAGACTGGTGCAAGACAGACAGGATCAGCTTGTCAGGCTCTAGCAGACTAAGACCCTATACACATTATTATATTTTCTGCAGATTTTTTCCTTCAGATTTACCAAAACCATATAATATGAGGTCAAACCTTAAGAGTTTCAATTAGTATGCAATCAGGCAGGCCCTTGCACTACATGGTTTTGGTAAATCTGAAAAAAAAATCTGCAGAAAATCTAACAGTGTGTATGGGATCTAAGAGATAGCTTCAGCTCTTGTTCTCCACCTGTAGGGAACTTCTCAGTTCCTCCTTCACATTTATCCAACAGGGAGTCAGTGTCTGTGTCCAGACGGCCATCATAATGTGCCCTCCAGTGCTGCGCTGTCATCGATCTTGTGGGTCCTCTCACAGCAAGTGCCATAAATAATGCCATAAATAAAGCTGGGCTGCAGATGCACTGCTCAATGTATGTTAGAGCTGTCAGGCAGAAGGACCCCGGTTGGGTCCTTTCTGTTATAAAAACTGTTTTTAAAAACTGCAGACACGCAGGGTTTTTATAACAGAAAAGACCATTGTGGCAGAGCTGGCCCAAGACATTGTGCTGTCTGGGTGCAAGAATGAAATGCTGCCCCACCCTCCAAAAAAAATCGCGCCACCCACATCCATTATTTTATATCATGATAAATAAAACTAAAATTAAATTTATTGGCGCATGTGTGGGAGCTCCGACATGGCAGCATAAGCACGGAGCTCCACACCACCACCTGCCTAAGGAGCCTTCCCGCCCGTCCAGAGCCCCCGATTCTGGCAACCAACGGGCGATCCCAGCCCCTAGCACCTGCGGCAACCCTCCTGTATGGCCGTTCCGGCCGCAAAAAAGGATCTTGGACCCCTTTTCGCTGCGGCCTTGACCGAAAGGTGTACCAAGATGGCCGACGTGCGGGCCTCAGCATTAACACAGCTACATGCGGCCTGCTCTCCCAGCAGCGAGACACACCAGGGCTCCAGGCAAATGATTGCGCCGGCCAGGCTCACATGTACGCCCCTCCCACATGGGGGCATCCCTCAGACCCTGACACCATCCCCGGCCTCCACGGAGTCCTTACTAGCCCAGGCTCAAGGGGATTACCAGCTCTCCCCCCTCAGTCATAACATGAGGATCCAGCCATCCCCTGAGCAACAGCGCCAGGACTTTTCACTTCAGGCAGAGGACCTCTACCAAAAACTCTCCACCTTACTAGGCAAGGGGCTAGCCAACACAGCGGCTAAGATAACGGGCAACATTAAATCAGATTTCCAAATGCTTGGAACTAGAATGGAAGCGATCAAAAACAAACTAGACCAAACAGCAGCAGGTTCTAACCAAAACTCAGACCTCATTAGCTCGTTACAAGACCAATTGGACACAAGCTTGTCCAGGATCGACAACCTGAAAATCAGGTCCACAAGATATAATTTTAGAGTTAGGGGTCTCCCGGAATCGATCTTGGATGTCCCAGATGCTATCCAAGATTTGATAAAAAAATCTGATTCCGAACACCCCTTCTCATCTCTTGGAGCTGGACAGGGCCCATAGAGCCCTTGGCCCCCCCCTCCCAGAAAAGATGGATCCCCGAGAGACATTATTGTAAAACCCCATTTCTATGCGATCAAGGAAGGGGTCAAGAAACAATCACGCTCTTTACCCGGATCCTATGTAAGGGCCACCAGGTTCAAATATATGCAGATCTTTCCCCATCCACCATACAACGCAGGAGGGCTCTGAAACCCTTGCTGAACGCTCTGAACCAAAAAGAAATCAAATACATATGGTTTTTCCCCTTTGCAGTCAAGTTTTCACTCAACGGAAGGGATTACGCCTTCTCCACATTCCAGGAGGGTGAAAAGCTCTTGCTGAATCTAAAGGTGATCTCTCAGGACTCTGAAACGGACATGTCCAACACCGCCCAGGGCTCTGCCAAAAGACAATCTCCAACAAGCCCGAGAACTCGTCTCTGGGAGAAGGCTAAGCCCAAGAGATCCAAGGACAATGGCCCTCCATGATTTCTACCACCAGGCCCTTAACAGGCCTCTCCTCCTTTCCACACCAAGTCTCTCTTGGTTTGGTGCACTTCAGGAACTCTTGTCAGGGGTTAGATATGCTTACCCCCTTTGTTCTGGACTCCTGTGCCCCCTTGTTGCTGGTTTCCCCCTTCCATTTGCCTCCACCAGAGGTCACGTTTAATGGATGTCTTGACTGTCTGTTGTTATACCCTCTTTTAGTTTCTGTTTTTGGTTACTTTACACACACACCTTTTTGCCTGAAGAACTGATCCTGGGATCCAACCACTCATCACGGACTTGAAACAGAATACAGAATCGTTTACCTGCTTGGTCCCTCTCCAGATGACAGCGAGATTCTATTTCTCCCCGCGGGGCCGTGACCCTCAGCTCTCACAGGCCATGTACAGTGCTTCCTCGACAGCTGTGATGCTGCAGGGCGACTCTTTGACTCTTTAGTTTCTTTGTTTGCTCCTTTTATCTGTTTGCCGAATTGGCTGGGTTGGGGATACCCCCCCTGTGGCCTTACTGGGGGGGTGTGTGTCCAGCCCAGACAGGGCCCTCTGGGGTGACCAGCCTCACAGGCCAGTGTCTTTTTTAGGCTCAGTATTCAGTGGCTCAATTGTTTCCCTGAAATTTCAGTGCTCCTAGGCGGGGGGTGGTCCCCCTGTGCCTCCTCCTATCTCTAGGATCCAATTGGGTAATTGGGGATAGGCTGTTTGGTCCCTTGGGACAAACACCTTTCTTTTATAGACTTGGGATACCCAGGGGTTCTTCTGCCCCCTGGGTAGCAATCCCTTCAGTTGGAGAAGTTCCCTACTTGGTTCCACCCCTCTATTTCCCCCCTCTCTACCTCCCCCCCTTTTTCTTTGCTGTCCCTTTGCCTGTCTTGGGAACTCTTTGAACCTTATAATGATTTCTGTTTCTGTTATCTTTGTTGCAGCCAACCACATACCCACGGTCCAGAGAGGAGCTGGAGGTCCGATCTTCAAATCCGCACAGACTCAATTCAGCACACACAATTGGAAGCGCGGGAAGGTGAGTGTACCCAAACTTCACAGCACTACACCCCTGTTGTTCAATGGCTGACCACGACCACAAATCTTTTAGGGTAGCCTCACACAATGTTCAGGGCCTGAACTCCCCCATTAAACGTAGAAAGGTCTTTGACCACTACAAATCCCTTAAACTATACATTCTTATGCTTCAGACACATTTTCCAGCACAGTATAATCCAAAATTCCTGCACTCCCACTTCACCCAATTTTTTCTTGCCAACGCGGAAAACAAAACAAGGGGGGTAGCGATCTTGTTCTCTAAGGCTACTTTCACACTGAAGAGGGTGGACGGTAGCACTAAATCCCCGTGGGGATTTACCGCTGTTATAGCGGTGCTACGGTGCCGCTATGCAGGCGGGTGCACTGCGCTTTTAAACCCTACAAGGGGTTAAAACGGGGTTAAAAGTGCTGGCGCCACACGCTGCCGAGGCAGTGTGTAGCCGCTTCGGAAGCGATGCCCATTGTTTTCAATGGGCAGGGGTGGTGGAGGGGCGGTATATTATCGCTCACCGCACCACCCCAAAGATGCGTCTTGCAGGACTTTTTGTAATGTCCTGCAAGCGCACCGCCCCAGTGTGAAAGCACTTTGGCTTTCACATTGGGGTGGATTGGGCTGGATTTTTGAGGCGCATTACAGGTGCTATTTTTAGCTAAATAGCGCCTGTAAAGTGCCTCAGTGTGAAAGTAGCCTAAATCTTGTGATTTCTCCTGGATCTCCAATCTGAACGACCCAAACAGCAGGTTTATACTGGCTAAGGGTTCCATAGGGGGGACAGATTTACTCCCTGATATCTTATTACACTCCCAATAATGGCCAAACCCGCTTCTTCCAACATCTGCTAGACACACTCACCCCCCACCTAGAAGGTATGGTCCTGTTGGGGGGGACTCCAATGTTGCTTTCGACCAAACACCAGATAAGTCCAAACCCATAGGGAAATAATTGGTACGCCCACAAGGCCTTCATAAGAGGGAAAATCATCCAAATGGCTGCCCAAATTAAAAGGGAAAAACAGGCTTCTATTAAGCAATTAGAAGAAACATATCTAGCTTTAAGGACCGACCATAAAAAGAATCCCTCTACTCATAAGCTTGCACAGTTAGATAACGCCAGACTGGAATTAAATCTTGCCCTCACAATAAAGGAGGAAAAAAATATCCGCTGGAGCAAGAACAAATTTTACACACAGGGGAACAAGATGGGCCCAATGCTTGCCGCTAAGCTCTCCCCTCGCATCAAACACACCACATTCCCCAAGATTAGAACCCCTGGTAAACCCCCCTCCAGCAACCCTATCACAGTTTTAGGAGCCTTTCAAGAATTCTACACAAAGCTATACAGTGCACCCACTAAGGAAAACTCAGAGGCCATCTCCAAATTTATTGATGGTGTCCCAGTCCCTTCCCTCTCTTCTGACCACAAGAACATATTGGATGCAGCGTTCACAGAGGAGGAGGTCCTGGATGTCATCAAGGGTCTTAAGCCGGGTTCAGCCCCGGGTCTAGATGGTCTGTCAGTGCCCTATTATAAAGCAACCGCTAATACCCTGGCTCCTCATCTGGTGAAATTCTTTAACACCAAGACCAAGGGTGAACCCTTGGAAGCACACTTGAATACAGCATTCATTACGGTAATTCCGAAGCCGGAGAAAAACCCGGAGGAAGTTGCCAACTACCGCCCAATCTCCCTCATTAATAACGACCTAAAAATCCTGGCCATTCGTCTAGCCTCGTTTATCGGCACCTACATACACAAAGACCAAGTAGGCTTCATCCCCGGTAGACAGGGCCTAGACCAAATTAGAAGAGCGATAGATATTGTCTCTATCTTCCAATCCAATTGAGCAGGTGGGCCTAAACAAAAAGGTATGATACTTTCGCTTGACCTTCAGAAGGCATTCGATTCTGTTTCCTGGCCGTACCCTTTTTCCCTCCTGGAGCGCTGGGGCTTTGGCCAGCGTTTCCTGGGCTTAATGCATGCCCTGTACTCTCACCCGCAAGCCCTCATAAAACTACAAGGTTATTACTCCAAACCATTCCCCATCGAGAAAGAACCAGATAGGGCTGTCCCCCTCTCGTCATTCATTTTTGCGATAGCTATAGAGATGTTAGCTCTATCTATAAGACACAATCCAGATATAAAAGGCGCAATATGCGGTCAACAAGAACACAAATGCGGTCTATTTGCGGATGATGTTCTTCTCTTCATCACTTCCCGATAGCTTCATTACTGAACATATGCCGCGTTTTTTCCAAAATCTCAGGCTTACTGGTTAATTATTCCAAGTCCCAAGCGCTTAACATTTCCCTACAACCTGAAACAATTCTCACACTGTGAAACAAATTTAAATTCAAATGGAGTGACTCACACATTAGATACTTAGGCATAAACCTTACAGCCAAAACGGAATCTCTATATACCAATAACTACCCACCGATGTTCCGCAAATTGGAGGCAGATCTTAAACAGTGGTCTAAGCAAGAAATATCCTGGCTAAGGAGAATAAACTCGGTCAAAATGACCCTTTTACCTAGGCTACTATATCTCTTTTGTTCACTACCCATTCCAATCAGAATGGATCATCTCAACTCATTCCAAAGCAAAATCCTTAAAGTCTCATGGGGGGCCACGGGATTTAGATTTCCTCAACAAACCCTCTACCACCACAGAAAAAAAAAGGAGGACTAGGCCTTCCCCATTTGCATAAATATTTCCTTGCAGCCAGGCTGGCGCAACTTTCAATAATATACTCCAGGTTCGAAAAACCTGATTGGGTACAGATAGAAAGGCAGGCAACTCCACATCACACGTTGGACTTTCTGCTGTGGTGTCCCCCCAGGGACAGACCCCCAATCATGGCCCCAACTCTCTCCCATTCTGTCACGTACCTGGTGGTTGAGTCTGACTTATGCAGGGGCAACCTCTCTTACGGCCCTGGTTCGTGAGCCCCTGATAGTGGGGACAGGAAGCTCAGGAGCACAGGGGAGCACGAGGGCTGGACTTGGTCACAGGTGGTTGGTGCAGGTCCACAGGAGCTCGTGCAGCAGAAGAGTGGTGGTACAGGCCGGGTCATCAACAGGCAGGCAATGCAGTACAGGTGGAGCAGGCAGGCGGGTAGTCAGGTGCAGGCATGGTTGGCAACGTGTGGGCAGATGAGGTACAAGGATCAGGCAGAAGAGTGGACGTTAACAAGCAGAGGTCAGGGCAGGCAGATAGCAAACAAAGTCCAGATAGGTAGCCAGGGTCACAGGTACAGGAAGTCTCACTAGAACAAGCACTGGGGGGTCACAGGATCAGGGAACGCTGTAGAACGGACAGCACTTGCTACAGGAAGCACACTGTTTAAATAGAGCTGTCCGGCACCGCCTCCTCCGGGAGTGCGAAGAAACAACAACAAAATGCAAACAAGTCCTCAGCACAATCTTCTTCTAACACATTCTCTTGCCCTATTGGATAAACTTCGTGTCATGAGTGCTCTGGTTCCCCTAGCAAACCATTAGCACACCTTAAGTTTCTTTGTCAGTAAGCTGAGTCTCCCTAACTCAGAGAGATTCAGGTTCAGACAAATTACTCATTTTCTGCACAAAATCTGGAGAGAAAAACCTCTCCCTCCTAGATTTACAAGCTATGAGTCGTGGTGTGGTCAGCCCATTAGGCAAAGGGGAGGCATCTCCATTATTTATGCTGCACTCACCTTACCCACGGAGAAATCGACTTACATGTCAGCCTGGGAATCGGAGTTCCAATTCCATTGGGACCTGGAGACATGACAGAAAGCCTTCTTTACATCCTTTAAGGGTATCCTGAACACCTCCACGTCAGAGGCCAACCTGAAGGTGTTCTCCAGATGGTATCTTACCCCCTCTAGGTTGGTCAGGATTTATCCATCGGCAGACCCTCTATGCTTTATAGGCTGCCAACTTACTGGTACCATGGCCCACATCTGGTGGGAATGCCCTAGAATACAATCGTATTGGTCAAAAATATTCACCCTCATTAAGCAGGTAACTGGTTGTCAGCCCCCAAGGTCCCCAAATGTCGCTTTACTAAATGAACATATTCCTAAGATCTCTAAGCCCAATCAGAAACAAATTCACCATATCTTCCTAGGGGCCAAGATCAACCTAGCCAAGGCCTGGAAAAAGCCATACATTTCCTTTTGGGCCGCAAAATGCAAAATTTCCTGGCTGATGTCTCAGGGAAAACTTGCCAGCATCCTGTCAGATAGCGTTGCCAAATTTGAAGCAGTTTGGGAACCTTGGGCTGAGTATGTAGGCATTTCCTTTATACCTGGACTGGCTCCTGCATGATCACCCCTCAGCACTATATTGGTTGGCTCAACATACTACTCTCTCTCTTCATTTTCTACTCTTCTTTTGTTGTAGAAATTTAGGATGTGTTTATTATGTATTGTTACAGTGTCTCCCAGTGTCGGTTTACCGATATTCGTTGTGTACAGCGAATATGGCTTTAACCGATATTGAGGAAAGGCCATTCACAATGGAAACCTTCCATTATTTGATAACCATACGCTACCCGCCCGATCATCCCGGCCAGCAGGCGCCCTGAGCTGTTAACGCTGAAGCAAACGCCGGTCCGGATCTTTGAGGCGCAATGCACGTTCTGTGGCGCGGGTGTATTACCGACAATCGGGGGGGCCCCTGTATTATGTACAGATTGATCTGCTTGGCGGCGATTTACTTGCGTTATGGAATTAGTATTGCTGTCACGTACCTGGCGGATGAGTCTGACTTCTGCAGGGGTAACCTCTCTTGCGGCCCTGGTTCGAGAACCCCTAATAGAGCAAACAGGGAGTTCAGGAGCGCAGGGGGGCACGAGGGTTGGACAGGAACACTTGGTGGTGCGTGTAGGTCCACTGGGACTCGTGCAAGACAGAAGAGTGGTCGTACAGTCCAGGTCGGCAACAGGCAGGCTAGGAAGGACAAAAGGAGCAGGCAGGCAGATGGTCAGGTACAGGCAGAGTTCGTTAACGGGCTGACAGCAGAAGTGCAGAAGGATCAGACAATCGGATGGTCGTAGGCAAGCCAAGGGTCGGTTCAGGCGGAGTTCAGACAAGGTCGGGCAAGCCGGGTCACAGGAACAGGAGACAGAAACGGATAACAGGCACAAGTTGCTCAGGAAGGGCGGGTACACGCTATAGAACGAACAGCACTTGCTACAGGAAGCAGGAAGTTTAAATAGAGCTGCTTCTCCATGAGTTAGAGGAGATAACAACCAAGTGCTATTAACCCTCGGCGCAGTCTTCTAACATTGCCCCCCCCCCAAGGGGCAGCCTCCGGATGCCCAAACGGGTTCTCCTAGTCGGGTGCCTCCTCCAGAAAGCACTGATCAG
>BLSH010032195.1:472529-496378 GCA_018402905.1 Glandirana rugosa
CCCAAGTCATGGAGCACTTTACCTTCCCAATGCCGGGCCTTCTTTCGAGGACCCTCGGGCTTCGGTAGTAGGTGCGCCTAATTGAATAAGTGAGGAAATTCCTGTCATTAGGACGATTCGACCGGGTCGACATGGTGGTGAGACAAGTTGATCGTGCTCTGGCCTTCGTGGAGAAGTCAACAGTGGCCACTGGTAGAGTTGGGAACACGGTAGGAGTGAGGTCTCGGAGGACAGATAAGATGGTCCCCAAGTGCTTAGTCCCAGCGTTCTCTCCAATGAGGACGTATTCAGTCTGAGCAGGTGGTCCATGTACTGTCGCTCAGAGGAGGAACGAGGCGGTTATACTATCTCGGTCCTCCTTGAAAGATTGTACTCGGTGACAACTGAAGAGGTGCTTCCGGTCTCGTGCTAGTTGAACAGAGTGGTGGTACAGCTGGGCCAGCTTAGCAGGATTACTGTCCTTAAAGGAGTGAATAAGTTAATCCTCGTAGATGATGGCTTCGGGCTCCCAGGAGCTTTCTTCCGGGCCGTAACCCTTCCATTTCACGAGGTACTGAACCCCACCTCCCCTTTTCCTGCAGTCCAGGATGGACTCAACTTCAAATTCTTCCTCACTATCCACTAAAATTGGTCCAGGTGGGTCTAGGTTCTGCCCAGGAAAAGGATTTGGGGTCACGGGTTTTAACAGGGACACATGGAAGACAGGGTGGATCCGCAAGGAGGGCGGGAGTTCCAACTCATATGCCACTTGGTTGACTTTTTTCTTCATCCGAAAGGGCCCAATGAACCTGGGTCCCAATTTCCTTGATGGGCAGGCCAGCATGAGGTTCTTTGTGGCGAGCCAGGCTTTCTTTCCGGGTTGTAAGTCCAACTCTCCCCGTCTCCCTTTGTCAAAGATCTCCTTGTTGTACTGCTGAGTCCGGGCCAGGGTTTCTTGTAAAAGTTTGTAATTCTCCTCCAGAAATTTGATCGTTTCCTGGGCTGCTGGTACTATGCTTACCGAGTTGCCTGTGGGCATAAAGGTTGGGTGAAAGCCATAGTTGGCCATAAATGGAGATTGCTTGGTGGCAGAGTGCACCGTATTGTTAAAGGTGAATTCCGCCAGCGGTAGTAGAGAGACCCAGTTGTCCTGTGAAAATGAAGAGAAACAGCGCAGGTACTGTTCAAGTGTCTGATTGGTTCTTTCCGTCTGGCCATTAGTCTGTGGATGATAGGCCGAGGAGAGGGCGAGTTCAATGTCCACACAGAGCTTTCCAAAACTTGGACGTAAATTGAACTCCGCGATCGGAGACAATACTCAAGGGAACTCCATGGAGCCTGACTATTTTCTGGATGAAGATTTCAGCCGTTTCGGCCGCTGATGGTGTACCCTTCATGGGTAAGAAGTGGGCCATTTTAGTCAATCGGTCCACGACCACAAAGATTGTTGTGTACCCCTGGGATGGGGGCAGTTCCACAATAAAGTCCATGGAAATCATAGACCAGGCCCATTCAGGTACAGGAAGTGGCCTTAGTAGCCCCCATGCCTTGGCTTTACTATTCTTGTGTTGGGCGCAGGTGGGACGGGAGCTGACATACCTCCGACAGTCCTCCTATGCTTGGGGCCACCAGAAGGAGCGTAGCAGAAGCTCAGCAGTCTTGCGGGTTCCAAAATGACCTGCTAGCTTATGGTCATGACAGGATGCTAGAACAGATAGGCGCTGCCCCTCTGGTACGAAAAGCCTGTTCTTATGCCATAGCAGTCCATCTTTTGCTATCATATTGGAGTCCGTTGGTTTGGGAGTTATGGACAGAGACTGCCTGATATGGGACAGTAGGTCCCCCTGTGTCAATAGGAAGTTTCTGGGATGCAGCACTGTGTCCGGAATCATAGGATCCCCGGGTTTGCAGAACATCTGGGACAAGGCATACGGTTTGGTGTTCTTCAACCCAGGCCTGTACGCAACGTGAAAGAGGAAACGTGAAAAGAAGAGAGCCCATTGGGCCTGACGAGGTTTCAGCCTCCTGACTGACTTGAGGTACTCAAGGTTTTTGTGGTCTGTCAGGATCAGAATAGGGTGCCTGGCTCCTTCTAGCAAAGAGCGCCACTCCTCCAGGGCCGCTTTGATGGCCAGTAGCTCGTGGTCACCGACGTCATAGTTCCTTTCCGTAGGGGACAACTTCCTGGAGAAGAACGCCACCGGTTGAAGGACCGCTTTAACTCCTTGTTAAATGGCAGGGCCAGATCAGGGTGCTTCAAGACAGGTGCAGACCTGAACAGGCTTTTCAGGGTTTCAAAGGCTTTTTGGGCTTCCTCAGACCACATGAATCATGTGTTCAGCTTAGTTAGCTGGGTGATCGGGCGAGGATAGCTGAGAATCCCTTTATGAACTTTCTATAAAAGTTGGCGAAGCCCATGAAACGTTAGATTCCTTTTTTGTCTGTGGGGGCAGGCCATTCCAAAATAGCAGAGACCTTCTGTGGGTCCATAGTAATGCCGGTGACCAAAATGATGAGTCCTAGGAAGGAGATACTGGTTTGTTCAAACTCACATTTTTCTGCCTTGGTGTACAGGCCATGCTGCCGAAGGCGTCTCAGAACACAGGCCACATGTTTGCGATGCTCTTCCAGCGTGGGGGAGAATATCAGGATGTCGTCTAAGTAGACGATCACAAAGAGATCCAGATAGTCTTTGCACACATCGTTCACAAAATGCTGGAACGTAGCTGGGGCGTTGCAAAGTCAAAAAAGCATCACCAAATATTCAAAGTGCCCGAACCGGGTGCAGAAGGCGGTCTTCCATTCATCGCCCTCCCGGATTCGGACCAGGTTATAAGCCCCTCGGAGGTCCAGTTTTGTGAATACTGTTGCTGTTCCAAGTCTCTGGAAGAGCTCCGGGACCAGGGGATAACGGTTTTTGACCTTTATCTTGTTCAGTTCCCGATAATCTATACATGGCCTCAGGGTGTGGTCCTTTTTTTTCAACAAAGAAGATTCCAGCTCCTGCTGGGGAGGTAGAGGGCCGAATGAAGCCGTTTTCCAGGTTTTCGTCTATGTAGCTCTTGAGGGCCGCTAGCTCCAACTCGGTCAGGGGAAAAATCCTTCCAAAGGGGACCTAGGCTCCGGGAAGGAGCTCGATAGGACAGTCATATGGCCTATAGGGTGGCAGTTGTTCAGCCCCCTTCTTGCTAAACACGTCTAGAAAGGCGTGGTAGACTGGAGGAACCGATAAGCAGGTTTCAGAGTCGGGGTCCCTATCCAGACTGAGCAGAGGGGAATTAGGCACCTCAGTTCCCGGGAAGCAGTGCTGTCAGCAGTAAGGTGACCAGAATTTGGTCTCACCGGTAGTCCAGTTGATGCTGGGACTGTGGGCCTGCAGCCAGGGTAATCCGAGGATAACCGGAAAAAGTGGGGACGCAATGAAGTCCAAGAGCATGAGTTCCTAATGCCCGTCAGGGGTAGAGGCAGGTATGAGTATTGTCTTATGTGTGAGGACACCTGACTTAATAAACGTGCTGTCTGCCAGGCATACAATCATCCCGAGGGATTTGAGTCGCAATGGAATCAGATGCTGGGCCGCAAAAGTCTGATCAATAAATCCACTGTAGGCACCAGAGTCGATGATTGTGGTCACTAGGATGCTCCTGTCGGGAAGTTGCAGGGAGAGTGGAAGGGTGAGGTAAGAGGAGGTATTTGGGATGGCTGATGCGGTACCACAGAAGACTGATGGACACTTACCACCCTTGGTAGGGCACATCTGCACTATATGACTGGGCTTCCCGCAGTACAGACATAGGCGGTTACCGAGCTGGCTTTGCCTTTCTTCCGCTGAAAGAGATGGCCGATGAAGACCCTGGGTGCAGTCTGATCAGGTGCCACTGACTTCTCGGCCATGCGCTCTCTGAGGCGCCTGTCTATCTGGATAGTCAGGTTGATTAGGGAGTCCAGGGTGCGGGGTACTCCCACACGGGCCAGTTTATCTTTTAGGGGATCAGAGAGGCCCAACCGGAACTGGTAACTGCCTCGTTCCAGGCGGTGTCAGAACTACAGCGCCTGAACTCCATTACATAGTACTCTGCCACACAGTGGCCTTGCTGGAGCGCATGGAGGGCTGCCTCGGCAGTAGCGGTTTGATGAGGATCCTCATATAGTATGGCCATAGCCTGGAAGAACAGAGTCAAGCTGCTCACTTCTGGGGCCTTTTGTTCCAATAGGCGGTGTGCCCAGGACTGGGGGTCCCCCTGTAACAGGGAAATCACTAACCCCACCGTGTAAGTAAACATGGATCTCTGTTCTGTTAGAGGGGGAAGGGCTGTGATCACAGGCTTCCTGTATATGGTGATCACTCTGTTCCCCCAGCCAGGCCAGCCCACATACAGTTAGAACATGCCCAGGGAACACAGTTAACCCTTAGAGCGCCCCCTCCAGGTTAACCCCTTCACTGCCAATGGCATATTCACAGTAATCAGTGCATTTTTATAGCACTGATTGCTGTATAAATGCCAGTGGTCCCAAAAAAGTGTCAAAATGGTCCGACATGTTCGCTGCAATATCGCAGTACCCCTAAAAATCGCAGATTGCCGCCATTACTAGTAAAAACAATAAAAAAACCTAAAAACCCCAGAAATTAATTCTCATCATCCGTAAACGCGACGACTTTTGTGTAAACCAATCAATAAACGCCGATTGCGATTTTTTTTTACCAAAAACATGAGGAAGAATATAAATCTGCCAAAACCAATGGAGAAAAAAAATGTTTTTTTATATTTTTTTTGGATTTGTATTTTAGCAAAAAGTAAGAAATTAGTTTTTTTTTTTTTGCAAATTGTCGCTCTTCTTTTGTTTATAGCGGTGATCAGAAATGACGCAGAGGTGATCAAATACCACCAAAAGAAAGTTCTATTTGTGGGAAAAAAAGGATGCAAATTTCGTTTGGGTACAACGTCACACTCCCGTGCAATTGTCAGTTAAAGCGATGCAGTGCCGAATCGCAAAAAGTGCTCTGGTCCTAAAGTGGGAAATCCTTCCGGGGCTGAAGTGGTTAAACACACTTTATATAGCTGGTTGCTAAGCAGGGCACCAGGAAGCCAGCCGCCAAAAAACGGCGTGCCCCCCCCACCCTCCAGGTCCATACCAGGCCCTTTGGGTCTAGTACGGATTTAAAAAAATGGTGTGGGGTCCCCCTCAAAATCCATACCAAACCCTTATCTGAGCATGCAGCCTGGTAGGTCAGGAAAGGGAGGGGACGAGCGAGCGCCCCATCCTTCATGAAAACCATGTCAGGCCGCATGCCCTAAACATGGGGGGATGGGTGCTTGGGGGGGGGGCTCAGCCCCCCCCAAGCACCTTGCCCCATGTTGATCGGGACAAGGGCCTCTTCCCAAAAACCCTGGCCTGTGGTTGTTGGGGTCTGCGGGCAGGGGGCTTATCGGAATCTGAATTCTACCCCCTACCCATTCATCTTTGCTGCCTTCTTCCAGAGGTGTCTTCTTGTGCTGTCTGCTCCCGCTGCTGTCTTCTTCCTCGCTGCTGCTTACCCGCTAAAAAAAAAATAGATGATATTATATAGCCATGGGGCATGGCCATCCGATGACATCACCCGGAGAGCCCACTCCTTGTGACCCCACATTGGAGGGGGGTGTGATCTGGGGGCCCCTTCTTAAATGGGGACTTCCAGAGTCCGATAAGTCCCCCCCCGCCCGCAGACCCTGACAGCCACATGCCAGGGTTGTCGGGAAGAGGCCCTTGTCCCAATCAACATGGGGGTAGGGCAAGGCAGAACCCCCTGGCCCCAAAGCACATGTTGAGAACATGTTGCCTGGTATGGTTCAGGAGGGGGGGGGCTTGCTCGTCCCCTCCCTTTCCTGACCTGCCAGTCTGCATGTTCGGATAAGGGATTGGTATGGATTTTGGGGGGACCCCATACCATTTTTTTAAAACAAATTTGGCTGGGGGGTCCTTTGCATCCAAACTAGACCCTAAGCCACCCCACGCTGTTTTTCTCTTATTGGTTGTTAACCAGTTGCCGACTACCTGGATTGATGGGCGGCAACTTGGCTCAATATTGCGAACCTCCGTCACCTTACGGCGGCTGTGATCGCAGATCGTGAGCACGCGCTCACTGTGCATCGGCGGAGCCAGGGAACGGGTAGGGTGGACACCACTGGATGTCCGCTCCCCCGCAGTGACAGAACGGGATCCGTATGTGTAAAGACATGGATCTCCGTTCTGACATGGGGGAAGGAGTGTGATCATAGGCTTCCTGTATATGGGAGCCGTGATCACTCTCCTCCCCCAGTCAGCCCAGCCCCCACACAGTTAGTAACACATCCCAGGGAACACAATTAACCCTTTGATCGCCCCCTAGTGTTATCCCCTCCCCTGCCAGTGACAGCTATACAGTAATCAGTGCATTTTCATAGCACTGATCGCTGTATAAATGTCAGTGGTCCCAAAAAAGTGTCAAAAGTGGCCGACATGTCTGCCGCAATATCCAAGTCCCGCTCAAAATTGTAGATCGCCACCATTACTAGTAAAAAATAAAAACAATAAAAACCCCATAAATTAATTCTCATCATTCGTAAGCGCGGCAACTTTTGCACAAAACAATTACTATACGCCAATTGCCATTTTTTTTACCAAAAATATGAGGAAGAATATATATTGGAAAAAACTGATCAATATTTTTTTTTGGATATGTATTATAGCAAAAAGTAAGAAATATTGTTTTTTTTTTGCAAAATTGTCTTTCTTTGTTTGTTTATAGCAGTGTTCAGAAGTGACGCAGAGGTGATCAAATACCACCAAAAGAAAGCTCTATTTGTGGGGAAAAAAAGGACATCAATTTCCTTTGGGTACAACGTCGCACGACCATGCAATTGTCAGTTAAAGCGACGCAGTGCCGTATCGCAAAAAGAGCTCTGGTCCTAAAGGGGGAATTCCTTCCTGGGCTGAAGGGGTTAAGGATGTGGTGGTCGGCTTCCCAGTCCCCTGCTTAGCAATCAGCTATATACAGTGTTAAAATAACAAACGCAAAATGTAAAACACATCAAAAATCGCATCACAAACACAACACTTGCATTTCTGGTGCAATTCCATTGAGGTCTATTACACGCAAAACGTGGAAAAAAGTCCCCGACCCTTTCCAAAAATGCACTGACCGCAAAACGCATAGGTGTGAACTTTTACCATAGGAAACTAGGTTAAATGGACAGTAGTGCGTCTCTGCAAAACGCAATAAAAACGCATAGGTGTGAACCTAGGGTAAGAGAAAACATATTTTCGTTTCTAGAAAACGACCTGACGTCACATGACAGAATAGAAAGACAATCCCACATAAATAAAAACAGAGGAGGCGGGGCTGTGAAGAACAAAATCAGAGTTGTGAAAAGCCACAGAAGTTGCTCAGTTCCCACCACAAACAGCTTCATGAAAACTAAACTATGCTCCTGTTTGGTCGTAATGCTCAGTAGCTTTTGTACCCATTACCAAGGCGCTAACTTTACATTAACATCGATATAATAGAACTACAGAGCAATATTACACATTTTATACAACTAAAGGCAGAACGCCCCCCGCACATAACGAACAAAATGCTGAAATTAGCGCCGCCTATTTTTTCACTCATTGGACAGCAGTGTCTTAGAGAGGAAAGGAGGCGGGATAGACGTCATTAATGCGTCCTGCGTAACGAGGAGTGAACGTCGGTGCAAAG
Source organism: Glandirana rugosa (assembly GCA_018402905.1). Taxonomy (NCBI): domain Eukaryota; kingdom Metazoa; phylum Chordata; class Amphibia; order Anura; family Ranidae; genus Glandirana; species Glandirana rugosa. Next base: position 480,223 of record BLSH010032195.1, read on the forward strand.
CGGAAGAGTGTGTGAGCAATCACAAAGGAGGAAGATGTGAGAGAAGTAGGGGGAATGAGAGAAGTTAGAGGGCCAGGTGAGCTCTCGTGATGGGTTTTTGGGGAAATGGGATGGTTCCTGGGAGGCCCAGGTTAAAAGATACATATGTACAGGGTCGCCCTGCTTCTCTGCGTTCTGTACCGCAGCAGTCATAGGGAACGAAAGGGCTTCCGTGCTTTCTTATCGCCCGTATTAAGTTTTTTGTATCTGGCGGCTTGTTTTTAGTCCTGTGATGTTTACTAGCATCTTGTCTTATTATTGTGCCTTTGTTTGTTATGTGTCTGGTCTGCAAGTCCTCAAACAGGAGTAGGCTGTCAGTGGCATTACAGAACAAGCAGGGTATGCTGTTGTGTCTAGTTTTACTCTCGTGTAAACGATGTACTTTGACAGTACAAGCCCCCCCGCATGCTGAGGGCACACGTTCCAAGCCCCCCCCCCCCGCATGCTGAGGGCACACGTTCCAACCCCGCCCCCCCGCAGGCTGAGGGCGCACGTTCCAAGCCCCCCCCCCCGCAGGCTGAGGGCACACGTAATCATGTGATCGGGTCTTTGATTTATCAAAAAGACATACTCTTTGCTTTCAAGCAGAACTGATCCATTCATGGAAATTGATCTGGATGGAAACGTTTGATTGTAGGAAAGTACGTATTTTAGAATGAGTTCTAACGTGATATTAATCCCTTCAGCCTGGGAGGTTTTTCCCCCTTCATGACCAGGGCATTTGCTGTTTGGCACTATGCTACTTTAATGGGCAATTGCATGGTCATATAACACTTTACGTAAATGAAACCTCTCATATTTTTTCACAGTAAAAGAGCATTCTTTTGGTGGTATTTGATTATCACTGAGTTTTTTTTTTTTTTTTTTTTTTTTTTATCTAAATGGGAAAAGGCTGAAAATTATGGGGGAAAAAATTACATTTTTCACTTTCTGCTATAAAACCTCTCCTATTTTATAGATACCTCTCTATCTCTTAGGAATTAACAAACTTGCTTTGAATCTAGGAGCCAGATAAAAGTTAGGAGCCCTTTTTTTGGTAGCATGGGTTGTCAGTGCCCTGGGTAAGGCAAGTCATTTGCGCCCTTTAACTTACAGCAGAGCAGCCAGTCAACTCCAAGGTAACACGCTCACAAACAGGCTTGTAGGCTGGCCAGAAAGAGTGACATTAAAAACCTGTTATGGGGGGGAGGGGGAGACTCCTTATTGTGCCTAATGCATCGTGACTGCGGCATGTAAAACACCCTCATCTGCTGCCTAATGCAGCTTAACCACTTCAGCCCCGGAAGAATTTCCAGCTTTAGGACCGGAGCCCTTTTTGCGATTCGGCGCTGCGTCGCTTTAACTGAAAATTGTGCGACGTTGTACCCAAACGAAATTTGCGTCCTTTTTTTCCCACAAACAGAGCTTTCTTTTGGTGGTATTTGATCTCCTCTGCATCGTTTCTGATCGCCGCTGTAAACAAAAGAAGAGCGACAATTTTGCAAAAAAACCCAAATTTCTTACTTTTTGTTGAAATACAAATCCCCAAAAAAATATAAAAAAACATTTTTTTCACAGTCTTTGGCCGATTTATATTCTTCCTCATATTTGCGATAAAAAAAAATCGCAATCGGCGTTTGATTGGTTTGCGCAAAAGTGGTCGCGTTTACGGATGATAATTCATTTTTGGGGTTTTTATTGTTTTATTTTTTACTAGCAATGGCGGTGATCTGCGATTTTTAGCGGTACTGCGATATTTCAGCGGACATGTCGGACCATTTTGACACTTTTTTGGGACCATTGGCATTTATACAGCGATCAGTGCTATAAAAATGCACTGATTACTGTGTAAATGCCATTGGCAGTGAAGGGGTTAACCTGCAGGGGGTGCTCTAAGGGTTAACCATGTTCCCTGGGCGTGTTCTAACTGTGGGGGGACTGCCCTAGCTGGGGAAGGGAAGTGGTCACAGCCTCCGTATACAGGAAGGCTGTGATCACAGCCCTTCCCCCTTCACAGAACGGAGGTCCGTGTTTACATACACGGACCTCCGTTCCTTCACTCCGGGGGGGCCATTGCGGGTAGCCGGCGGCAATCGAAGCTGCCGCACCTGCTCCCTGGCCCTCCCCGAACACAGTGAGCGCGCGGGCTCACAGTGCGCGTTATCGCAGCCGCCGTCGTATGACGGCGATTTGCGATAACGAACCACCTTGTCGCAGTCAACCTGCGGTCGGCAAGTGGTTAAGGGTGGCAAAAATGTGCACATCTAAATGAACCCTTAGTGACACTTTAAATAAAATAAAAAAAAAAGGATGAAAGAATTATTGCAGTGCTGATGATTTTCTGCTGCCTTTTTGCAGCCACTTTTGGCCTACATGTGTGTCCACGTCGGTGACTATTCATTGCTCTGGTGGGTTTCCGGTCACCAAGAAACACAGGATCCCAGCTGTACATAAAGACTGGTAATTGTTGATGGTACACAGGGCTTTATCACAATTTTGTTGCTTAGAATAAAGATCATGATGCTTGCTGTGTAACATCATCTGTCACATTATACAAAAAATTGGGTTAACTGTGTGTGTGTGTGTGTGTGTGTGTGTGTGTGTGTGTGTGTGTGTGGTTCTTCTTCTCTTTTTTTTTTTTTTTTTTTAAATCATTAAGGCTACTTTCTCTAGTCGTCTGTCCAGGACAGCACTAGAGAGATAGGCAGGAAGCACATCATCAGACTTTAAAGGGTGGGTCCCGTCCGTTCGTCTTCAGTCTTTTGTGTTTCCTCCCTGGAGGAGGAGGCAGGGAACTCGTCTCCCTGAAGGGGGCCGAGGAGGCTAATCCAGAAGGGGAGATAGCAGTGTACCTTCTGGTGCTTGGGGGGGGGGGGGGGGAGAAAGACCCCAGAGGAGGGTCGCAGACCGGTGCTTCCTTCCGGTCGTAGTCCGATGAGGGCTCGTGCCCCCAGCACGCCACGACTGCACGGCACGAACGACCGCATGGGCCGGGGGGGGGGGGGGGGGCAGGCGGACCTTGAGTTCCGGCTGCCGTTTCCGGAAGGAAGTCGGGTCCCCGCCGCATCGCTTCCGGTTCCTGTCACGCAACGACGTGGACGCCAGAACGGCGGTTCTTTTAAAAGAGACGCCGATACACCTGCAGGGTGCTCCGCTCCAGTCGCTCTCCTAAGCGCATCAACCCAGGAAGCCTGTTGACATGCTGCAAGAGGAGGAAAGGCCCAGTGATGGTGGCAGCGTTGCGGCTCCAGCTCAGGTAGGCAAGCACAAGGGTGGTGGACCTACCTAGCTGGGAAGGTGGAGGGGGGAGGACCAGCCAATGGGTTAGGAACACCCCAGGGTTCCTCCGCTTACCCCCTGGTTGGCACCGGACCCTGGCAAAGGCCTGTAAGTCCGGAGCCTGGCTGTGGTGAAGGGGTACACAATGGTGAAGGTGATGGTAGCCTGTTGATTGATGCACTAGGTCTGAAGGCAGCCCTTGTCCCTCTCTTGTTTTTCCTTCTAGCCTCAGCTTAAAGAAGCAGAGAAGCCTGGGAAAAAGGAAGTGTCTGTCTTGTGCGGTTAAACTTAAAGAAGGATGGAACAAACCCCTATGCAAGCTCTGTATAGACAAGCTGGTTTATAAGGAGGCGACGGGGGCATGTAAAGAGCTAATTTCTGGAGTCCAGAAAGAAATGATAGCAATTAGATCTATGCTGTCAGGCCTGGAAACCCCTAAACAGCCAGCGGAAACGCCCCCTGTTTCTCCCCCAAGGGAGGACGAGGAAACAGGATGAGAGCCTGGACTCCCTCGAGGAGCTCAGTGTAGCGTCCTCCTCTAGGGACACTGCAACCCAGGACTCAGGGTCTCCCCGGTACAAGCTCTCTTTAGAGGAAGTAGAGTCTTTGTTGGGTGTTATCTATGAGACCTTGGAAATGAAAGAAGAGCAGGCAGAGCTATCTTTACATGACCGGATGTACCAGTCCTTGAGAGAGGAACAGGGTAGGGTGTTCCCGGTTCATAGCGCGCTCTCAGATGCCATCAAGAAAGAATGGTTAGAGCCTGAGAAGAAGCTCTTTTTTCCTAAGAGTCTTAAAAGAAGGTATCCGTTTAATGAGGACCCCTCCGCAAAATCAACGGACATGGGGGTCCTAAAAGAGCCCATGGACAAAAGGATGGAGGTCTTGTTGAAACGATCTTGGGAAGCGGTTAATGCTAGTCTTAAACCGACAATAGCCACAACCGTGGTTGCCAGAAACCTTGAAGTTTGGTTAGACAAACTGAGGTCACATTTGGAAGGGGGTACCTCACGAAAGGAGATCTTAGACTCCCTGCCAATGCTAGAGAAAGCAGCCAGCTATATGGCAGATGCCTCTACAGAAGCGGTAAAGATGTCCGCGAAAGCTGCAGCGTTGGTAAACTCCTCGTGCAGAGTCTTATGGTTAAAATCCTGGGCAGGGGACCCGGCCTCAAAAATTAAGCTATGCGGGTTACTTTTCGAGGGGGATCTCCTGTTTGTTCTGGACCTGGACAAAGTCTTAGACTGAACAGCGGATAAGAAGGCCTTTCTGGTGAAAAGCAAAAAGGCAGCGACAAAACAGTTTTTTCCTCCCCAAAGGGCTGAGGCGGAGACCTCCAAAAGGGACCGCTGCAAAGAGGCAGTGGGGGGAAGGGAAGCAGAAAAGAAGTGTCCTCCTTTCTTCTCCTAAAAGAACCCAAAAACCTCAGTGACTCCATCCCAGTGGGAGGGAGATTGGGGCAGTACCTCCCACAGTGGGAAGAGGTTACCCCAAACTAATTTTATTCAGGGGACCATCCGAGAAGGATATCGGATTCACTGGAAGGGTCGCCACCCACAAGGCTATTGGTAACCTCCCCTCCAAAAGATCCCCTTAAGGCATCGGCATTGCAGGCGCATATTGCCGACCTGATAGACCAGCGAGTACTGGTCCCGGTGCAGAAACCATCGGGGAAGTACCGCCTCATAATCTGAGAGACCTAAATGAGTGGGTAGTTTACGAAAGGTTCATAATGGAGACTATCTGGATGGTGAAAGCCATTCTCCCCCCAGACTGTTTTATGGCATCCCTCGACTTGAGGGACGCTTATTTACACTTACCCATCCACATAGAATCTCAAAAGTTGCGATCAGATGGGGAAAGGAGGTTTACCACCTGCAATTCGGGGCCCTCCCATTCGGTCTCTCGTCCTCCCCCAGGATCTTCACAAAAGTCCTGGCGGAGGCTCTGGTTCCCCTCAGGCTAATGGGGATAGCAGTTATCCCCTACTTGGACGACCTTCTGTTTTTTGCCCCCTCCAAACACCAGCTGGAGAAGGACTTGAGTTCAGCAGTCTCCTTCCTGGAGAGCTTGGGGTGGCTGCTGAACAGGGAAAAATCAAACCTGACGCCATCCCAGTCGCTTTGCTACCTATGGTTCATGGTGGATTCTGTGAATCAGAAAGTCTTCCTCACGGAAGAGAAGGTAGAAAAGGTGAAGGCCATGGCAGCGTCTCTTCAGACCAACATCGAAGTGTCTGTTCGGACGGCAATGTCGGGTTTGGGCCTTTTACAAGCGACGATGGCAGCAGTCCCCTGGCCCACTGCAGGCGCTTACAAGCGAAAATCCTGAAAGGCTGGGATGGGACTCGGGAGTCCCTAGACAAAACCTTCCACCTATCCGCGGAGGCAAAAAGGTCTTTGTGGTGGTGGAGGAACGAGGCGAACCTGGTGCCGGGCCTTCCATGGATCACTCCGGTGTCCATCCGATTTACCACGGATGCTAGTGCCTGGGGGTGGGGGGCCCATTGAGGTTCCAAAGTGGCGCAGGGGTGCTGGTCCAAGGCAGACTCCAGGAGTTCTGCAAACTGCAGGGAACTGAGGGCAATCTGGGAAGCCCTAAAGTTTTCCCCCCCCCCCCCCCCAAAGGGAAGTCTTTTGGCAGCTAATGAAAAAATGGGGATGCCTAGAGGTGGACTTGTTTGCCAGCAAAGAGAATGCCAAACTCCCAAGTTACTTCTCACTGGAAAGAGATCCAAGAGCTCAGGGGATATATGCCTTAGCCCAGGGATGGCATTACAACCTGGTCTATGCCTTCCCTCCGTTCAAACTCATCCCCAGAGTGCTAAGAAAGTTCCTGCAGGATAACACCAACATGATCCTTGTGGTCCCATATTGGCCTCGGACACCATGGTTCTCCCTCCTGCTGCGTCTGGCAGAGGATCCTCCCCTATTTCCCAGAAAGGAAGACCTTCTCTCTCAGGGACCGGTCCTGATGTCGAAGGTCCGGAACATGAAATTATCGGCCTGGTATCTGAAGAGCCTCCTGAAGAAAAAGGGGCTCTCAGATAAGGTGGTTAACACCATCCTGCTAAGCAGGAAGCGAGTAACCCAGGCCATTTACTCCAAATATTGGAAGATATTTTGTGTTTTCCTAAATGCCAAAAAGATGGCAGCAGGAATTCTGGCCGTCCTGGAGTTTTTACAGGCGGGCGCGGATCAAGGGCTGGCTATCAGTACACTGAAAGTTCAAGTGGCAGCGCTTTCAGTGTTTTTGGGAACAGCCCCTGGCTCTAGATCCTCTTATCAGTAGGTTCTTCAAGGGGCTGGCAAGAATTAGACCAGTTCCTTTTAAAGTTCTCCCTAAATGGGATCTGTCAATAGTGCTAGAGGGTTGGATAGCGCTATCCCTAAAAGGAAACCTGTCCTTGAGGATGACTAGCCTCAAGACAGCTTTTTTGATGGCCCTCACAACGGCCAGGCAGGTGAGTGAATTGCAGGCGCTCTCTGTGAAAGAGCCCTTTCTCCAGGTCTTTGATGACAGGCTGGTGTTGCGCACGGACCTGGGGTTCCTGCCCAAAGTGGCATCCGATCATAACAGGTCCCAAGAGATTGTTCTGCCTTCCTTTTCAGCGTCTCCAACTAACCCGTAGGAAGTTGAGTTCCAACAATTAGACGTGAGAGCTCGTACCCTACAATACCTTGAAATGTCCAAGGAAATTAGGAAGTCTAAGGCTCTGTTTGTGCTGCACGCAGGGAAGAAAATGGGTTTCCAAGCTTCAAAAAAGACAATTGCTCGTTGGATAAAGCAAGCTATTATGGAGGCATATGAAGCTTTAAAGAAGGAGTGTCCTTTTTCCCCTATCGCCCATTCCACTCGGGCGCTGTCTGCTTTCTGGGCTGAGCGAGCTGGAGCCACACCAGAACAGATCTGTCGGGCCGCAACATGGTCAAGCTATTCAACATTCGTTATACATTATAGACTGGACCTTATCTCTGCGCAAGATCAGGCATTTGGGAGAAAGGTCCTCCAGGCAGTAGTCCCCCCCCCCCCCCCCCAATCTAGATCTCGCTGATCCTCTCTAGTGCTGTCCTGGACAGACGACTAGAGAAAACTAGAGTTAGACTTACCGGTAACTCTGTTTCTAGGAGTCGTCCAGGACAGCAGGGATTCCCTCCCTATTTGCTGTGATGACTCTGGACGAGTGTTTTTGTTGCTTACAGAAACCATTGGGGAGTTCTCGGTTGAAGACAAACGGACGGGGACCGCCCTTTAAAGTCTGATGTGTTTCCTGCCTTCGGAGGAGGTGCCGATCTCTCTAGTGCTGTCCTGGATGACCCCTAGAAACAGAGTTACCGTTAAGTCTAACTCTAGTTTTCACACTGAGACGTTTGAAAAACGCGGGCAAAACATCAAGCTTTATTACTGCGTTTTTGCACCGTTTTTCCGTTGTTAGCGCTATAATTGGTGCTAACGTCCAGGCTTTTTCAAGCGCTTTTGAAGCGCTAGCATTAAATAAATAGCACATTCCCCTACATTACATCCGGTTTACTTCCTGGTATTTTGACCTTTCCACAAACTCTGGCGCTTTTTTACGTACTTTACATTCATTTTAATGAATATGGACGTTTTTAATGCGCTACAATAAGCACAAAAAATCATGCTTGCAGGACTTTTTTAAACGCGGTGCCAGCGCGATGCCCCAGTGTGAATAGGTACATTGGAATTAATGGGCAGCGATTTGGAAGTGCAATTTTTAGCACAAAAACGCTAGGGAAGCGCCTGTGTGAAAGGTGTCTAAAGTGTATTTTTTTCCAAACAAAATTGTGTTTGAAAGACCACTGCGCAAATACCGTGTGACATAAAATATTGCAACAACCACCAATTTATTCTCTAGGGTCTCTGCTAAAAAAAATATATGTACAATGTTTGGGGTAGAGCTGCACGATTCTGGCCAAAATGAGAAAACACAATTTTTTTGCTTAGAATAAAGATCACGATTCTCGCGGAGTAACATATTACATATACAAAAAAATTGGTTTAACAGCACTGTCTTTTTTAGTTTTTTGAAAGGGTGATTTTTAAAAAAAAAAAAAAAAAAAATGCGTTTGGAAGACCGCTGCGCAAATACCGTGTGACATAAAATATTGCAACAACTGCCATCTTATTCTCTAGTCTCTGCTAAAAAAAATATATAATGTTTGGGGGTTCTAAGTAATTTTCTAGCCCAGAATACTGGATTTTTATTTGTAAGCAGCAAATCCGAAAAGATTTAGTCTTTAAATGGTTAAACTGAACATTTTCTATACACGGGAGTTCATTCCTTTGAAGTAATTACTTTGCCAAGTCTGGGCAGAGAGCCAAGTTCTGAAGTCATGCTAATGAAGACGCTAGAAGAGATAGTCTCCCCAGAGACTCAGGTTGCTCCGACTTAAAAAAGACTTCAGGCGACTTGCATTGACTTTTATTACAGTTAAGTCCCACAAGTCAGATCCCATTGACTGCATTATAAATTGCGGTAATGCCTGATGGAGATCGCAGGGGGGGTGGATTGAGATTGTGATTTTAATATGATTAATTGTGCAGCTCTAGTTCAGGGGTTCTAAGTAATTTTCTAGCAGAAAATTGTTTTTTTCTACTTCTAAGCAAGAAATGTCTAAAGGTTTAGTCTTTAAAGCGGATTTCCACCCTAAAGTGGAACTTCCGCTGGTTGGATTCCTCCCCCCCCCTCAGGTGTCACATTTTGGCACCTTTCGGGGGGGAGGGGGAAGAGGACACCTGTCTTTAGACAGGTGTCCTTTTCCACACTTCCGGGAGCTCTGGCCGGCGGACGCGGCCGCTGACGTCAGCAGCCGGGCTCCCTCCTCCCTGCTCGCTCTGCTTCTGGCCGCCTGGCCAGTAGCAGAGCGCGGCAGAGCTTGCGCCTGCGCAGTAAGGTGCCCTGCGTGAAGCTGTACTGCTTACACGTCCGGGTTCCCTTACCCGCGATGGAGGCGGCTGCACCCGTCCTCCGATCCGAAGATCGGCGGCGGGTGCCGACATCGCTGGACTCCAGGACAGGTAAGTGTCCTAATATTAAAAGTCAGCAGCTACTGTATGTGTAGCTGCTGACTTTTAATTTTTTTTATGCCCTCGGACCTCCGCTTTAAGTGGTTACCCTTCCTTCATCTAGAGACCGGATTAAATTCTTTTGATCTAATCTTTGATACATTGTATCTTTTGTGTTTATACTTATCAGCGTGTTGCCAGACTGTGTGTGTGTGTGTGTGTGTGTGTGTGTGTGTGTGTGTGTGTGTGTGTGTGTGTGTGTGTGTGTGTGTGTGTGTGTTTTATTTATTTATTTTTTTTTAAACAGCTGTCAGCTTAGGCAGAGAACAGCTGGGAAATGTTGTTACATAGTGAGGGGAGAGGAGTATTGGCTGCCGCTCGCCAGGATGTGATTTCTGGTCACCCTGGTGACCGGGGATTGTCTGCTACATGTATTTTGTAATTATAAAAAATAAAAAAACCCAATAAGTGTACATTGATTGGTTTGTGTGAAAGTTAAAGTAGGTTTACACGAATGGACACTTCCGCGCATTCCTGACTTCTCAGCATGCGTGTTTTTGTACATACAAGTTGTTGGACCAACTTCTGTACACATGGTACAGCAGTCGTACGACCGCTTGTTGTACCAACAGAGTTTTCTAGTCAGCTCATCCAACTACTGTTATACGACCACCGCATGTCAGCTGTTCTAATTGTGCGTACTAACGGTCGGATGATCATATAACAAGTGGCTGTACAACCGGTTTCATACAACCATTGCGCCGTGTGTACGGGGCTTTAGTCACTTTATAGAAAATGTTACCTGCAGGTCATTCTACCACGATTATACCTGTAACTGAAGCCAAGCCACGTTTTAAAGGTAGGAAAATCCTTGACTGAATAAATCATCAATTGATACTTAAAACCTTGAATACATCCTTATGGAATCACAAATATATACACACAACAAAGAAAAACAAAATCAGAATCATGAGAAAGGGCAGGCCAGTAGCCTGGCCACTGGGCTAAGCAGTCGGGTCGGTGTCTGTTTTGGTTTTTTTTTTTTTTTTGTGTGTGTGATCCAATAAAGCTATTTACTCAAGGCTGTGGTGTTGTGTACTGTTGAGTTTTGTTGTATAAGCTCGAGAGAGAGAGATATGAGGGGCTCCCCCCCCGCAGGAAACACAATCAATTGACAGCTGTAATAAGTCCACACCCTTCCCCTTGATCCTCAGTTTGTAGATAAGTCACTCCTGAACTTGGTTCATAAGGGAAATGATTTCACATAAGTACTCGCTTTCTCGTGTTCTACCCTTTTTCCCCTCCTCCAATGGGTGGGAAGTAGGCCTGCCATCCTGCAAGATTCCTAGAAAAACGGTTACTGTTACTGGTAGTTTTCTCTTCATCTTCCAGGACTGCACACCTGAGAGGATAATAAAGTAACCTCAGGCCTACCTTAGGGTGGGACTATTGTCTGCAAGACCTTCTTGGCGAACACTCGGTTCCGCCATGAGCTTTACCTCCACTCCATGATGCCTGATGAAGGTATCTCCACTAAATCATCATTTGGCTGATTTGCGGGTCTGTTCCACTGATCCCTGCTTTATCTGCCTCGAATGCAGGATCTAGGTGGACTCTTAAAGATGGAACCAGAAACATGTTAAACTTGTAGGTTAGCAATGTTGCTTGTCTCAATCATCTAGCAACCATGGCCTATTGTGCCTGTAGGTGCTATTTAGAGCCAATAGAAGGGCTAAATCGGATACCTGTCTTGTAAGACAAGGACGCTACATTGATCAATAAGAGGGTCTGTTTTGACACTACTCTATTCAGGGGAATACATCTAAGAATGGACTCCCTGACAGATAACCCTTTTTATACATTTTTATCTATACGTCAGTGAAGGGAAGCCTCCTTAATGGTAATAGATTAACAGAAGCTTGATCCCTGGGTTTAGAAGGCACACCAAACCCCCCATGGCTTTGCTTCTACCTGAATGCCTACTTAAGGAGATTAAGCCTATAGCAGGAGTAGAACACTCATATTGCTACATATAGTTCTGCTAGGAGAGTGATTTGAAGGCTATGTACCGAGCTGAAACCTATTCGGTCAGGTGATAATTTCTTCATCTTCAGGCTAGAATACTGCTCTGAACAAAACTTCCAAAGTTCTTATTAAACATCGTGATTTTTTTTTTTTATAGCCTTCATTCAGTGTCCTATAACCCAACCATGCTTCAACCTCAGTAGATGATTCTGGCATCCCTGAATGTAAGGGCCTGAGGTCTGATGTCTGTACCTAGAACTCCTGGCCCCTCCACGGCAAAGAAGGTCTGCAATAAAAGTTGATACATGTATTATCACAAATCTAAAGGCCATAGGTTGTGCACACTGCAAAATGGGTAGATTTAGACAGAAGGCACAGAAGCATAAACAGCTATGTTGTGCAGTTGGCTAAACGGACATATCAAATATGAACGGAAATATCTGAACTTCAATATTTATCTTTGAAGTATAGCTAGCTAAGCTATATAATGGATATGAGGCACAGTCAGAGCCAACACTGAGGAAAGACATGAGCAAAACTGTAGCATTGTTTTTTTTTGAAGTGCAGAAGGATAAGGCAATATGTAATAGACACCAACCAGCTTCAAAGTTGACTATTTCTGCTATTTAGCAACATAAAACTGAAAAGAATAGACCGCTATACCAGCTGTGATTTCTCTGGTGTGCTGCAAAATAGGACAAAAACTTGGATGTCTTGCTGTGCAGCAAATCATCAACCAAAACAGACAGATAAGCTTAAGCCCCCTTCCGCCCCCTCACGACCCGTCCTGTGAATTGGGACTAAAAGACTCATGGGAAGTCATTCCATGGCTTCCAATGGATATCATACATTTTCTGTGCGACTCAAGTTTTAGCGTCTCCAAGCAGTCCCTGCACCACTCTGATTCGACCTTAGGTCCACAGACCAAGATTACGGTGGCACGGCTTCAAGTCGAAGGAGCAGGCCGCATAGGTATGAAGGGCCCCCATTGCTCTGTCTCCTTTGGGTGCAGCCAACACCCCCTGCTGTGTATCCCTCAGGGGCAGCAAGGTAGAACGGACAGAATAAACAGCTCTCACTGCTTGATATACAGACAACGAGGCAGTAAAAAATAGGATATAAAGGACACCATCTTAATTTTTGTGTATGTCTGATGTGTAGTAATATACAAAATCTGAGCAGAGATATCAACTCCTTCAATGTGTATCTGTGCTGTTCCACAAAACCAGAAAGGACAACCAACTCTCTACTGTGTCCCTTTTTGATGAGCATTCACCTAGGCAGCAATAGTAATAAGATCAATATAAACACAGAAAAACACCAACTCCTATGTTGTGCATTTCTGATGCGCCCCAGAGTAACATATGGAACATAAGACACAGACAATCTTTAATGTTTGTATGATGTGCAGCAATCTAACAATTCGCAACAGAGATGCCACAGCCCTCAGCCTAGGTTCCTATTGAAGTGACCTGGCATGCGACTCAACATGCCAAATATTGCCTTCCAAATCGGCATGATGCTGACTTGGCGCTGCTGCACCGATTCCCAGAGGCAGTTTCTGTACTACCCCTGATCCAGGCTCAAAGTGTATTTCTGCTATGCAGAAACCCAAACCAGGACAATTAACATTCACTGCTGTGGTGTGTGTGTGTATGTATGTATGTATGTATGTATGTACCACAGCAGTGAAGGTTAATTGTCCTGGTTTGGGTTTCTGCATAGCAGAAATACACTTTTAGCCTTTGCTCAATCTTTGCAATGGTGCAATCTGGAGAAGGAGGAAAAAAAAAAAAAATTGTATCTATATAATTTTTTTTTTTTTTTTTTTTTTTTTTTTTTCCCCTCCAGATCGCACCATTGCAAAGATGTCCCCAGTACTGTCTCCCGGCGTGCAACCAACAACCCCCTGTTGTGTATCCTTAAGGAGCAGCAAGGTAAACCAAAGACGCAGAACAAACAAAACAGCCCTCAGTGTTTTTCTGATATGCAGACTATAAGGCAGTAAATATAGGACATAAAGACAGTCTTCCATTTTGTGTGTGTCTAACGTGCAACAATATAACAATTATCAGTAGAGATGTCAGCACAAAACCAGAAAGACATTCCTTCTTTTTTGTATTTTTTTTTTTTATTTTTATTTTTTTTTTTTTTCTGATCTGTAGCCACTTTAGGCAGTAAATTTAGGATATAAAGGACACCAAACACTCCTCAGTGTTGCTGTATCTCTGAAGCAACATACCCCTATGAGCAAACAGGTCACAATTTTCAATGTGTATTCCTGCTATGCAGCAATAATCCCAGAAAAGACAAACTTTCATTATTTAATGAGTCTTTCTGGTGTCCAGCTAAGAAGGAATCATGGTGTATTCCTCTATGAAGTACCTAGTTAGGGCAAGATATTCCATAGCCTGGACTCTAAAGTGAAAGTCTAAGGAGAGTTAACCCACTACTATAGTAGCTGTTGTCCTACCTTTTTTAACCTCCACACCCTAGTCAGAGCAGACTTGGTTAGCCCATACACAGCCCAACCTAAAAGACCAATTGAGACAGCCTCTAGAGGTGGTCACCAAATTAGCCTGTAGATAATAGGGCCGGCAGATGGCCGAACAGGCAATCATTTACTACCGATTTACATATGTAGCGATTTTTATATAAAACCTCCATCAAAAGGTTTGTAGGGAGCAATTTATGCTTCTAGTTCTGCCACTGGATGGACTGTAGACCAAACCAACAAGGGTTCTGCTAACCTCCTGCACTGTGATATAACCTTAGTGTAAAGGTGGAGTGGTAGGTTTGAGCTTATGTAACGTTATTCATAGCGAGCAACCCCTTCTTGGAGCTACTCTAAATTCCTTGCAGCTGGACTAATAAGCTCAGATTACCTGGTGCGCCCTGTTGACCAGGGAAGCTTACACCTGAAATCGCCAGGTTCTTGCGAACCGCTGCACATCCAACCTCCTGGAAGGATTTGTTCAGTGGTATACATGACCTGTAAGAAACTCCTTGTATCTACCAAGTCTCCCCTCTTCACTCTAGTCCCCCTATTATTAACGTAATACAATAGGGCTTCTAGAGAGAGGCTGGCAACCTACTACTGCAAGAAAACCACAGCGGCAAGGGGAAGTACTCACCATTGTATTCCCTTTTTTGACAGCATGTTTGCATCCTTCATTGGCTTTAATGCACTCACAGCGTCCTTTGCATTTGACACATCAGGTTTGTTGAGAGTGCAGAGATTGGACTCTCCTTTTCTGACTTCTGGAGAGAGCAAGGTGGCACAGACTGCAGGCTGTAATAAGAACCTCTCGACCATGTCATATGCGCTGTGCCATCTTGTTGACACATCAGTTATCCGCTTATGATTCTCCAGGGCAAGGAATTTGTTTCTCTTTTAGACAGTGGCTTGCTATAGTGCTGCGGTGAATGTGGACATCAGTTGCACTCTACCAAGCAGCCTGAAGAGCGTGGCCATTTTTACATGAGGGAATTTTCCAACTTGAGCTGCAACTATCATGTTGGATGCATTGTCGGTCACAAGCACTACAGATTTATCAGACAGCTGCCATGACAGACAGTAGATCTGCCAGATGAGCACCCCTGTGAGACTCGTAAATGGCTCTCATTTGCAGTACATGCGACAAGATCTGCCAGTCCTTTTTGACGTAATGTGCTGTTATTGTAACATAAGACTCTGTCGTGTTTAAGTCCAGGAATCGCACGTTGTTGCGACTCAACTTGCTTGCCTCATTGATGCAATTACCTGTGCTTTGATTTCGTGGTAGAGTGCAGGTATAACATTTTTCTGTAAAGTGACTTTGTGACAGGATCTTATAACGCGGCTCTATTGTCTTCAACAGGTAGCGAAACCCGGTGTTGTCCACAACAGAGTAAGGCCGTAGGTCCTTAACTATGAAAGCTGCCACAGCTTTTTTTCTCTTCCCTGTTTCAGAGCTGGGCGGCAAAGTTGGTAGTATCGCATCAGTTCTTGGCTGAGCTGGGTCTATTTCTTTGGCACTGGTGGTGACAGGTGTTAGCATCTCAGTGAAAATGGTAACGTGGTTTCTCAAGTTAGTAGTATTCCCTAGATATTTAATTTTTGTGTGACAGTTTTGACAGTGTGTCTTGTCCAATTTGTGCTCCCCTGGTTCTTCATAAAAGCCAAAATGTGTCCAGATGTTTGTTTTTAAAAAGCTAGGTGCATTTTTTTTTATTGTGTTCTTTTTGGTCTCCTTCTGACATTTTACTTTTAGCATGCCATGCAATTGTGACATATGATGACGTAAACATTCAAACTCTGTCAGTATTAACCGCCTCAGGACCGCCCACCGTCAAATGACGGCGGAGCGGTCCTGCTCTTCCAGCGGGTGGACGTCATATGACGTCCTCCCTTTAAGCCGGGATTGCGCGCGATCGGGCGCGCGCATCCCGGCTCTGTCGGTGTCGGCGTGTCCCCAGGACACGCCGCTACACCGACAGGGGTGAACAGCCATTGGTTATGGCTGTTCACCACGTGATCGGCTGTGACGAAGTCACAGCTGATCACAAACGGCACGCCCGCCGTTCGCACGGCGCGTGCGCGTCGGTGGCGGCGTGTTCCTGGGGAACACTGCCTGTCACCGACACAGGTATCAGCCGCCGGTCGGCGGCTGATACCTTGTGATCGGCTGTGATCTACTTCACAGCCGATCACATACAGTGTAAACGGAGCGGTAACTCACTGTTACCAGCTCTTCTCTCCTCACACAGAGTCCAGTGTGAGGAGAGAAGAGCTGGGATCAGTGAGTTACTGATCTGCAAAGTAAAA
>BLSH010032195.1:515289-528441 GCA_018402905.1 Glandirana rugosa
AACATATAGAAGAGGGTGAGGGGATTTTTTTTTTGCCTCTTTCCATACTGACCTAGCAAGTTTAACTATAGGTATATTTATTTTTGGTAAGATCGTAGCTTTGTCCTCTAGAACAATCATTAAGTCCTCCACCTGTAATATGCCTTGCAGATGTCTCTCAGTCCCCCTATTTTGGTCTTCTGTCACCCAGGTCTTTATTTTTTTCACTTGTCCCGCTATGTAGTACAAAAAGATATCAGGGAGTGCCAGTCCTGCTGCTTTTTTTTTGGTCTTTGTAGTGTTAATTTTAATTTACACCTTCCATCGCCCATATACATTTTATAAAATATGAGTGAATTTTTTAGATATATATCTGGGAATAATAGGGGAGTGGGAGAAGATATACAAGCATTTTGGCAAAATTATCATTTTTATCAACCCGATTCTTCATACTACTGATGTTGGCATTTTCTTCCATATTGCCAGTTTATTTTTTATAGATTCCACCAAGGGATTAACATTACTCGCTATAAATTCTTTGGGTTGAAGATTGATATTTATTCCCAAATATTTAAACGAATCTACCACTTTGAGAGGAGAGTGGGTCCAACGGTCTACTGTGTTTTGAAATAAGAGCATCCGTGCCGATTTTTGCCAATTTATTCTAAGGCCCGAATATTTCCCAAATCTATCTATTATTTCCATTGCCTCTTTAAGCGTATTTTGAGTATCTCCCATATACAGGATATCATCCGCATATAACCCTAAGTGCTCTATTCTCCCTCTTATATTCATGCCTTTATGTTTTTTAGATTGTCTAATCTTTAAGGCTAGGATTTCAATCACCACATTGAACAAGTGTGGAGATAATGGACATCCCTGCCTTGTACCACGACTTAACCCTATTTGTTGAAGACAGTGATCCATTCACCAGGAGGCTTGATGTCGGGTTTTTATATAATATCTTGTGCCATCTCCTAAATCCTTCCCCCACTCCAAACTTTCTCACTGCACTTTGTAGGAAGGGCCATTCAACTGAGTCGAATCCTTTGGCCGTATCCAATGATGCCAGGGCACTCGTCTGAGCCATGTATTCTTTCAATTGAATCATTAGCATGAAGCCTGACTGGTCAGCATGTATGATAGAATGAATCACTGCATTCAATCTCTCTGCCAAGATTTTTGCCAAAATTTTATAGTCACTATTTATTAAAGATATTGGTCTATACGATGAGCATTTACTTTCATCTTTGCCTGGTTTAGGGATTAACACTATTGTTGCGTCGCTCATAGATTTTGGTAATCTCGCCTGTTCAAAAGCCCGGGTGTACACTCCTGTCCGCACTGGGGCTATTATATCAATCTACTTCTTATAGACTTCCAGAGGTATTCCATCCGGGCCTGGTGATTTACCCTCCACTAAGGCCCTAATCGCTCCTCTAACCTCCGTCTGTTATGTCCTGATCCAGTTTCTCTTTTTGTTCATTTGTAATATTTGGGAATATGTTTTCTTCTAAATATTCTTCCACTATTGCTTCTGTGCTTTCAAACAGTGAAGTATACATAGCCACGTAGTATCTATAGAAGCATTCCATTATCTCCCATGTCCCTCTTACCATATATCCCCCTTCATTTCTGATTTTCGTAATTGTGTGTGGAGTTGTTTGTTAACTTAAGAATGCCAGTAGCGCTCCAGGTTGATCTCCCTGTTCAAAGTATCGCTGATTACGAAAAAAATTATTTTAACGTTTGCAGCTACTTGATTTTTATAATGTTGTTGTAGAAGCTCCCATTCTTCTTTCTTATTACTTGTGGCGTTAATTATATACTCCCTCTCAGCCGGCAAACATTTTTCAGCCATTTCTTCCTCTTCCTGTCTTGTTTGTTTTATAGATTAAATTGTATATTTTAATACTCCTCTTAAGTAAGCCTTAAATGTGTACCAAAGATAGTCACTCTGCGTATGTATTGTCAGAAACATTTCAAGCTGGTCCGGAAATTGGTCATTTGGTCCCACCTGCAGTAGCCAGTAGGCCTGTATCCTCCCCATTGGCTGTCTGCCCCTAGGGCCAATTATTATTTTTGTCACTAGAGGCGAATGGTCCGAAATACCTCGAGCCAAATATTCTATTGTTTGCACTAGTGGCAACACCCTTTCATTACCCAATAATCTATTCTTGACAGGTATCCTCTACTCACTGCTGCCCAGGAATATGCTCTGACATGTGGGTTCATGTGCCTCCATACGTCCACTAACCCTACCTCCTCAATAAATTTTTTTTAACATACCTGTTCCACTTGTTTGATTCTGAAATGACGTGCCATGCCTGTCCACGACAGGGTCTAACCACATATTAAAATCTCCCATACATAGAATATATGCTCCAGGGTATTGAATCATAAACGTCACTGCTTTTAATACCTGTAGACTGGCTGGGGGTGGGTTATATACCCATTATAACAAAAGGAAGAGAGCTCACTTTTAATCCCAGCTGGGGAGACTGAAGTGGGTTCTCCTATCCCTGGAGGCTTATCACCTTCTGATTCTAGAGAGGATTCTGAGGAAGAGGAGTTGTCGTCCTCAGAAAACAGACCCTCAAGGTATAAGCTTACTTTAGAGCAGGTGGATGCTCTGTTAAAGATTGTGTGCAATACATTGGGGATGGTGGGGTAGAAAAGGGAATTATCCCTCCACGACCAAATGTACGCAGGACTCTGTGAGCCCAAAAATCGCACCTTCCCGGTGCACCCGGCTATATCAGAGACAATCAAAAAAGAATGGCCTGAGACAGAAATGAAGCCATTTTTTTCCTAAAGCTCACAGGAGGTGCTTTCCTTTTTGAAGGTGACCCTTCAGCTATTTGGAACAAGGTCCCTAGGCTGGATGCGTTTTTTTTTTTTTTGCAGTTTTCCAGGTCCACAGACTTTGCATTTGAGGATAATGGGGATTCTCAAAGAAGCCATGGATAAAAAGATAGACCAGCAGCTCAAGAGGGCCTGACAGTCTACCATGAGCAGTCTGAAGCTGGCTGTGGCTACTAAATGTATATCTGGAATATTGGTTAGATCAGCTGAAGACGCACATTTCAGCGGATTTTCCCAAACAGGAAATCCTCAATTCCTTTGCAACACTTTCGGCAGCAGTAGCCTATATTTCAGACGCATCAACGGAGTCAATTGGGATGACGTCCAGGTCTGCGGCATTGGCTAATTCAGCCAGGAGGTCTTTATGGTTAAAGACCTGGCAAGGGGATGCACCATTTAAGAGCAAGCTTTGCAGCCTACCTTTTTACAGGAGATCTTTTATTCGGCCCTGATCTAGACTCTGTTTTAGATAGGACCACCGATGAAAATATAAATCCTTTCCAATAACCATGAAAAAACAACCAGTAAAGTTTTTTTTCGTCCTCAAACTCAAGAGCAAGGCTCAAGAGAAGAGGAACTGGTCAGCACAGAGGGGAAAGGGGAGAACAAACGTCTTGTTCAATCCTCCAGCAAGATGCAGTTACTCATCACTCCAGGTGGGGGGAAGACTACAGAACTTTCTCCCATACTGGGCAAGCGTGTCTGAAAATCAGTATGTTCTGGGCATGTTAGCCCAGGGGTACAAAATAGAATTTGCGGAAAAACCACCAGAAAGATACTTTGTAACAGACCTTCCAGGAGACACCACAAGAGCACTGGCAATGAAGAACCTTTTGAAGAATCTGATGGGTCAAAAATTTGCTATTCCAGTGCCTCCAGGGGTAGAACATCAGGGATTTTACTCCCACATTTTTCTAGTGAAGAAGCCGTCAGGCAGTTTCCAACTTATTCTCAAAGCCGTTAAACAAGTCAGATTAGTACAAAAGGTTCCGTGTGGACTCTTATCTTCACAGTAAAGGGTCTGTTAACAAAAGGATGTTTTATGGCATCAATTGACCGTCGAGATGCAGATCTGCATGTGCCAGTAGCACCACAGCTGCAGAAGTTCCTGAGAGAAGTAAACTGGGGAAAATAAACCCTTCATCTGCGTTTCAGTGCTCTGCCTTTTCGGCCTCTCAACGCCACAAATCTTTACGAAGATTATGGTGGAAGCCGTGGCGCCTCTATGTCTACAGGGGATAGCAGTAATCCCGTACCTGGAAGATTTGGTTCAGTTTGCCTCTACCAGGGAAAAATTGCCGGAAGATCTTGCGGAAGCTCAGTCATTTAGAGGCATTGGGGTGAATTACCAATGTATAAAAGTCCAATTTTCAACCCAGCTCAACAGGTCACGTTCTTGGGCTACCAGATACTCAGAGCAGAAAATCGTTCTACCAGAAGAAAAAAGGGTCAAGGTCCAAAGCGTGGCAGCAGTGCTCCAGACCAACCAGGTATTTACTATCAAAAAGGTGATGTCAGCCCTGGGAACCCTAACCGCAATAATTCCGGCCAACCAGTGGGCTCTTTTTCATTTCAGATTTCCTTCTAAGGGTTTGGAATCGCAATCCAGACACCCTAGATGTAGAAGTAAAAATCCCTTCTAGGGTCTAAAGGACCCTTTGGTGGTGGAGGAACCAGGAAAATCTTGCAAAGGGTTTACTGTGGACATAGCAAAATGGCGAAACAGTGACAACCGACGCCAGCAGCTGGGGGGCTCACTGGAGACAGAACTTAGCACAAGTGCATGGTCTAAGGCAGAGGCAGGAAAGTCCTCAAACTGGAGCCATGACCATGGCCTACTTGAACACACGGGGGCACGAGAAGCAGGGCTCTTCAGATCTTGTTAACAGAAATCTTGAGGGATGCAGAACCACCATCTGTTCTCCATTTAAAGGACACTCTAAACGAGGTGGCAGATTTTCTGAGCAGGCAAATTCAAGAAGCAGAATGGAGCCTGGACCCAGAAGTGTTTTTCTGCCATCACCAAGCGATGGGGAGTTCCGCAAGTGGACTTGTTTGCCGCAAAAAACGCACAGCTCCCGCAGTTCTTTTCTCTCCACAGAGACAGCGATTCGCTAGGCATAGATGCCCTTGCACGTCCTTGGGACTTTAAACTAACCTATGCATTTCCTCTTTTTCAGCTGATACCTCTAGTATTAAGAAAATTTACTGAGGGAGAGAGCATCTGTTCTAGTTAAGTGGTTCTCAACTCTGGTCCTCAGGACCCACTAACAGGCCAGATTTTCAGTATTACCTTGGGGAGATGCAGACTAGAATACTGTAATCACTGAGCAGCAAATGATATCACCTGTGATGCATTTCAGTTATCCTGCAAACCTGGCCTGTTACTGGGTCCCGAGGACAGGAGTTGAGAACCACTGTTCTAGTTGCTCCATTCTGGGCTAAGTTTACCACCATCCTGCAATTGGCGATCAAACCATATTGGAGGCTTCAACCCAAACAGGACTTGGTCAAGAACTAGTTTGCCATCCAGACATACCAGACATTAAGATTTAGTCCTTGCTATGTGAAGAGCAATTGTTGAGAGCAAAAGGTTTTCATTCCTACTAGAGAGTAGGGTATTTGGCATTGGGGCGTGATCGGCCGCTAATGTGAGCAAGCGGGCGTAATGCGGCTCACCTGAGCTCCAGGATCCTGATGGATGGACCGGACACTGCCTGAAACACATGTCCAGGAAACGCTGAGCAGTGAGGAGGACACTGAGGGGCTGCAGAGACCTGGAAAAGAGTGGAGAGGGGGAGAGCAGAGCTGTTGCACGGCGCTGACAGATCGGACTCACCGCTGGCTTAGGAGGGGTTGAAGCAACCATAGCCCTGGAAGATCGCCCGGAGAAGAGGTGAGGTGAGGCTCCCTGAGTGGTGGCCGCGGTTGGAGGATGCTCCGCATAGGAGCTGGTGGCAGTTTTACCCCTCAAGTGGCCAAGGAGCAGGGGAGAGATTTAATGATCCGGGAAAGGTGTTGAGGTGGATCTCAGGTGGATCTCTCTCTCTCTCCCCCCACACAGGATCTGGGCAGGAGTGTCTTGATGAACTTTAAATGTATGGCTGGCTATTGAAAAAACTTTCCGTGGATCTTGAACCTGAATGTGAATGAGTTAATGCTATGCATTAGGAGGTGTGAAAGATAACTCTGTCTGATCTGGGATGGTTTGTTAAAAGAGCTAAAGCCTATCCTGCTCCTTTCGGCGAATAGTCGCACAGAATCGCACTGTTTGGCGACAGATGAAGTTTAGAATATCCGCCCCCCCCCACTCTCACTGCCTGCCACTGTTGGGCCATTTATGGACTGATTTGAGCCCCTCTCCCATGCTGCTTTTAATGCATTTTGGATGTCTCCTTTTCCCCCTTCTCTTACTTTTTACTAATGGTTACCATCTACATGAAGATGCAGGATTAACTGATTATTCCCTGGGTTGATCCTTTTTGTCTTGCTACCTTTTTTTTTTTTTTTTTTTTTTATTTTTTTTTTTTTTTCTCATATTGAAATCTGGAAACCCGGGCAGGAAACATGTCAAAGAAAAAGGGAGATGTCAGTGTCGCATGAGACTGATACCCCACAAGCTCAGAAAGGGGTGAAAAATAAGATCAAAGAGACAGCGGCTAAATTGGAGCAATGCTCATATAGTTACTCCCAAAACGCAGGAAAGGTACAGCTGAATAGGACATCCCATTCGCCCACTAATCCCACTAAAGCAGTGTTTTTCAACTCCAGTCCTCAAGGCACACCAACAGGTCATGTTTTCAGGATTTCCATGAGTTTGCACAGGTGATTTGATCAGTTTCACTGCCTTAGTAATTACCACAGCTGTTTCATCTGAGGGAAATCCTGAAAACATGACCCGTTGGTGTGCCTTGAGGACTGGAGTTGTAAAACACTGCACTAAAGGATCGCAGCTACAACATAAAGCCTCCAAAAAAACAGCCCCCCTTTTTGCCTTTGAGAAAGACTGTCCCACGAATCTATAACCTTAGGGGTGCCGGCTCTGGAAGAGCCCTCATTGAGAGAGGTACTGGCTGCAGTCAATGAATGCAAACAAGCTCTATCGGAGATGTCGGATCGATTTTAAATAATATGAGGGAAGAACTGATAATGGTCAGACATGATTTAAAAAAGGTGGGGGAACGGACTACAGAGCTGGAGAGTAGAGTTGGGCTCGCAGAGGATGAGATATTCCCTATGAAAAAGGAGATGGAAAATATCAGAGTCAGTCTACAAACAAAACGATCGATTGGAAAATTTAGAATATGGGTTAAGGAGAAATAACATCCGAATAATTGGACTTCCAGAGAAAAGTGAAGGAACAGATATGGTAGACTTTTTGGAAAAATGGCTCCAGGAATTCATTGGGAAGGAGGAATTTTCCCCCCTATTCGCAATAGAAAGAGCGCATAGGATATCGCAAAGACCATCAGGGGTGGGAGGGATGCCAAGGCCGATAATCATGAAACTCCTCCTTTTTAAGGATAATGAAAAAATGTTACGGAAAGCAAGGGAGATGAAAGACGTGATGTTTGAAGGGACCAGGGTCTCATTCTCCTTTGCACCTCTGCTGAGAAATCAGGAAAGAAGAATGAGATTCATGGATATAAAGAAAAGGTTGAGACAGTTAAATGTTAAATATGCAATGCTGTATCCGGCACGTCTGAGAGTCGCAGCAAAGGGAGCGGTGCATTTTTTTGGTGAACCCACTGCGGCTGCAAAAAAATGAGGGGTCCGTATAAATAAGTAGAATAAAAACCACCTCTATATTTTCATGGGTATAGGGGCACAAGGGTAATAAACGGTCCGGGTCCAGGATTTTTTTTTTTTTTTTTTTTTTTTTTTTTGGAGCATCAGGAAAAGTCGTAGGTTGGGAAGGTGTAAGGTAGAGAGGCACGAGTGCTATTTGCACAGTCACAAAATTTTGAAGGTCAAAGTATGTTATGTATGTTATGTATGTATGTATGTATGTATGTATGTATGCACGAACAAGGCCCCTAAATAGGGATGGGGGGAGAAGGGAGGGTAAAACGGGAGGGAAGGTTGGGAAGGGAATAAAGTCACAATTTGTTATAGAAAAGGTATAAAGCAAAATGGAGAGGAAATTGCATTCACTAGGAACACGGAAAAAAATAGAGTATCGGGTCAAGAACAGGTATTTTTTTTTCACTTGGACACCAGATTATTTTCACTGTTTTGAAGCATGTTTACTTTAATTTTTGCTTGTTATTTATAATGTATAGAGGCACAACTATTTGCTCATGGAATATGAGGGTTGGGGGACTCATTGAAGAAAATAGCAGTGTTTAAAACTGCCTTAACCTTAGGGGTGTCTGTTCTCGTTTTACAGGAAACTCATTTAACAAGGCAAACAGTGAAAAGATTGAAACATAGAGATTTTCCTCAACAATTTCATGCTGTTTATACAGCATATTCTAGAGGGACAAGTATATTCATAGATCAACAGAATTTTCCTGTATACAGAGAGAAATAGACAAGGAGGGATGATACATCATGTTATACGGGATCCTGGTTAAAACGCCATATATCTTGATGAGTGTATACGTCCCTCCCCCATTCAACATTAACGTGTTGAATCGTATATTTGAGTTTATGATGGCTAGACCAGGGGTACCAGTCCTGATTTTGGGCGACTTTAACATGGTGTTGAATACTCAATTAGACAGATTTCCCATACACAAAAATAGGCAGAATCCATATATATTATTGCATGGAGTACTCAGAGACAGGATTAAAAGATATCTGGCGTGAAGGCTGTCCACAAGGGAGGGTATATTCGTGCTGCTCTTGCACATCGAGAATGGATATGGCGATAGGGAATGATGGATTGGCAAGACTGGTAATAAATATTGGGTATGAGGCCTGGGGTGTGTCAGATCACTCCCCGTTAACTCTAACTGTGAAGCTGGGGCAACAGGAATGGGAATGACTGGAGGGTGAATCCTATGTGGTTACGGCTGATCTCTTCAAGGGAGGTTATGATGGAGTCATTGCAGGAGTTCTTGAAGTTTAATAGCCCGTCAGCGACACGGGGAGTGGTTTGGGACACTCTTAAAGCTTACCTGAGAGGTGTGATTATCCAGCAAATGTCCAAAAAAAAAAAATCTACTAAAGATGAGGAAATCCAATACAATGAGAAGTTTTGGAAATAGAGAAGGAATACGTAGAAGATCCGTCAGTAGAGAATTTAAGTGGACCGAGGCACAAAAAACATATCAAACTATAACAAAAAAAAAGCTGAACAAAAGATCTTTTTTGAAACCATGTTATGAAGAAGGAGAAAATACGGGACACCTGTTAGCTCTCTTGGCAAGAGCCCAGAATAATGGTGCATTGGTCAAGATGGCTATTGGGGATGGAGCTGGGACAGTCATCAGGTGTCCAGGTGAAACGGTAAAAGTGTTTTGAGTATTACTCCAGCCTGTATAAATCAGAGATGGACGGGGGGGATGAAGAAATGACAAAATTCCTACAGAGTATAACAGTCCCACGTATGTCAGATAAAGATAGAGAGATGATAGACCTACCAATTACTCTAGAGGAA
Organism: Glandirana rugosa; assembly: GCA_018402905.1. NCBI lineage: Eukaryota > Metazoa > Chordata > Amphibia > Anura > Ranidae > Glandirana > Glandirana rugosa. Next base: position 524,738 of record BLSH010032195.1, read on the forward strand.
CTACAAGAAGCAGTACGAAACTCAGGTAAGGGCAAGGCGCCTGGTCCAGATGGGTTACCGAGTGAGGTTTGAGGAATATGGGGATATATTGCTCCCCGAGTTAGTACAAGTACTATATGAAGCTCTGGAAAAGGGTAGGCTGCCTAGGTCTATGTCAGAAGCTACAATTGTAGTAATACCAAAAGAAGGGAAAGATCCAGCACTGCCCGCATCCTATAGACCAATATCGCTGCTTTGTGCAGATATCAAGCTGCTAGACAAAGTCTTGGCTAGCAGATTGAGTAAAGTAATTCATGGGGTGATTCACCCGGACCAATGTGGCTTTATCCCTGGCAGAGCAACGTCGCTAAATATAAAATTACTCAACTTACAGTTGCCAGTGGAGGGAGCAAGAACAGGAGCAGTACTGTCCCTTGACGCTGTCAAAGCATTTGATGGAATGGAAATATCTATGGAGGGTACTAGAAGAGTTTGGCATTGGTCCAACATATGTAAGATGGGTGAAGACATTGTATATGGAACCGAAGGCGAGGGTGAAGATCGGGGGGGAGACCTCGGATTATTTTTTGCTGTCACGAGGTACAAGGCAGGTGTGCCCGCTCTCCCCCCTGCTCTTCGCCCTGGCAATGGAACCCTTAGCCATTGCCATAAGAACATCTAGGGCAGTAGAGGGATTTAAAAGAGGGACACAGGGAGAGAAGACCTCGCTATATGCGGATGATATACTATTTTATATTTGGGTGATACAGGCCGTTCGCTGGTAGCAGGGATTGAGATTATACAGAATTTCGGAGGATTTTCGGGGCTCCTCATAAACTGGGAGAAATCGGCTCCTCTTCCGCTTGGTAACGAGGGTCAAGAACTCCCAGATAATATTGGACAGCTTCAGGTGGTAAAGTGCTTTAAATACCTGGGGGTAAAACTAGCTGTGGAGCCTGGGTTGTACATACAAGACAACTTGGAACCATTGCTAAAAACATTTAAGTATAAATGTAAGATCTGGAAGCGGCTACCCCTCTCAATAGTGGGCCGGTGCAATTTAATTAAAATGATTTGGATGCCCCAATTACAATATATTTTGCATAACGCCCCACTATGGATCCCAGGGGTGTGGTTTAAGAAAATAGAAATCCTCTTTATAGAACTTATATGGAAAAAAAAACACCCCAGAATACGTTTAAGAACTTTACAACTCCCTAAAGATAAGGGGGGATTGGCGGTACCACACCCCTGGAGCTATTTTTTAGCATCCCAGTTACAACATATGGGGGGGGGGTGGGAAAGGGGAAATTACACCACTTGTTATAGTTCCTGAACTGCATTGGTCTACACACCCCATGAATCATTAACTGAGGCATTAGAGGCAGAGTCGTTGGAGAAAGAAAAGCAATACCCTTTGGGCAAATTAATGGTGAAAGTGTGGAAGAAGGCGAAAAATCTTTGGATATACTGGGTTCACAAAATATTCTCCAATCTGGGATAATAAAAGTTTACATGAGATTGAGGGCTTAGATAACTTCAACAACTGGACGCAGAAAGGGGTAGTGAGGCTCACACAGTTTTTTTCTCAGCAGGGGAATTGAAATCATTTCAAGATCTTAAACAAGAACTTTTACCAGTACTTGCAGTTGAGACATGCACTAACAACTCAGTTTAAAGATAAGTCTGGGATGGAGTGAATCTCCTCTGCTGGGTGGGTTGGTGGAGTCTCCCTCACTAAAGGGCATCATCTCCGAAATGTATAAGAAAATGTGCTTGGAGATACTAGGGGAGACTACCCAACTGCCCAGCAGGGAGAGATGGGAGGAAGATGTGGGAGAGCTCACGGATATTCAGTGGAGGAATATACTGTCGTCAGAAAATCAGCTGTCCCTCTCGGTAGCACAGAGGATTACTCAATTACATATTCTACACAGAACATATTATACCCCAAAAAGGTTATTTCAGTTTGTAAGAAGGCAAGATGAAACTTGCCCCAAATGTAAAACCCAGACGGGGGATTTGATACACATGCTCTGGAGATGTCCCAAGCTACACAGGTACTGGGAAGGGGTGTTGAGGGTGATAGACTCAACGTTCCAGGTGACATTGCAATGAGACCCGGTGCAGTGTATATTGGGATATACCGAGCAAAGCCTGGGAGGAAAACAAGTGCGTCTAGCGGTCATGAGATGTTTGTACCTGGCGAGGAAAGAGATTGCGAGAAATTGGATAGAACAAAGATCACCTACAGTAGAGGAATGGATACAGACGGTTAATTATGCAATAATAAGGGAAAAAATAGCCTATACAAAGAAGGGAAATGGGGATAATTTTAAGATATGGAAAAAGTAGTTGAACTCCCCAGGACTGGCACCCAAATATATTGAAATATAGCACTCTTATTAAGAGAAGAGGAAAGGAGAAACCGTGGAGGAAAGAACTTTTGTAAATGCTTCATACCTTCGTTTTTGATAAAGAAATATAGGGGGAAGGGAGGGAGGGGGGTTGGAAAGGAGGGAGGAGGGGGGGAGAGTAAAAAAGTTCTTATTGCAATGTAGGTCGGGAATTGAATATTTGAAGGTACATGTGATTAATGTTTATACAATTCCCTTTTTTTATCTGTTTGTAAAAGAAATGGAAAAAATTAATTATGTGAATGGAAAAAAAAAGAAAGTAGGGTATTTATCAAAGGTACTGAAAGTTACTAGAAATGTCTACATCAAGATCTGGAAAGTCTACAACGCTTGGTGTCGTTCAGAGGGTGGAACCCTAGGAGACTTAGTATCAGTACTGGAGTTTCTACAAGCATGAGCAGACAAGGGTCTAGCAGTCAGTACCTTTTTTTGAAGGTACTAGTACCCGCATTAAGTGTGTGGGGTTTTTTTTTTTGCATAAACCATTAGGAACTGAACTCTTTGTCACAAGTTGACAACCACTTTAAAGAATCTTGCAACTACCACTTTAACCTACAGGTAAGCCTATGATAAACAGGGATCGTCGAAGTTTCCGCTCCTGGACACCAGTGTCTTCCACCGCAGCTTGAGGTGTGCACGGCCACCTCAGACTTTTTTTTTTTTTTTTTATATACTGTTCTGACGTCTCCTCCTAGGCGTAATGTGTGTGCTACTGTGACTGGTGCGGCCGGGCTGGGTGCGCAGCGCCACCCACTCCTCCTCCTGACAGTGCAGAGTGATCAGATCTCTCTCGGACTCTTAGCTGCCCGAGGGAGGGGCTGGCCTGGTAGAGGAGACATCACTGACCAACCTGTGTGGAGGACACAGTGTGTCAGCAGGGTGAGTGAGCGTGGGACTGAGTCAGGAGGGAGAGAGACTGACTGACTGACTTGCTTGCGGTGGCAGTGGCACTCATCGCTGGTGGGAGAGAACGGGACGCGGTGGTGACTGGTGGTGAGAGTGAGACTGTGTGTCTCTGTGCCTGCGCCTGGTCCGTTGGTGACAGGTGGATGAAATAGATCATAGAAGTCCCAGCAGGCAGCCAGGTCCCAGCAGGCAGCCAGGCCCCAGCCCAGTCCCAGGAGGCAGCCAGGCCCCAGCCCAGTCCCAGGAGGCAGCCAGGCCCCAGCCCGTCCCAGGAGGCAGCCAGGCCCCAGCCCAGTCCCAGGAGGCAGCCAGGCCCCAGCCCAGTCCCAGGAGGCAGCCAGGCCCCAGCCCAGTCCCAGGAGGCAGCCAGGCCCCAGCCCAGTCCCAGGAGGCAGCCAGGCC
>BLSH010032195.1:571003-591348 GCA_018402905.1 Glandirana rugosa
TCTTTTCCGGGGCTGCGGGGGTGTTATGTAGCGGACTAGTCCGGCCGGTGGAGGGTTCCTGAGGCTATAGATCACCGTGGGTGTCTGCTCGGGGTCGCTCCCCTCCTACACCCAGCGCTTTCAAGCCGCCATTTTGCGGCGCATCTCCACCATTTTGCCGTAACTGCGGCCTGTGTAACAGGCTTTGGCGTCTTGTGACCGCTCAGCGGCCATGTTTGATGTGCCTGTGAATGAAAAACGTGCGGACGACGCTGCTTCTTCCTCTTTCACTCTGGACAGCGTGGATGGCTCATAGCGGCGCAGACACTCCTACTGGGACGCAGCGCTTAAAGGGCAATCACTAACAGCAAGTATAGCTGGGCTCTCCCAGGAGTGCTGGTAGCAGTGGGTGCAATCCTCCTGGGTGTCTCCCGGTTGATCTGTTGGTCAGTGGTGGGGCTGCATTGTGGGGGCGTCGGGGCCTTTTCTCTTATGTTCACTGACAGACGCAGCTCTTCATGACATGTGGGTTATATGCTTTTCCTATTAGGCGTTAACTAGGCAGAGAAAGAACGCAAGCTGGCCCCTCCCACGGGGCTGTCCTCTTTCCATATAATCCCCCTACTCTGCTCAGCCCATCAGTTTTAACATGCCTAGTCGCAAGGAGCTGACCTGGCTCCCTTATGGGACCTGCGGTCCGGTCTGGCGATAGATTGATAGAGCAAACAAAATAAAAAAGCAATCTGAATCTATCAAGAAGCCAGCTGGGGCATAGAGGATCATTCTCGGGATCCTGTACTTTCTCCAGCGCGGCTGACTGATGCGAGCTAGTCCCTGCGTATGGGGGTCCCGCCGCATCGTGCCCGTTCCGTGCGGGCGGCCTGTGGGTGTACCCCCACTTGTTCCTAGGATCCGGACTGCGGTCTGGTTCGGAGGCGATTGGCCGGCAGCATCCCGCACCGGCAGGGGTGGAAGGTCTGTGACCGGGTGGCTACCCTCTATGCCCGACAGTTGTGGTGAGTGATGCCCCCCTCTCCCTTTTCAGGCAGGGGGGGGCCGAGGGGTGTCCTAATGCACAGGCTGTTTGGATGTAGCCACCGGTTGGGGGTCCCCTGGGCACGCTCTCCCTCCCCGGCACCGCACCGGTGTCGCTATGCCCCTTTTGGGGATTTGGGCCGCCATGCGGCGATCCGCCGCTATTTTGCAGCGGATCGCTGCCATTTTGCCGTAGCCGTGGACATTTTTGCTAAGTGAGTCTTCCCTCTAGTGCTCAGAGCGGCCATTTTCCTGTAGCCACCTTCCCCAGGCTTGGTTTTAGCCTCTAGTGCATGCTCACTGTGGCCATATTGGAGTCCCTGCATGCTGTAAAAACGTGCTACAGCCGTTTTTACCTTCACTTTGGAGCGGTGTGGCTCTGACGGCGCAGCTCTTCTTGGCGGTCCTCATAACAGTTTTTATGGCAAAACAGCAAGTATAGCTGGGCTCTCCTGTGGGTGCTGGTAGTGGCAGGTACAGTCCTCCTGGGTCTCCCTGGCGTTCTGTGAGGCGGTGTGCGGCATTGTATGGGTGCCTCAAATATTTTTCTTACCGCATTTAGCTCTCATTCAGGGAAAACGATTGCAGACTACCCTGCTGGGCCTGCTGAGGAGGAATCAGCGACAGGGCAATCTGCACAGGGGATATTTCTGGGCCAGCTGAGGGCGGTATTTGGCGAATTTCTTCCCCGGATGGAGCCGAGCAACGCCCCAGGGGTCCCTAAGAAGCGCCCTCCTCCCCCTTGTTCCTCAGGGGAGGACTCTGAACCAGAGATGGCTTCTAGGGTCACGGGGACCCCAGTAGAGCTTTCTGAAGGTGACCTGGCCCCCTCGGAGGGAGAGGAGGACCAGGGGGCGTCGGCAGCGTGTGAAAAAACGCTGGTGTCCGCCATTATTTCTGGGATTCGCACTACTCTGCGACTGGACCAAGACGGCGAGTCGCAAAATGTCTGCATACGTTTGTGGGTCTGCCAGGCCTCCTAGGGCCTACCCTTATGATCAGTTCTTTGATCATCTGATCTACCATGAATGACAGCGACCGCAGCATTCTTTCTCATTGTCAAAACGCTTTGCCGTTCGTTATCCATTTGAGGATATCTTTTTGAAGAAGTGGGCGTCCCCCGCGGTTGAACCACCGATAGCTCGTCTGAATAAGGCAACGACTATTCCCCTGGAAGGGTCCCCTTCTGTTAAGGACCTGGTCGATAGGCGGACAGAGGCGGTGTCAAAAGCACTTTTTCTGTTAGCAGGGTCAGCTCTGAGACCGGCCCTGGCGTCAGCCATGGCGGCGCAATACTTTTCTGAGCGTATGGCGGAGCTTCAGGACAGATCTGGACTGCGGCTGTCTGCTTGATGCGCCGCAGAGGGCTGAATTTTTGTTTCGGGGTATCATGTACCTGTGTGATGCAGTCCTGGATCTGCTCCCTATGTTATCCAAAATGGCTGTTTTTGCCGTCAATTTCAGACAAGTCCTTTGGTTGCGCTCATGGTCGGGTGACAACGCGTCCAAGAAAGGTCTTGCAGCTCTCCCCTTTCAGGGTGGCCGTCTTTTTGGGCCACAATTGGATGAACTCATCAAAGATTTCACTGGTGGGAAGAGCACCTTCCTCCCAGAGCCATGGAGGCGAGAGTTTCGCCGTAGACAGGGGCCTGTTTCTTCGGGTCAGAAGAAATTTTTTCGTGCCTCTGGCGCAGCGAGAAGTGTTCACCGGGTACAGGATAGAGTTCAGCACTCTACCCCGACAGGTTCTTCCCATCGAACTTGAGACTCCCGCAGGGTGATCGTGCCAGTACCTTAAGTGGAGAGGTTTCTACTCAAGCCTATTTGTGGTCTCCAAAAAAGGAGGGGGAGTCCGGCCAGTTCTGGACCTGAAGGCCCTGAACCGCTATGTAAAACCGCGGAAATCCCGGATGGAATCTGTTCGCTCGGTAGTGGCCACCCCCCATCAGGGGAACTTCCTGGCGTCTCTGGATATCAGGGACGCGCATCTCCATGTTCCCATTTGCCCCCGGCATCAGTGTTTTCTAAGCAGAATTTCAAGTACCGGCAATCTCCACCGTTTACATTCCAGGCGTGGAAAACGGGCAGGCGGACTTTTTCAGTCACCAGACGCTGGATCAGGGAGAGTGGTCTCTCCATTCAGAGGTGTTCAGCCAGATTTGCCACAAGTGGGGGATGCCGGATGTGGACCTCATGGCGTCTTGGTTCAATCACAAAGTGCAGACCTTTGTGTGCAGGGCAAGAGATCCGTTGGCGGTCACCACGGACACTCTTGTGGCCCCTTGAGGCCAGTATCCTCTACTGTACGCCTTCCCTCCAATCAAGCTGCTTCCGCGGTTGCTACGCAGGGTGGAAGCTGAAGTTTATTCCAATGATCCTGGTGGCTCCGGATTGGCCTCGGCGTCTGTGGTACGCCAACGTGGTACGAATTGTAGCAACGTTCCTTGGCGGCTCCCGCTGTGAGACGATCTACTGTCTTAGGGACCAATCTTGCACCCTGCTTTACCCTCGCTGGCTTTGACGGCCTAGCTATTGAGTCCCAGGTGCTGAGGGACAGGGGAGTCGCTGACTCCGTGATCCCTACCATGCTAAAAGCGCGCAAGTGTACTTCTCGCAAGATTTATCACCGCACCTGGAAGGCTTGCATCGCATGGTGTGAGGCGGAGGGTTACAACCCTCGCTTTTATGTGGTGTCCAGGGTCTTGACCTTTTTTACAGCAAGGTCTGAACAAGGAGCTGGCCTTGAGTACTCTCAAGGGCCAGATATCGGCTCTAGTGATTCTTTTTCAAAGACCTCTGGCGTCACATTTGTTGATTCGTACCTTTGTACAAGGTGTAAGCCATGTGGCGCCTCAGGTGTGGTCGCCTATGGCACCATGGGATTTAAATTTGGTGCTTTCTGTGCTTCAGAAACCGCCATATAAGATCATCAGGTAGATTCCCTTACAACTGCTGTCGCAGAAGGTGGCCTTCTTGGTGGCCATTACATTCGCTAGGCGGGTATCTGAGTTGGCTGCATTGTCCTGCAAGTCTCCCTATCTGGTCTTGGACAAGGCGGTCTTGCGTCTGCCTCCTTCGTTTCTTACAAAGGTGGTTTCATCTTTTCACATTAATGAAGATATTTATTATTCCTTCGTTGTGCCCGCGTCCCTCGCATCCTATGGAATTTGAGTTGCATTCCTTGGATGTCGTAAGGGCCTTGCGAGTGTATTTGAATACTACAGCTTCTTTCCGGAAGTCTGACTTTGTACTAACAGATGGTCCACGCAAAGGTTTGGCGGCCTCGTCGGCTACTGTTTCCCGTTGGATCAGGCAGACTGTGACCCATGCTTATTCTGTTCGGGGCAAGGTACCCCCTTTTCCAGTCATGGCTCATTCTACCAGGGCTGTTAGCACTTCCTGGGCTTTCAGGCACCAGGCCTGTGTGTCACAGGTGTGCAAGGCGGCTACTTGGACCTCTGTGCACACCTTCACTAAGTTTTATAAGATTGATGTGTCAGCATCCTCGGATGCTGGTTTTGGCCGTAAAGTTTTACAGGCGGCAGTGTAGGCGTGTCTGGCGCCTCTTTAGAGGTTTCTGTTGGGTACAGTTGTTAGCGTGTTACCCCTCTTTTTGACACGGCTTTGGGACATCCCCACATGTCATGAAGAGCTGTGTCTGTCAGTGAACGTTGGATTAAAAGGGCTTTTAATAAAACTTACCATAAAATCCTTTTCTCCGAGTTCACTGACAGACGCAGCACCCACCCCTCTGTGCTCTGTTTTCGGTACGGCTTCTTACGAACTGATGGGCTGAGCAGAGTAGGTGGATTATATGGAAAGACAGGACAGCCCCGTTGGAGGGGCCAGCTTGCCTTCTTTCTCTGCCTAGTTAACTCCTAATAGGACAAGCATATAACCCACATGTCATGAAGAGCTGCGTCTGTCAGGGAACTCGGAGAAAAGGATTTTACGGTAAGTTTTACTAAAATCCCTTTTTTTTTGGCCTGTCAAGTGTCCGGTGGCGCAATGGCGGCTGAACCTGCGGGTCCTTCCAGGGAGGAGTCGGTTGAAGCGCAACCTGCGCTGGGAGCTGTAGTCCCCCTGGATCAGCTAAGATCCATATTGGGGGAATTTTTTTCCTCAGGAGGTGCCGTGTAGTGCTAAGGGGGTGTCTAAAAAGCGTCCACCCCCCTTCCTTCATCGGGGGAGGACTCTGAACCGGAAGGGGCCACGGTGGTCATGGGGACCCCCGTGGAGCCCTTGGATGGCTTGGAAGACCAGGGGGCCTCGTCAGCCCGCGAACGGGCCCCGGTGGCCACCCTGATCGCCAATATCCGTGCGCCCCTGCGACTGGACCAAGCCAGCTAGTCGCAGGAGTCTGCATATGTTTGTGGGTCTTTTAAGCCACATAGGTCCCCTAGGGCTTATCCCTATGGTCAATTCTTTGACCATCTGGTCTATAAGGAATGGCAGCGTCCACAGAATTCCTTTGTTATGCCCAAACGTTTCGCTGTATGCTATCCCTTTGAGGATAGTTTTGTGAAGAAGTGGGCATCTCCCGCAGTGGACCCTCCGGTGGCTCGCCTAAATAAGGCAACGACCATCCCCTTGGAGGGGTCTCCCACTTTTAAGGATCCGGCCGATAGGCGGACGGAGGCGGTATCCAAGGCACTGTTCTTGTTGACTGGGTCGGCCATGAGACTGGCCCTGGTGTCGGCCATGGTGGCGCAACACCTTACCGAGAGTGCGACTGAGTTGCACAATGAGTTGAGCTGCAGGAGCTCGCTCAAGGCGTCACAGCGAGCAGACCATCTGATACAAGGTCTTCGGTACCTCTGTGATGCAGCTTTGGACCTGCTTCCCATGCTGTCTAAGATGTCTGTTTTTGCAGTCATTATCAGACGGGTGCTGTGGTGACGCTGTTGGTCGGGTGACCACGCGTCTAAGAAGGGCCTCGCGGATCTCCCCTTTCAGGGTGGTCGGCTCTTTAGGGCACAATTGGATGGATTCATTAAAGATTTCACCGGAGGGAAGAGTACTTTCCTCCTGGAGCCCAGGCGGCGGGTGTTCTGCCGTAAGCAGGGTCCTGCTTTTTCGGGTCAGAAGAGGTTTTTTAGTGCGACCTGTGCAGCAGGCAAGGGCTTGAGGCCCGGCAAGTCTGCCTCGGGATCCGGTAAACGGCCCTGACAGCGCAAGAACGAAAAGGCGGAGGATAAGTCCTCCTCCTTCGCATGATGGGTTGCCCCCACCTGTTTCTCGGGTGGCAGGCCGACTTCTGGGGTTCGCAGACAGGTGGACTGTCCGCATTTATGACCGATGGGTGCAGGAAGTGGTGTCCTTCGGATACAGGATAGAGTTCAGCACTCTACCCCCAGACAGGTTCTTCCCATCGAAATTGAGACTCCCTCAGGGGCGTCGAGAGGCTCTCCTCCTAGGGGCTGTTCAGACACTCTCCGAACAAGGGGTGATTGTGCCGGTACCTCCGTTGGAAAGGTTCCGTGGCTGCTATTCAAACCTCTTTGTGGTGGCCAAAAAGGGTGGGGGCAGGCCAGTTCTGGACCTGAAAGCGCTAAACCACTTTGTGAGGGCGCGAAAGTTCCGGATGTAATCTGTCTGGTCGTGGCCGCCCTGCACCAAGGGGACTTCATGGCGTCTCTGGATATCAGGGATGCGTATCTTCATGTTCCCATTTGTCCCCGGCACCAGCTCTTTCTGCGCTTTGCGGTGGGGGGCCTACGTTATCAATTTGTGGCACTTCCCTTCGGTCTGGCCTCGGCTCCTAGGGTGTTCACCAAGCTGGCGGCTCCGGTGTTGGCTCTTTTGATGCAGAGAGGCAGTGCGGTAGTAGCATACCTCGACGACTTGCTCCTGCGAGCGAAGTCTGCTTCGGCCCTGGAGGAGAACGTGGTTATCACCATGGCCTCGTTGAAGGACTTTGGCTGGCTGATCAACCTGCAGAAGTCGACGTTGACCCAGTTTTGTTGACTGGAATATCTGGGTCTAATGTTGGACACAGAGCAGGCGAAAGTGTTCTTACCTCCAGCCAAGTTACTAACACTGCAAGCACGCCAGTGGTCCTCCTTACGGTTCTGTATGCGGGTGTTGGGGCTCATGGTATCAGCCTTTGAGGTGATGCCTTACGCCCAGGGTCACACTCGGCTCCTGCAGCGTGCGATTCTGTCAAGGTGGGACAAGTCTCCTCTGTCTGACCGGCTGATCAGATTGGATCATTAGACCAGAGGATCGTTGACCTGTTGGCTTCGGGCCCCTGCTCTAACGTTGGGGAGGTCGTTTCTTCCCCTGAACTGGTCGATAGTCACGATGGACGCCAGCCTATCGGGCTGGAGGGGGGGTCCTGGGGCAGCTGTCTGCTCAGGGCCGTTGGTCGGTGCAGGAATCCTGCTTTCCGATAAATGTGCTGGAGCTGAGGGCAATCGGGCTCTGCCTCTCCCACTGGACGGTAAGGCTGCGCGGCCTCCCGGTTCGGGTTCAGTTGGACAACGCCAGGGCTGTGGCGTACATAAACCATTAGGGCGGAACAAGGAGCTCGGCAGCGGCTGCTAAAGCGGCCTTCATTCTGCGTTGGGCAGAACTTCACGTGCCGGCAATTTCCGCCATTTACATTCCTGGCGTATAAAATTGGCAGGCGGATTTTCTCAGTCGCCAGACGCTGGATCAGGGGGAATGGGCCCTACATCCAGAGGTGTTCCGCCAGATTTGCCACAAGTGGGGCACGCCAGACGTGGACCTCATGGTATCCCGGTTCAATCACAAGGTGCAGACCTTCGTTTGCAGAACAAGGGACCCGTTGGTGGCCACCACGGACACGTTGGTATCGCCTTGGGGTCGGTACCGGCTCCTGTACGCCTTCCCTCCCATCAAGCTTCTACCGCTGCTACTGAGCAGGGTAGAAGCGGAGGGGAATCCGATAATCCTGGTAGCTCCGTATTGGCCTCGGCGCCCTTGGTATGCCGACGTGGTGCGGATGGTGACCAGATGTTCCCTTGCGTCTTCCGTTGCGTGAAGATCTGCTGTCGCAGGGACCCATCCTGCACCCTGCTTTACCTTCGCTGGCTCTGACGGCTTGGCTTTTGAGTTCCAGGTGTTGAGGGATAGGGGGACTCTACCATGCTTAAGGCGCGCAAGTGTACTTCGTACAAGATATATAGCACCTGGAAGGCCTATATTGCCTGGTGTGAGGAGGGGGTTGGAACCCCCTTCTCTTACGTTGTGTCCCGGGTGTTAGCTTTTTTGCAGCAGGGACTGGATAACAAATTGGCATTGAGTACTCTCAAGGATCAGATTTCGGCTCTGGCGATTTCTTTCAACTGCCTTTGGCGTCACATTCGTTGATACGCACTTTTGTACAGGGTGTACGCCATGTGGCTCCTCAGATACGGTCGCCTGTGGCGCCATGGCATTTGAATTTGATACTTTCTGTACTGCAGAAACCGCCATATGAGAAAATCAGGGATATTCCCCTACAATTGCTGTCGCAAAAAGCGGCTTTCCTGGTGGCCATTACATCCGTTAGGCGGGTGTCTGAGTTGGCAGCGTTGTCCTGTAAGTCTCCTTAATTGGTCCTTCATAAGGACAAGGCGGTCTTGCGACCTTCCCTTTCGTTTCTACCAAAGGTGGTCTCCTCTTTCCACCTTAATGGGGATATTGTTCTTCCTTCATTATGTGCGCACCTCAAGGAATTTGAGTTACATTCTTTGGATGTTGTGAGGGTTTTTCAGGTGTATTTGGCAGCTACAGCTTCTTTTTGGAAGTCTGATGCGTGGTTTGTGCTGACGGAAGGACCGCGCAAAGGGTTTGCGGCCTCGTCGGCTACTGTTTCCTGTTGGATCAGACAGGCCGTGACTCATGCTTATACTGTTCGGGGCAAGGTCCCTCCTTTTCCAGTATCGGCTCGTTCTACCAGGGCAGTTAGTACTTCCTGGGCTTTCAGACACCAAGCTTCTGTGTCACAGGTTTACAATTTTTTGCTAAGTTTTATAAAGTTGTGTCCGCATCTGTGGATGCTGCTTTTGGCCGTAAAGTTTTACAGGCGGCGGTGTAGGCGCGGCTGGCGCCTCCTGAGAGGATTTTGTTGGGTACAGTTGTTGTTGTTTACCCACCCCTCTTGAATGACACTGCTTTGGGACATCCCCACTTGTCAATGAAGGGCTGTGTTTGTCAGTGAACGTAAGAGAAAAAGGGATTTTATTAATAACTTACCGTAAAATCCTTTTCTCTGTGTTCCCTGACAGACGCAGCACCCACCCCTCTGTGTTGCGTTTGTACGGCTTTCTACGAACTGATATGCTATACAGAGCAGGGGGGGTATATGCTGGAGTGAGGACTGCCCCCTGGGAGGGGTCAGCTTGCCTTTTTTTTTTTTTTTTTTTTTTTCTATTTGCCTAGTCTACTCCTGGTAGGATGTGCATAAACCCCACTTGTCAATGAAGGGCTGCGTCTGTCAGTGAACTCAGAGAACAGGATTTTACGGTAAGTTCTTAATAAAATCTAAAAAGTATGGAAGTGGTGATACATATAGACAAAGATGACCGCCACGTCCAAATGAATACAATCTTAATAAAATCCCTTTTTTCCACGCTATTATTTCAACATGTTTTGACGTATAGGCTTCAGGAAAATGGCATTGCAACATAGGCACTGAACAAATGACACATCAAACAAATTACTTTTTTTTTTTTTTACATTTCATGACTGTTGAATGAGTCCATCATACAGCAAATTACAAAAGATACCGGTAAGGGTACACCCCCCCCCCCCCCCCTCCCAATCCCATCTGGCAAAGGTTTCCAAATTAGCTTACTAGCTCAAATGTTGAAATTGTGAAGTCAATAAACAATGACTATGAAGGGAGTCTGTCCATAAAGGTCAAAAGCCTACAGTAGCCGAAATCACCCTGTGGGCCCAGTTTCCTGCAGAGGAGCATACCTGTTCAGAGATCTAATTTCATACAAAGTTGTAAGAACATGATCTAAAGCACACACACACACTGTCAGCATACTATTAAGAAATTTTTCTTTTGAAGAGAGCAACGATTTTTGGTTCGTGTGTGGTGTGTGTGTTTTTTTTTTTTTCAGCAATGTTTTTTTCAATCTAAGGAGAGATACAGTACATGTACACTGACAGTAGTTTTCATCATTACATTGACAGGAAATAAGACCAGCACATAATTGTGTTGTATTAAATGGGTCAAAACAATATCAATGAAGGGTATTTCTTTTTCTACCCTCTTCTAGGACTTAACCCAGTTACGCCATATTTTCTCAAACTTTTTCGGACACTTTCTATTCATATCTATTCATATAAGTGCATTTATAGAGCAGGGAAACTGCATTGATCATGGCTTTCCACTGCTGGATGGTCGGGGGCTGGGCCCCCTTCCATTTGAGCAATAGGACTTTCCTGGCATAGAAGGCGGTATAAAATATAAACAGCTGTGCATGCTTATTTTTTGTGACCACATCAGTAATCCCAAGCAGGAGCACCACCGGATCGAGACCCACTGACACACCACCCACCGTGTTAATGACCGCAATGACCTCTGACCAGTACTGTTGGACCACAGGACAGGACCACACCACATGGATACAGGTACCAAGTTCCCCTGAACATTTTGGGCATACATCCGATTTGGCAGGGAATATTCTCGCTAGTCTCTGGGGTGTGAGATGGTTCCTGTGCAAGAATTTAAGTTGAATATATCTGTCCCTGGCTGATATCATCAGGGGCATATATTGGATACCTTCGTCCCAGTCATCCTCCACCAGACCAGGGATGTCTACCTGCCATTTTGCTAACTCCGACCCTCTACTAGTATTCTGTGAGGTAATCCTAAGGTACAGTGAGGAGAGGACCCTGTCCACAGAAGCGGATATAAGGTAACTCTCCACCCCGGTTGACTCTATAATTATCCCTTCTGGGAATTGTGCCTTGGCTGCATGGTGTAGCTGAAGGAACCTAGAGAACATTTTATTGGGTAACTGAAAGGGTTCCTTGAGCTGATCGAAGGACAACAGGGTCCCCTCGGGCATAATATGTTTTAATACTTTGATTTCATATTTGGCCCACAGGGCCGGGTCAGTTATAGATAGGAAATGTTTGAGTCTAGGGTTGCCCTACAGGGGGGTATAAGGTGACCATGTGCCTCATGTGTTGTAAGTTTTTGGTAATTTTGTTCCCACACCTTAGCTGTAATCTGCATGGGAGCCGTGACATTTGCGTAAGCCCTGGGGCCCCAAAACACCAAATTACTTAAGGCCGAGTAGGACCCCAGTATGGCCGCCTCAAGGTTAGTCTGATTTTGTGTGAACCTCTACCTTACTGTGACCGTAACTGCTGACCACTAGTATTTACGAAAATCCGGTAGTGCCAAACCTCCCAGGGAGAGAGGCAGCTGGAGTACGTCCCTAGCCACTCTGGGGGGGGGGAGGGGGGGAGGGGATGGAGGGAGCCAGCCCATATTAAAAGCATTGATCATTTTGTCCAATTTCGCAAAGAAGGTGAAAGGAATAGGGACAGGGTAATTCCGAAAGACGTGCAAAGATTTAGGGAGGAACGACATCTTAAGATTAATTCTACCCACAGGGGTGAGAGGTAATTATCTCCATGCTGGGCACTTGTCTATAGGCTGCTGTAGGACCGGGTAAACATTCTTTGCAAGGTACTGGCGGGCCTCCCTCTTTATCTCTATGCCAAGGTATTTGAAGCTGTGTTAGGGCCAGTGGGATACCTGCCTCCAAGTCCGGGGAGGGATAGGATAGAGGGAACAGAAGGGACTTGCTCATATTGAATTTAATGCCCGAGAAGGACCCCTAATGGTTAAGAAATTGCAGGGCCGCCCTCAATGAGGAGGACATGTCCGCCAAGTAGAGGACTGCGTCTTCCGCATAGAGGGAGATCTTCTCTATCAGAGGGCCAACCGCCACTACCCGGACAGCCTCCGAGATCCTAATGAGGATGGCCAGCGGTTCCATCGCCAGCGCGAACAGCGCCGGAGATAGGGGGCAGCCTTGTCTAGTGCCTATACTAGGTGGAGAGAGCATCCCATTCGTTCTAACCCGGGCCGTGGGGCTAGCATATACCAGTTGTATCCATGAAATGTATCTGGGGCCAAACCCAAATCTCCTATGAATCTGCCAGAGGAACTCCCACTCCGAGTCGAAGGCCTTCTTGGCGTCCAAGGAGGCCACTGCTCCAACCATTCTGGTTCTTAACCACTTCCTTACTGGGCACTTAAACCCCCCTCCTGCCCGGACCAATTTTCAGTTTTCAGCGCTGTCGCTCTTTGAATGACAATTGCGCGGTCGTGCGACGTTGTACCCAAACAAAATTGGCGTCCTTTTTTTCCCACAAATAGAGCTTTCTTTTGGTGGTATTTGATCGCCTCTGCGTCATTTCTGATCGCCGCTATAAACAAAAAAAAGAGCGACAATTTTGAAAAAAAACAATATTTTTTTACTTTTTGCTATAATATATATCCAAAAATAAAAAATAAAAAACAAATTTATTCATCAGTTTTGGCCGACATATATTCTACATATTTTTGGTTAAAAAAATCGCATTCGGCGTTTATTGATTGGGTTGCGCAAAAGTTATAGCGTCTACAAACTATGGACATTGATTTATGGCGTTTTTATCATTTTATTTTTTTTTTACTGGTAATGGCGGCGATCTGCGATTTTTATCGGTACTGCGATATCGGGGCGGACATGTCGGAGGTTTTTGACACTTTTTTGGGACCAATGACATTTATACAGCGATCAGAAATTTAAATATCCACTGATTACTGTATAAATGTCATTGGCAGTGAAGGGGTTAACCTGCAGGGGGCAGTGAAGGGGTTAACTATGTTCCCTGGGTGTGTTCTAACTGTGGGGGGGTGGGGTTGACAGGGGCATGACAGATCTAACTGATCCCAGTGACAGGGATCAGTAGATCTTGCATGCCCCCCTCACAGAACGGGGGACCGCCGTGTTTACTTCGGCGGTTCCCCGTTCCTCCTGTCTGTAAGGAGATCGCGGGTCTCCGGCGGACATCGGGTGCACGTGCCGCTCGCGCCCGCGGGAGCGCGCCCAGCACGAGCCGAATGGGAGGACGTCTATTGACGTCGTCCCGGCATTTTAGAGCCGCGCTGTAGCCGTCATTCGGCTATAGCGGCGGCGCGAGGAGGTTAATGGTTAATTCACTTGCTGTTCTATAGACCCATTTACAGCTGTGGGGAGCTTTGCAACATAAAAATCTCCATTGGCAACGTTTAAAAAAAAATCTACACTTTTGAGTTAGAGGAGGTCTAGTGCTAGAATGATTGCTCTCGCTCTAACGATCGCAGCGATACCTCATGTGTGGTTTGCACACCGTTTTCATGTGTGGGCGGGACTTGCGTATGCGTTTGCTTTTGCGCGCGAGCTCGCATGGACGGTGTGCTTTAATTTTTTTTATTTTTTTATTTTTGCACCATTCTTTTTTTCTTTAAAAAAAAATGTATCACATGTAAACATTCCTTGTAATAGAAAAAAGCATGCCAGGACCTCCTGAATATGAGATCTTGGGTCAAAAAGACCTCAGATCTCATTTACACTTAAATGCAAAAACAAAAATCAAAAATGACAGTCCAAAAAAAAAATGTCCCCTTTAAGAGCATTGGGCAGAAGTGACTTGTAATGTTGCTTCCGCCCAGCCATGTTTTGGAGCCGGGTGAACGGCTTCAGCTGCTCACTCGACTCAGACACTGGGGGGACAGACCCGATCATCACCGCCGTTGTGTAGATGACCGGAAAGCGGCGCGGGGGGGTGGGGGCACCTCTCCTGCCGCTGATAAGTGATCTCACGGCGAATCCGCCGCTAAGATCACTTTTATCTGACGCAGGATTGCCTGCAGAAAAATAGATACCGGGGTTATGGTAGCTATCTACCATAACGGTATTCCACTTCAAACTGCGGCCGTATTATGATGGTGGGCGGTCTTGAAGTGGTTACTAGTATGCTGACACATTGTGTGTGTCTGATTCAGCTTTAGATCAGATTCTTAACTTTTGTAGTAAATTAGATCTCTGAACACTTATGCTCCCCTCTGCGGGAGACGCTGCACACGGGGTGGGGTGATGTTGGCTGCTGCAGGCATATGACCTCTACTGACTGACTGCCTTCATATTCATTCTGTATTTGACACCATTTTAACCACTTCAGCTGTGGAAGGATTTCCCATGTTAGGACCAGAGCACTTTTGTGATTCGGCACTGCGTTGCTTTAATTGACAATTGCGCAGTCGTGAGATGTTGCACCCCAACGAAATTTGCTCGATCCAACGTTTCTATGGCAACCCCTCTCCGCTGCTCCTAGTTACTTGTGCACAGAATTTACTTATGCTATCTTCTAATGTTTGTCTTTGTTAGTCTCATCAGCTAGGGCTGATAAGACTGTAGTATGCTCCAATGCCAGGTTTACACTCCATGTGATGTTACACAGTCACATGAGATGTAGGAGGAAGCTTTGACTGATTCTGCAGTATCGTGGGATTTCAGTGCTGTGTGTGCCGCAGAGTGTAAATTACAGATAAACAAGCACACAGAGCGTGCTGTGAATCAGGGGAGAAGGGAGCATGCTCCAGTGACGTCATTATAAAGAACAGAGCGCTTTACAACACTGAGCAAGAAGACATCTAAAAGTAGTATCCAACTATAGCCATTGTAATTCAGCCCAAACAGCATATTACTTAAAGAAACTTTAAAAAAATCAGGTTTCCAGGAGTAAGGCAGTGCCATCTTTGGTATGGTTTTCTGAGTCCACAGCAGATTATACTTCCGCCCTTCCTATACTGTTAGCCAAGTTTGCGTTGGAAGCCCGTAGTAGGAAGTGTCCATCTTCGCCCCTCTTCCTTCCAGGGCTGCGGACTGTGATTTGCCGGAGCTGCGTGACATCACTCCTGCGTATGCGCACGGGAGCCGCCAATCGTGGCACAATGTCAGTGAAGGAACGGCACCAAGGCAGTTTCCTTACTGCGCATAAGCCTGATGACGTGGGCACATCCCATTACACTGTACATTTCCTAAACCTTGAAGGTTTAGGAGTTATGCAGGGAACCTACAGGTAAGCCTTAATATAGGCTTACCTGTAGGTTAAAGTGGTTGTCATGAGTTGATAACCACTTTAAGTGCCTATGTTGCCACGCTATTTTCCAGAAGACTATACGGCCAGGGGCGTAACGATAGGGGTTGCAGGGGTTGCGATTGCAACCGGGCCCCATGCTCCAGGGGGCCCATGTGCTTCCCTTGTACACCTGGATAGGAGTGATGGCGGGGGTGGCATTTAGACGTTTTATTTATTCCATTTTCGTCCTAATGCAGGAGATTGGTTCCTCTATATGCTGCCCCCGCAGCCCCTCCTATCCAGTTTACTTGTCTTCTGCTGTTCCCAGGGTCCCACTGCGGGACCGTAATAAAAGGACCCGTGATAGAAGTAAGAAGGCCCCAGGATCAGTAAGAAGAGGGAAGGGCCCTGGCCAGGGATCAGGGGGGCCCTTCCTAATTTCTTGCACCCGGGCCCTGAAGGTTCTAGTTACGCCTCTGTATACGGCAAAACATGTTTAACCACTTGCCGACCGCCCGCTGCTGCGTGATGGTGGCAAAGTGGCTCGTTATCGTAAAACGCCGTCACCTGACGGCAGCTGTGATAACTAGTATTGTGGGCGCGCTCACTGTGTTCGGGGGGGCAGGGAGCGAGTAGGGCGGACTCGATCGCCGCCAGCTACCCGCGATGGCCCCCCCGCAGTGAGAGAACGGAGGTCCGTGTAAGTAAACGCGGATCTCCGTTCTCATAGAGGGGGAAGGGCGGTGATCACAGGTCTCCTCTATATGGATGAATTCTCATCATTCGTAAACGCGGCAACTTTAGCGCAGACCAATCAAATGCCGATTGCGGGTTTTTTTTTTACCAAAAATGAGGAGGAATATAAATCGGCTGAAACTGAGTGGAAAAAAAGCTTTTTTTTTTTTTTTTTGGATTTTAGCAAAAAGTAAGAAAGTTGAGTTTTTTTTGCGAAATTGTCGCTCTTTTGTTTATAGCAGCGATCAGAAATTACGCAGAGGTGATCAAATGCCCCAGAAGAAGGCTCTATTTCTGGGAAAAGGATGCAAATTTCGTTTGGGTACAACGTTAAATTAACGCAGTGCCAAATCGCAAAAAGTGCTCTGGTCCTAAAGTGAGAAATCCTTCCGGGGCTGAAGTGGTTAAATAAGAGCGTGGAAAATGATGTAATCAACAATACAGTCATCTACTTTCAATGCATGATTATCTTTATCAATGGTTTTATCTTTGATAAACTCTTTTTTAACGGATTTTGATGTGCAGTGGGGCAAGAAAGTTTAGTCAGCCACCAATTGTGCAAGTTCTCCAATTTAAAAAAAAAAGAAAGAGGCCTGTAATTTTCATTAACAGTACACTTAAACTATGAGAGAGAATGAGAAAAAAAAATCCAGAAAATCATTGTCTGATTTTTAAAGAATTTATTTGCTAATTATGGTGGAAAATAAGTATTTGGTCAATAACAAAAGTTCATCTCAATACTTTGTCATATACCCTTTGTTGGCAATGACAGAGGTCAAACATTTTCTGTAAGTCTCCAAGGTTTTTACACACTGTTTCTAGTAGTTTGGCCCATTCCTCCATGCAGATCTCCTCTAGAGCAGTGATATTTTGGGGCGGTCACTGGGCAACACGGATTTTCAACTCCCTCCAAAGGTTTTCTATGGGGTTGAGATCTGGAGACTGGCTAGGCCACACCAGGATCTTGAAATACTTCTTACGAAGACACTCCTTTGTTGCCCAGGTGGTGTGTTTGGGATCATTGTCATGCTGAAAGACCCAGCCTCGTTTCATCTTCAATGCCCTTGCTGATTGAAGGAGGTTTTTACTCAAAAGCTCACGATACATGGCCCCATTCATTCTTTCCTTTACAGGGATCAGCCGTCCTGGTCCCTTTGCAGAAAAACAGCCCCAAAGCATGATGTTTCCACCCCCATGCTTCACAGTAGGTATGGTGTTCTTTGGATGCAACTCGGCATTCTTTCTCCTCCAAAAACGACAAGTTGAGTTTTTACCAAAAAGTTGTATTTTGTTTTCATCATCTGACCGTATGACATTCTCCCAATCCTCTTCTGGATCATCCACATGCTCTCTAGCAAACTTCAGACGGGCTCGGAAATGTACTGGCTTAAGCAGGGTGACACGTTTGGCACTGCAGGATTTGAGTCCCTGTCGGGGTATCGTGTTACTGATGTTAGCCTTTGTTACTTTGGCCCCAGCTCTCTGCAGGTCATTCACTAGGTCCCCCCGTGTGGTTCTTGGATTTTTGCTCACCGTTCTTGTGATCATTTTGACCCCATGGGGTGAGATCTTGCGTGAAGCCCCAGATCGAGGGAGCTAATCGGTGGTCTTGTATGTCTTCCATTTTCTAATAATAGCGCCCACAGTTGATTTCTTCACACCAAGCTGCTTGCCTATTGCAGATTCAGTCTTCCCAGCCTGGTGCAGGTCTACAGTTTTTTGTTTCTGGTGTCCTTTGACAGCTCTTAGGTCTTGGCCATAGTGGAGTTTGGATTCTGATGAGGTTGTGGACAGGTGTCTTTTATACTGATAACAAGTTCAAACAGGTGCCATTTAATACAGGTAACGAGTGGAGGACAGAGGAGCCTCTTGAAGTTGCAGGTCTGTGAGCCAGAAATCTTGCTTTTTTTTGTAGGTGACCAAATACTTATTTACAACCATAATTTGCAAATCTTTAAAAATCAGACAATGTGATTTTTCTGGATTTTTTTTTTCATTCTGTCTCTCATAGTTGAAGTGTACCTATGATGAAAATTGCAGGCCTCTCATCTTTTTAAGTGGGAGAACTTGCACAATTTGTGGCTGACTAAATACTTTTTTGCCCCACTCTACATTTTTGTTAAATCTTCACCCCTCAATTCCATTTTCTTGAATATCCATTGCATGGGATTTTGGAGCAATTTGTTGAATATAGATGGTTCTGGGATTGCCCACACTATTAGCCAAACTAAGAGGAATATGGGGTTTACAAAAAAATAAAGTATATTTTTTTTTTGTTATGCTAGCTAAATTGATTTCTTTTGTGAAAGAGATAGTTTGCCTGAAGTAGGGATAAGACTGTGGTGGTTCCAAACCTGGAAGTTGACACTTTTTTCTGGTCCAAAGAGCTGTGGGTTGGGTACTCCTTGCCCCACACCTGACGTACCAAAGAGGTGAGGATGCTCATGACCTTAATATCAAGGTGGTCATAATGGGTCATTGATGTCACAAACATCCCCAGACCTTTTTGTGTACGCCAGTTTAAGGCTGCATTCACACCTGAGCGGCACACTTTCAGGTGTTTTTTTTGAAGCTTTTTGTCAGATGTTTTGTAGCGTAACATCGGGCGTTTGCAAACGCCGATGTCGCGCTAATACACTTTGATGCTTCTCCATTGATTCTATGGCAATGGAAAAGTATCAAACGCCAGAAAATGCCCGATTTCGCGCAACAAAAATACCTCCGGGAGTAGTAAGAGAGTCGGGCATTTGGCTTCAGGCGTTTGAGTGGAGATGTGAACCGTCTCCATAGAGAATCATTGATTTTTTTTTTTTTCCCCCTCCAGCATTTTGTAGCTTCAGTCATATTTGAGCTACAAAACGCTCAGGTGTGAATGTGCCCTTAAGCATGAAATCTGCACACAGCTCGTTCGCACAAGAATGACAGCCAACTTTGTGACCCCCAACCTGTTTGCAAAACTAAACTTTATACCCAGTTCAAAGCAAGTCAGTCAGTAGTGGTAGGTGTTTTTGTGATTTAACTTTTTTTTTCTTTCATGTTTTTTTTTTAGAACGCTTACAAGAACAGTAGACCTGCAATGGAATTAAAGGATGTTCCAACACCTCCTGCAAACCCGCTTCAGCCTTGCACAAATACCTTTTCGCTTTCCAAAATCCAACCTCCTTCTCTAAAGCAAATCCAGCTTCAAACCGGCCCTAAAGTAAGCTGCTGTGCACTTTATTCTAATGGCACATTTTGCACACCTGATCATTTCTGTGGGAGTGGGTGTGCTCGGCCTAATCCTATCCTGGAGAAAACTGCTACAGGCACAGTTACTTGCCAGATAGCCCCTGGGCTGCCTTTTACTTCTGAAAGTCCCTTCAAGAAAGTTGCTGCTACAAGCAGTTGCAGCAGCCATCCCCCCAACTGTTCGAATGTGTGTATGGAAAAGCGCCTGTCTTCCTGCCAGTTTCACTCTTCTCACCCAGTTTCCTGTTTCACCAGTGTTCATTTGAATCAGCTTCACAATGATCTCCATAAGTTTCAGGTTCCTAATCTTGGCACTTCTCCTGGATATTACTCTTGCTCAGACTTCACTAATGGGGCTCATCCACATTTAAAGGAACATCTTGCACAGTCTGAAATCTTATCACATTTTTGCACGGGTTCTCTTCATCTAAACGCACCGTCTGTGTTTCTCAAAAGTTCTTCCTTGTGTCAAGCCTGCTTGGAAAAGGTTTGTTCCTTCTCTTTAGTCCTCACGTGTTTGTGTGTGTATTGGGTTTTTTCCCTAGGATATTTCAGAAGATGAGGGTTGTACCAGTCTTTCCTAATTCCTTTTGAATTGTGTTTTATTTGTTTTGTTTTTTTTCAGAGCTGGTGTGTGTGTGTGTGTGTGTGTGTGTGTGTGTGTGTGTCTGGTGTGTGTGTGTGTGTATGTGTCTGGTGTGTGTGTGTGTGTATGTGTGTCTGGTGTGTGTGTGTGTGTGTGTCTGGGGTGTGTGTGTGTGTGTGTGTCTGGGGTGTGTGTGTGTGTCTGGGGTGTGTGTGTGTGTGTCTGGGGTGTGTGTGTGTGTGTGTGTGTGTGTGTATATGTATATGTATATGTATGTGTGTGTATATATATATATATATATATATATATATATATATATATATATATATATATATATATATATTGTGGACACAGCTGGTGATCGCGCCGATGCACGGCCCCGCGCTAGTGGCGCTTTCTGAGAGGATGATATCCACTAAGATTGGTAAAGCCACCGCCAAGCTTTCATTATGTTGTAGGCCAGGCCGAAAGGTGTTAACATATGCATGCTAATCCTCTAAGGCTTCATTCACACTACAGCCTTTTGAATTGCGGCAGATTTGCCAGCGCTGATGTGTGAATGACAAATTGCAGGACTTGCATTTAAGCTGCCATTCATTTGACACCATTGTGTGGCATCGTGACTCCAGCCAATCACAGGACTGGAGCCCGCGGACCCAGAAGTAACTCCGGAAAGATGTCGGCCCTGCAGTGTACC
>BLSH010032195.1:653206-677841 GCA_018402905.1 Glandirana rugosa
CCGTCCCCCCCCCCCCCCCCTGCACAGGAAGCCGAGTGAGCGGAAGAGGCCGCCCACTCGGCTCCATAACATTGCAAGGCGGAAGGACGTCACAAGTCACTTTTTTTCATTTAGCTATAAATATGAGATCTGAGGTCTTTTTCACCCCAGATCTCATATTTAAGTGTTCCTGGCATGCTTTTTTTTTCTAGTACAAGGAATGTTTACATTTGTTTAAAAATAACGGTGCAAAATTAAAAAAATAAAAAGTATAATAAATAAGAGGAAAAAAAATAAAAAATTTAAAGCGTCCTGTCCTTGCGCGCTCACGCACTGAAGCGCACGCATACGTAAGTACCGCCCGCATATGAAAACTGTGTTCAAACCACACATGTGAGGTATCGCCGCGATCGTTGGAGCAAGAGCAATAATTTTAGCACTAGATCTCCTCTGTAGCTCAAAACTGGTAACCTGTAGATATTTTTTAACTTCGCCAATGGAGATTTTT
Organism: Glandirana rugosa; assembly: GCA_018402905.1. Lineage (NCBI taxonomy): Eukaryota > Metazoa > Chordata > Amphibia > Anura > Ranidae > Glandirana > Glandirana rugosa. The sequence continues at coordinate 653,694 of BLSH010032195.1, forward strand.
AGGTTGCAAAGTTTGAAGCCATTTTGCGAGCGGGCGAAATTTCAAAGCATGACATGTTGGGTATCAATTTACTTGGCGTAACTTTCTTTCACAATATGGCTAACTTTACTATTGTCTTAATTTTTCACTCAAATTAATAAAAAAAAAAAATTGCGATTGTAAGACCGCTGTGCAAATACGGTGCGACAAAGTTTTGCAACAGACGCAATTTTATTCTCTAGGGTGTTAGAAAAAAAGTGTAATGTTGGGTGGGGGGTTTAAGTAATTTTATAGCAAAAAAAAATGATTTTAACTTGTAAACACCAAGTCCAGAAAATAGGCCTGTTATTCAAGTGGTTAAATATTGCCTATGATAGCAATATGTAGTGAGAGGGTTTTTTTTTTTTATATAGGGTACCTGTCACTACATATCACTATCATAGGGGGATATTTAAATTCCCTTTGATAACAATAAAAATGATATAAATTGGGGTCTATTAGACTCTAGATCTCTCCTCAGCCCTTAAAGTATTTGACCACACCAAGATTGGTGTGATAAGATGCTTGCCCAATTTCCTAATGGCGCTGCTTATATCCAGCGAAACCAAAGTCATGAAATGCTCATAGCTTCCGGTTTCTTAGGCCATAGAGAGGATTGGAGCCATTCTAGTCTTCGATCAGCTCTGTGGTCAGCTGGCGGAACCACCGGCTGCATTCTCAGGCTCCCTGGTGGGACTGGAGAGCCAGAGAAAACCATGGAAGATGGCGGGCGGGGGTTACCGGCTAGGATTGTTTTTACATGAAAGCCGACTGAAAAGATTGATACCAAGATGATACCTATACCTGCAGGCATCATTCCGGTATAACCACTCAAAAGTCCAGGAACATACCAGTCTTTGGGCATATGCTGTAATGGTCTTTTTCATGCAACCTGTGGGTTAAATAAAAATGCCCACCATTAGAGAACTGCCCTGCATCCACCCACTTCTAATAATGGGCATAGCACCATTCTTAAAATTATGCTGAAACATAGGGGCAATCCCCCCTCTATGTCCACCCCTGCCCTAATGCTTCGCCATATATGCTTTTTTTTTTTTTTTAATTGTGGTGGTGAAATCCCCTACTACAGCGCTGGAGTTGCTGATTTATGTATCGTGGGAGCAAACACTGCTGCTGTCAAGATAAAATCCGTGCTGCAGCTGAATGGCGTACCTGAAAACCTGAAAAATGATTAACAATATAACAAAGTAAACCGTAACGTATAAAAGCAGAATTGCATACCTGCAAAGCAAACCTAATGAAACACAGTAACAATACGTTACAGGTAAGCACAAAATACAGTAACAATAGAGAACAAGAAAATGACAACTATTTTTGACACTTCCATTCTATATTTTAGTTTAACTTTTTTATTTTTTTTTTATTTTAGATCTGATCGCTGTATAAATGTCAATGGAGCTAAAAAGTGTCACATGTCCGCCGCAATATTGCAGTCCCGCAAAAAACGCAGATCGCCGCCATTACTAGTAAAAAAAAAAAATAGTAAAAACACCATAAATTAATTCTCATGGTTTGTAAACGTGGCAACTTTTGTGCAAACCAATCAATATACACCGATTTTGCCACTTTTTTTTATTTATGTATTTTTTTTTCCACAAATATGTACAAGAATATATAGCAGCCAAAACTGATGAATAGTTTTTTTAGATTTTTTTATTTTTATTTTTTATTTTATTTGTATTATAGCAGTGATCAGAAGTGACTCAGAGGTGATCAAATACCACCAAAAGAAAGCTCTATTTGTGGGAAAAAAAGGACGCCAATTTTGTTTGGGTACAACGTCGCATGTCCTTCCGGAGCTGAAGTGGTTAAGACTGTTTTGGTAATAATGTATTGAGTGGTGTTAAACTGATGCAGTTTTGTCAACTCCTTATGTTCATGAGTTCATTTAGTCAGTAAACTTTGATATCGTCATGGATGTGCTTCATTAAAAAGATTTTGCCAAGCATAATTAAAATGTTTGTGTAAAATATGCTTATTCTTTCAATTTTGGATTTTGTTCCTGCAGCCACCTACCAGTAGCATGAATGATGGAAACAAAATGTGGCCCAATATTCCACCTCCAAGCGCCCAGATTGCTGCACTACCTTTGTGCAATGGCTGTGGAACACAGGGAAATGTGAAGGATACGACTATCATGCGAACTAAGAATTTCTGTAAAGCGTCACAAAATTGTGGTAAACCTTATATTCTGTGTGTGTGTTTTGTTTTTCTACGAGTAATCTGGCCCTTGAATGTTTTGTGGTTTAATCAAGTTGCATTTTTGTAGGAGCTCCTGAGATGTCATCTGCTGGACAGGTGCAGGAAAATCTTCCACCTATTGGTGTGTTTTGGGACATAGAAAATTGCTCTGTGCCCAGCGGTCGCTCAGCTGTAACTGTTGTGAAGAGAATTCGTGAACGTTTTTTCAAAGGTCACAGAGAGGCAGAGTTTATCTGTGTCTGTGACATCAGTAAGGAAAACAAGGAAGTAATTGAGGAACTAAATAACTGTCAGGTAATATATTTTTTAATTAAATGGCCATCCTAATCCTATGCTACCTTCTGATTCCTTGTCTCTTGGAACTACAATGGAAATGTTTTCCCCACAAACATCCAGCTCTTTTTCAGGTCAAATTGGAGATGGTCACTGAGTCAATATGTGGGTTCCGCTTGTTGCAATTGTTTGTGCTACAATAACAATAAACCAACACTCAAATGCCATTCTACAAAGTGAAACCCTGTTAGTTATGGCTTCAAGAAGAGATTGCATAACCAGAATCTTCAAGAGGCATAAGATTCCATTACACATTTTAATTCTCTATTGTCTGCAAAAAATTTAATTGATTTTAGGTGAGGTGAATTATTTAATGTCCTGCTGCCTGTTGTCTTTTGGGATATTACTACCAAAAGTAACTTTTCCATTGTGTGAATATTTCATATACCAATCTTGAGGTTTGTGCATCTTTTTCAGTTAGTCAGAATGTCATGCATTTTGATATTGGACTATACATCATGCTAGTTTTTAATTTGAATATTTGTGGTGTTTAATATACCTCTGAATGACAGATGTCAAATGATTTGAGTTATTTATTTTTGGTTTACTTGCAATCTTAGTTTGACAATTTTAACAGGTAACAGTTGCCCATATCAATGCTACAGCAAAGAACGCTGCAGATGATAAACTCCGGCAGAGTTTAAGGAGGTTTGCAGATACTCACACTTCTCCAGCAACTGTGGTTTTGGTTTCCAGTAAGTAATTCCATTTCATAACTGCATGTGTTATTAATTTGCATCTGCCAGCCCATGTCCTTTATTATACTATATACTATGTATTTAGTTTTATTCTTGTCATCCATTTAACTCTCTTTTTTAAAAGGCTAGTAGGTTGTTTGCTCTGGTATGAAGGAGGGTTGAATGCTTATGTTTGGATTAGAGTGTTAGTGAATGTTTTGGACATTAGGACACTGATCTGACTGATTGACATATGTTGTATGGCACATGTAACCATGGCTTACTCTGATAAATGTCACTGTTGTAAATTGATGGATCTTGCTTTATTGCATTTTGGGGATTTGTTTTGACATGTGAAACACACTACAATGCAAAATAATGAAGCCTAGCAGATGTGTGTGTGTGTGTGTGTGTGTGTGTGTGTGTGTGTGTGTACACTGTGTTAAAAAAAAAAATGAAAGGAACACTTTGAAAAACACATCAGATCTCAATGTGGAAAAATAACTGCTTGATATCTATTCTGATATGGACTGGGTAACATTGTTTGATAGAAATGAAAAATATTGGCCGACAGAGGGATGAATTCAAAGACACCCTGAAATTACTCCTTTTCTGATTGTGTTTGACTAGTTTTAGCATTTGGCTAGGGTCAGTGTTACTACTAGTAGCATGAGGCGATACCTGTACCATATAGTGGTTGAACAGCCAGTCCAACTCCTCCAGGATGGCACATCAGTACAGTCTCAAGAGCACGGCCCCAAGAGCATAGAGGAGATTCCAGAAGATGGGCAGTTACTCTAAGAGAGATGGACAGGGCTGTAGAAGGTAATCTATCAGCAGGACCGGTATCTGCTACTTTGTGCAAGGAGGAACAGGATGAGCACTGCAAGAGCCCTTCAAAATGACCACCAGCAGTCCAATGGTGTGAAATGTCTATGATCAAACAATTAAAAACCTACTTCATGAGGGTGGCTTAGGGCCCTACGTTCTTTAGTGGGCCCTGTGCTCTGCCCGGCACCGTGGAGCTCGATTTGGAATTTACCTTTGAACACTAGAATTGGCAGGTCCGCCATTGGCGCCCTGTGCTTTTCATATATGAGAGCAGGCTCACCCTGCGCACATGTGACCGATGTGAAAGGGTCTGGAGAAGATGTGGATTACGTTATGCTGCCTGTAACACCGTTAAGCATGACCGGTTTGGTGGTGGGTCAATGATGGTCTGGGGAGTCCTATCCATGGAGGGATGCACAGACCTCTACAGGCTAGACAATAACCCCCTGACTGCCGCTGGGTATCGGGATGAAATTCTTGGACCCACTGTCAGAACCTATGCTGGTGCAGAGGGTTCTGGGTTCCTGGTGCATGACAATGCCTGGCCTCATGTGGAGAGAGTATGCAGCTAGTTCCTGGAGGGTGAAGGCTTTGATACCATTAAATGGCTCCCACACTCGCTCCCTCGCTTGACCTAAATCCAATAGAACACCTCTGGGGGGGTGGGGGGGCCTGGTCTGGACATGGCGGAGTAGAGATACAGACATCCAGAGCTCTGGCCATCCTTTCAGCATTCCAGCTATTACATGCGGCTATCCACTCCATTATTATTGAGGAGGAAGGCTAAGGGCACATACAAAACCTCTCCTTGTTTGGAAATCTCGCAGTACTTCTCTGGTACTTGCAGTTCTATATCCCGGGCCCGCACCGCCAAGACACGTGGCACACCCCACCAAAGTCTGCACATGGCGGCTCTTTTTTTCTCCCCTACTGAATTGGACTCTCTGCTGGGTTTCCCAGAGGATCTAACCTCCCGCCAGTCTCCCCTGGCCCATCAGCATCCCGATCCTCGGTTAAGGGCGACCCGGATCTTAGGGCCCTTCTGCAGAAATTGCTGACACGGGCGGACATGGAGGCACTGGTTCTCAGACTGGAGGAGATGCAACGCAGAGACTTCGAAGCAGTTAGAGCGGACGTGCAGCAGCTCACAACTTTCATCTCCACGAGAGAGGCATCCCTTTCCTCCCTTAAGGGTTGTATGTCCCAGCTAGAATGGACGCAGACCTTCCAGGCCTCCCAAGTCTCTTCTTTGCAGCTCCAAATGGAGGAATTAAAGGACTATAGCAGGTGCAATAATCTGCATCTGCGGGGCATCCCAGAAGCAACAGGACAGGAGATTTTGTCATCAGTTTGCACCATTGATCACCATACAGGTCCTGAATTTTGACAAGAGTGCATAGAGCCCTCAGACATCTCTTGACAGATCCCAACAGACCCAGAGATGTCATTTGCCATCTGCACAGGTACTCTCACAAAGATTTTATCCTGAGCAGATGGAAAAAGAAAGTGGTATGCGCTGCTATGGTGTAAGTTGCCTGGTTGCTGCTTCCACTGAATGTGTGTCGCACAAACAAATAAAATGAGATTAAAATGGTATGGATGCGCTACCAGCTAATACATCAAGAGAAGAAATGGAAAAATAATAAATATGTGAATGTGACTAATAGTATAAAAGTTGCACAAAGAATGTGAATAACGGGAAATACGTCCTTGATATAAGGTGGAGGAATAATATGAAATGGACACCCTAAAGGTGCTGACAAAAAGTGCTGAGTGCTACAAGTGTATTGTGCAAAGTAAGCAAAAATTTAATGCGATATAGTTGAAGTCCAAAAAAGTCTCTAGATGTAAAAAAAAGTGCTGAGTGCTACAAATATATACCGTATATACTCGGGTATAAGCCGAGTTTTTCTGCACATTTTTTGTGCTGAAAAAGACCCCCCTCGGCTTATACCCGAGTCAGTGTCTGTGGGTGATCAGTAGTTTCACATTAAACAGAGCCGTGCTGCTTCTAAGAGCCGTTCTGTGCTTGTAACTGTGACTAAACACATTGGAATGTAGAGAATGCTGAGGTGTCAGATTTTGAGCTTGATGTCGGCAGGTGGGCGGGACAAGCTGATGTTAGCTGTTCAGTCCTGCCCACCTCCTGATCTCAGTGAAGAGCTGCAGCTCTCTCTCAGCATTCTCTACATTCCAATGTGTTTAGTCACAGTTACAAGCACAGAACGGCTCTTAGAAGCAGCACAGCTCTGTTTAATGTGAAACGACCTTACTAATCCCTTATGTGTTCTGACTACAGTCTGTGTCCTGGCTAAAATCCCTGTGTCCTGGCTCCCTGTCCCTGTGTTCTGGATAAAATCCCTGTGTTCTGGCTACAGTCTCTGTGTCCCGTCTAAAACCCCTGTGTCCTGGCTAAAACCCCTGTGTCCTGGCTAAAACCCCTGTGTCCTGGCTCCCTGTCCCTGTGTTCTGGCTTCTGCATTTCCCACCCTAGGCTTATACGCGGGTCAATACGTTTTCCCATGTTTTTTAGGCAAAAGTAGGGGGTCGGCTTATACATGAGTATATACAGTATGTGCATAATAAACCAATGCTTCATGCAATAAAAATTATACTCCAAACGGGTCCTTGTGTAAACAATGCCAATGGTATTTTGGCCAATGATGATCTTCATTCAGTGTGAACTTCTGTGATCCTTCTTCTCAAATGTGCAAAAACCAAGCTAGCAAAGTGCAAGGTGCTCCCTCCACCAGGTGAAATGGACTCTCACCTTAATTGGCGACCCCCACTTGGGTCAAATCAGGCTTATGGTGTATGCTCCTTCTCTTGTTGGAATAGGGCCACTTTTAAATAAACCAAGGAGTGCTAACCGGTTGAAATAGACCAGGCACACAGGGCCCTCAGACCACTGTCACAGGATACTGATAATCCACAAGATGTCATTTGCAAATTGCATAAATATACTTTAAAAGAACAAATCATGCAAAAAATGCAGGGGAAGCCATGCTTTGATTTCGAGGGGGCCCATCTTTTCTTTTACCAAAATCTTTCCAGACGCATGCTCCTATAGCGTAGAGCACTTCGCCCCCTATTGGACGCTATCCAGAAGGCACACCTTACCTACAGATGGGGCATCCCCTTTGTCCTACAGGTCACTAAGGATTGGTGCCAATACATGCTGTGCAATAAGGATGACTTGCCATGCTTACTAGCTGACCTGGAATTGGGCTCTGTTGATTTTCCAGACTGGAGAGGGTCGATTTACTTCCCCATGATTCAACTGTCCCAACCCTGGCAACCTGTTGGATGCAGGAATAGGAGGAGGAATCGCCAGCGTCCTGCCCCGGGCCCCTCTCCTGGCCCTTCTACCTCCAGGGACTCCTAATCAGATACCTGGGCACCATACCAATCTTTCCCCATGTTTTCCAGACCCACAGGCTACTATTTTATTTATTTGCCCTCCAAGTTCTCAATTGAGTGGGACTCGTGGACTCTGTGAACAGCTCCCTTCTTTGCAGGCCTCTCATAGGGCAGTGGTGGTTGGAGGGTATACTTCTTGGACACCTCCACACTGGTTCATGTACCCTCTATAGGCCAAACCTTATCGCGTGTGGATTTCGGAGAGGATCGTGGGCAGTGCTGGGGCTCCCCCACTATTACAGAGGGACACAGAGTACGGTCTATATAGTTCTTTCTGTGGCTGGCTGGATTGATACTAGCCCACAATGTTTTTTATTAATGGTTTTTAACTTTTTTTTTTTTTTTTTTGCTTGTTTCTTCCCGTTCTAGTATTACTTAACCCAGTTTTTGTACCCTTAGGATGTGCTCTGTTCTGCCGCTCACTCCGTGCCCGCTGTCAGTACCTTGGTAACATCTCTCCTTCTAACACACCATGGCGTTAATCAAGTTAATCTCGTATAATGCGAGGGGTCTCTGTTCACCACACCAGAGGAACAAATTATGGTGGGAGCTGAAAAGACTGAAGGCACGAATAGTTTTCCTACAGGAGACCTATTTCACTGCATAGGCAACCCCTAAACTACCTAACCACTTATTTAACCAGTCGTTCCTTAGTCCATCTCCAGTTGCGAAGTCAAAGGGCACAGCTATAGCCATTCACAGATCATGCCCCTTCCAGATGGAAGAGAATCAAATAGACCCACAGGGCCGCTATGCCTTTCTAAAGGGGACACTTTATGGGAAAAAATTTACACTAGCTACAGTTTATGCCCCTAACTCAATTCAGATCATCTTCATTGTTGCTGCCTTGGAAAAACTAGCTTAATTCAGAGAGGGATCCTTAGTATTGGGAGATGACTTTAACATTAGCCCTCACCCCAACTTAGACACGTCACACAGCCGTCCAGTCCATTCTTATGCATTCTTAAAACATTTTTGCAAAACCTTACAACAGCACCTCCTGGTGGACTGCTGGAGGGCACTCCATCCACCTGATCTGGACTACAGCTACTACTCTAAAGTCCATGATACATACACTCACATAGACTTATTGTACCTGGACCCTCTGACCCTTGAGCTGCTGCAGTCATCATCCATTGGCAGCATAACCATTTCAGGATATGCTCCTATGTCAGCAGTCCTGGTCTTGCCGGATGGCACTTTCAGGTCCTGGACCTGGCGATTAAATGAAATTTTATTGGACGATGTGGCTGTTGTGTCTGGGATCACAGAGGTTCTTAAAACATTTAAGAAAAATACTACTGATGGGCTTAGCAAAGGAGTGGTGTGGGAGAACCATAAAGCAGTGGCTCGGGTGGGGGGGGGGGGGGGGGGATTTCACAGGGTGCTAGGCTTAAAAAGGCCCTCCAGGCATACTTAAGGTTCTGGGGGCCCTGCAACAGGCAGAAATCCGTCATAAGCATCTCCGAGGCGGTGAAACAGCTGACTGACCTTAGGCAACTCTTTGCCTATTAGACCGCCAAATAAAAAGGCAGCAACGGCACCTAGCTCACACATTCTATGAGCATGGGAATAAATGTGGCAGAATGCTTGCCAGGGCCCTTAGGAAGAGACTCACCTAGACGCATTTTCTCAAACTTCGATCACCTGCTGGAGATATGGCTAATCACTCCTCTAAAATCGCCACCCTATTCAGGGACGATTATGCAGCATTATATAATCTGGACCCTCAACCATCTCTTGAAACCCAAAAGACTAAATTATTAACATTCATGCATATTTGACCGCTTCAGGTCTCTTCCTCTTAAATATCAAACGGAGATCTGCATTGGAGTCTCCCGTTACCACTCCTGAGATAGAATTGGTAGTACGATCTTTACCGGGTGGGAAAAGTTCTGGTCCGGACGGATACAAGAAAATGTATTCTACTAAATCCTTACCGATTTTAGTGTGCCCAATGTGCTACTATTTTAATTCCATAGCGGATGGTGGCCAGATCCCCCTCAGAGGCTATGTTAGCCCACATAACTGTCCCCCCGAAGATGGGCAAAGACCCCACCCTTCCCCAAAGTTACCGCCCTATTTCACTGGTAAATGCAGAAATAAAAATACTTGCTAAAATCTTAGCCAACCACCTGAAACATTTGGTGCCCCTTGATGTCCATCCAGATCAGACAGGGTTCGTCTCTGACCATGAGGCCAGGGACAGCTCTATAAGAGCCATTCAACTTCTACATTGGGCCAGTACCAGTCCAGATCAGATACCATATCTACTCCTCTCGACCAACGCAGAAAAGTCATTGGAGTGGATTGGATGCATCTAAGAACGGTCTTGTCGACCCTAAGGTTGGGACAGCATATGATATCATGGATTTTGGCCTTGTACTCGTCGCCCAGTGCCCAGGTTAAAGTAAATGGCCTTCTGTCCCCTAGGTTCCGCATCGGGAATGGCACGAGACAAGGTTGCTCTTTCGCCCCTCCTTTTCGCTCTGGTTTTAGAGCCTTTCTTACACACCGTAAGAGCAAATCCGGACATCGCGGGCTTACAGGTGGGCAACCCTGAGCATAAGCTGTCAGCTTATGCTGATGATGTGCTCTTCCATGTCACGAATCCAGATGTCTCTGCCAAACCTGATGCGGGGATTAAAACATTTTGGGATTTTAACTTTAAAGTTAATTATACAAAGTAGGAAGTTCTACCAATTTGTCTACCCCCCCCCCCCTCCTCCTCCCAGATGGAGAGCTTAGAGCAGCATTTCCCTTTACCTGGACCAAATTTTCCCTGAAATACCTAGGGGTACAGCTCAAAAACAAGTTTGACTCTTTATATACTAACTACCCTGGGTTAATAACAGCTGTCAGACGGGACCTCGCCTTGTGGAACAAAATCGCCTTTACCTGGATAGGTAGGGTAAATATCATAAAAATGTACCTCCTCCCTAGGTTACTTTTTTTTTTTTTTTTTTCATGCAAATGATAACCATATCCCTACCAAAAAGCTTCTTCACCCAACTCAATAGTATGTTGATTAGGTTTGTGTGGAATGGACAGAGACCTATCACTATGAGATGGCTGAAACGTTCAAAAGGGAGAGGACTAGGAATCCCAGATATCCAGAGGTATTAGCGTGATAGCCCTCCAACGCATTAACTGGCACTTCCACACTTAGTCCAAATTATGGGTGTCCCTAGAAAAATACATGGTGGGCAGGAACCTGGCTTATGCCTCCTGGTTGAATAGGGAGCACAGGGGGCTGTCAGAGGCATTATCTCCACTGACAACTCGTGCTCTTCGACCATGGGATTGGGCAGGTCAATTGTATAATCTGGCCCCCCTGTGTCCCCACTGGCTCCTCTTGGAGGCTTCCGTTGTTTTGAGCCTGGAGAGCAGATCTTTTTTTTTTTTCAGGTAGTGGGCTGACGATGGCAGCGCCAGTTGTGGGAAATTTATAGAGAAGGGTAAACAAATGGCTCTAGAGGTCCTTAAGGCCCAAAGAGGAAGTTTTCCCCATGGACTCCTGGCGCTGTCGCCAATTACATCATTTTGCCAAACAAAACGGACATGCGGTCAGAGACCTATCCCTACTAACACCTTTTGAACTGATGATCATAGATGAGGAGCCTGCGCCCCACATGATATCTGCGTTCGATCAACCGCTAGGTACAGCTATCCCAGACACTAAGCCTCTGTTCATTCTGGCATGGGAACAGGTCCTTAAAACTGAATTTTCGAAGACTCAGCTGGCACATTTATATCTGCTAACACACTGTAGTTAATTGGACTCAAAAATGCTAGAAACAAATTTTAAGATCCTATTGCACTGCTATAGGGTGCCGTCCGACCTGGCTCGTATTTATTCCTCCACTTCCAACCTGTGCTTGCGGGGTTGTGGTCACCTGGGCACACTGTTCCACCTTTGTTGGGAGTACCCAGTGGTTGCACCCTACTGGGCGAGTATTAAATTCCAAATCCTGGACATTCTCGGCATAGATATCCCCTTATCTCCGCTACAGTTCCTCTTGCATATCCCTCCTCAGCTGATGAGCCACTACAAGAAGAGTGTTCTCCCACATCTTCTAAATGCTGCAGAAAGATTACTTCCAGTATACTGGAAATGACCACAAATACCTAGTATAGACGAATGGAGACGTGAGGTGGATAGGATCAATGATGTGAAGGATTGGATTGCTACATATAGGGATAAGAGAACGAATTTCCAGCATATGGGATAAGGTCACAGACCCAGGGATGATCTCTTCCAGTTTAGATGAACCTTCTCTCCGGGCACGTAGAGGGTCCTCTGTGTGAATAAACACTTATCTATGTGGTGAAGGGACACCCCCTTGGTGATGCTCCTTTTCTTACTAAACTACGAGACTGCAACTCGGGCTTTGGAGTGAGCGGTCGAGACGAACAGTGAGAACACGGGTAAACATTTACTTTTCTTATTTTCTTAATGTCCATCATTTTTTTTCAGTTGTCCTTTTTAATGTTTTTGCAGTTGACGATGTGTTGCAGGTCTACTGACCTAATGTTAAGGAAGGTTCGGACGAGGCAATTTCAAGACAGATGGATCTTGCACCCTCATACGTCATTATAGATGTGTGCGGTCCCTGGGATGGTGGCCCTCGAGGGGAAGCATGATGGAGGTCATTGACCCCCTTCCCCAGGGGGAAGGGCCTACAGGGCTGCCTTGTTACTTGGTGAATGTTTAGCATGGACAAGCTGTCAACAGTATACGACAGATCTGTAAAATTACATTCCGAAAACTGAATAGGCTCTAGGCTATAACATTTCTTTCAAGGAACCGCATTCCTCGATCAGATATACCACAACAACACTTGAAGATGTGACATGTGTTAGCAGACACTCTGTTTTATGTCTTTAAGAGTTTGTATTATACAAAGAGAAGATTGTCAATACATGTCATGTTAATAGACTCTGCTTACAAATGAAGATTATTCAAAAAAAAAAAAAACAATGGTGACACCGGAAGTGGAAAATTATCATCCAACAATCCAGTGTCACATTATTCGTGCTGAAACATAAAAAAATTTAAATTCCACTTGACAAGAAATACACGATAAAATATTCACAAACATAATGCATAGTATATATAGCGCAAAACTTGTACTGTATAAACATGCATTTCTAAAACCATATTGACCAATATTCTGAAAATCGGAATACACATCCTAGAATATAAAAATATAAAAAATCTAAACCTACTTGTGTAAAAAAAAAAAAAAAAAAAAAAAAAAGGGGGAGCAAAGACTCGATATAAATAAGTCTACAGATCACTGACAAAGCAATTCAGGTCCAATTCAAAGTTAAGCCCTTTTGAAGTATCCAAAAAGTACATCCAATTTGTTTCCCTCCTAGATATATCTCGGACCAAATTGGATCCTCTCCACTTGGGGTACACTCTATCAATCCCACTAAACTGCAATAACATGGGATCTCTATTATGAACATTTCTAAAATGCAGTGATACACTATGGTTTTTGAAGCCATTTTTATATTCGTGATATGTGCAGAGATGTGGGAGTTTAGTAGTCTTAGTGTGTCCTACATAATATAACCCGCAAGGGCACCACAAGTATACCACATAGGACGAGGACGAGTTGCATGTGATAAAATCATCAATCCTAAAAGTGTTAGATACACCCCCAGAGCTAAAGGTAGTACGTCCCGTTACTTGTCGTTAGTTTTAAAATATATATGTTTCCGACATGCGTAAAAACCTTTAACCACTTCAATACTGGGCACTTAAACCCCCTTCCTTCCCGGACCAATTTTCAGCTTTCAGCGCCGTTGCAGTGTGAATGACAATTGCCCGGTCATGCGACACTGTACCCAAATGAAATTTTTATATTTTTTTCACTCAAATAGAGCTTTCTTTTGGTGGTATTTAATCACCCCTGGGTTTTTTATTTTTTGCGCTATAAATTAAAGACTGAAAATTTTCAAAAACAATGCATTTTTCTTCGTTCCCGTTATAAAATTTTGCAAACAAGTAATTTCTCTTCATAAATTTTGACCAAAAATGATACTGCTACATTTCTTTGGTAAAAATAACCCAAATCGGAGTTTATTTGGTGTTGGCGGACAGACAGATGTGACGGGGACTGTGACAGATGTGATGGGGGACATAGAGATGTTTTCGGGACTGTTTTTATGGGGACACTTATGTGTATGGGGACAGGGGGTAACAGTGTGCTTGGTGCACTGTGTGGGTGGCGATCTGTGAGAGCTTTCTGCATGAAATCATCATCATGCAGAGAGCTGTCACATAGCTGCAGCTCCCCCCCCCCCCCCGCACTGAAATCTCACTGAGCTCGGCGGGGGAGAACTGTCAGAGACGTTTGTCTCTGTTTACAATGTGACGGCTGTGATTGGACACAGCCGTCACATGATCGGGAGGGCCAGTCACAGCGCCCATAGCCTAATCTCTGCTCAGCTGGATCCTGTGATCATAATGATCATAGGATCCAGCCGCAGCGCGCCACGTGGCCGCGCTGTGAGCTCCCGTTCTGCAGGACGTATATGCACGTCCTGTCAGAACGGGGAAGCTCCCACCCAGCCGTATATGTACAGTGGCCAGGTGGGAGGTGGTTAAAATCAAAAAAACTTTTTTTTTTTTTTTTGCTCAGGAGGATATAAGCTTTTTTACCACTCGGTCACCAAAACTTGGTGCTTTTCTATATATAAATTTAGGATCTTTATCTAAAGCAGTGCTTCTCAAATAGTGAGGCTCCGTAAAGGGGGGCTCGTTTGACCTCGTTCACTCGCAAGCGGCGTCCCACACGGCGTTGGTTGCCTAGCAACTCTACGGCTGGAGAGAGGGAGCAGCGCGGCACGATCACTGGAGATTGTCCCAGCGCAGCCCCAGTAGCAGCCCGACGCGGAGGACCACGTGACCGCCAACGCACGTGACACATGCAGAGGACCCGTGGAGACATACAGGAATCAATACGCCGGTTCCTAGTGCCACTCAGAGGAGAAAGAGCAGGACGCCGGCATGTCATCAAGGCAGAGTCGCAAAGATACATCCGCAGCATCACCAGGTGGGAAAACAAGAGCTGAAGCACAGAAAGAACATAAAGAGCAGGGGTCAAGGAGAGGAGGTAGGACAAACCCAAAATCTGATAATAAAACTGAAAAGGGGAAAATAAATAGTAACTAGGGGATGGAGGAGGAAAAAGTATATGAACTAGAAGGCAGTACCCTGGATCAAAAGGAGGAGGGGGAAGGTGCAAAAAGACGCTCTGCAGGTAAACTAAGCCCTGAAGGTAACCTAGATAAAAAAGGGCATAATAGCAGGAATGCAGGAATGGAAGGGGTACAAAGCACACCGCAGGAGGATACCAATAATAAGGGTTAATATCCATTACAGGAGCGGCAAGTAGATACGACCCCCCCCCCCCATACAATAGACCACCCCCAGGTTAAGGAGCATCAAGACCTCCCTACAAGGGAAGACTTAAAATTATGGACAATAAAGCTATTCTTTGTTGTAAATTGATCCACATTTCTTTCTTTTTTTATTCTCTTATAAGTTAATAAGGATACAGTGTTATGCAGAGGTGTACTTATAACAATTTTATAGACAAATGATACTATTTACAGTTGCGCGGGGGGCGCAAAATGTTTTCTTCTTCCTAGGGGGGGGGCATGACAGAAAATAATTGAGAAGCACTGATCTAAAGTCAACACATCCCAGTGTTTGCGGAAAACTCTTTCAACTTCCCGATATTGAGAGTGAAAGTCTGAAATAAACCCCCCTCTGATGTTGATCTGACTCCCTCAATGCATTGTTAAACTCATGTGTTTGGGCTCCAGGTATACAGGCTACCTCATTGACTGTTGCTGTTAATCTCTCTTAGTTGTAACCTTTTTGTACAATTTTCTCTTTCAAAGTGTTAGCTTGTGTAAAGTAATCATCTAAGCTACTACAGTTCCTTTTAACCCACATCAGTTGTCCTTTAGGGATCTTCCTTCTCCAATTAGGGTGGTGCCCGCTACCAACTGGCAAGAAACTGTTGCGGTCAGTGGGTTTGAAATAAACCTTAGTGTTAATGAGACTATCACATAGTTCAATAGTAACATCCAGTAAATTAATAGATTTGTCACTTATCTGATGATCTAAGTGAATGTTATTATCATTAGTATTCAAGCATTCTAAGAGAGCACTGATTCTTCTGAACCATCCCATATAAACAGGAGAGCTTCTATAAATCTTCTGTAAAATTTTAATTTGGGTCTGGGTGTCCCAAATACATGCCTGTCTTCCCACTCAGCCATGAACAAGTTGGCGGGGCTCGGGGCAAACATGGCCCCCATCGCCACGCCAACCTGTTGTGAAAAGAACTGGCTTCAGTACCAAAAATAGTTGTGGGAGGGGGGCGTGACCTGGAGCAGCATGGTGTAGGACAGAGGGGACCTGAGCTCCGCCGCTGCAATATCCTTTCCCAATCATCATGTGCCTTGAGAACCGTGATTCTCGCTTCTCCCGCTGTTGGACACTCCGGACCAGCCCCGGAACATGTCTCCGCCGAAAACCCAGAAGGACACGGCCACAAAATTAGACAAGTACCGCCACACTGACCGAGACCCTCCTGACCAAGATGGCGGTGTCGTAGCAGGAGGGGCGGTGCAGATGGGAGCTGACACAGCACGGATCCTAGAAGCCAAGAGGCAAGATATGCAGGCATTGAAGGAGAGGGTTACCAATGCTGAGGGCCGTATAAGCACAGTTAAGGATCTTCCCCCCCCCCCTCCCCCCCAGAATACCACTGAAACATGCAGTTATTGCTCAACCAACTGCTGCAGAATCAAGATGAACTTGAAAATAGACTGCGTCATAGTAATCTGCGCTTTATTGGTTTACTGGAGGGGGCCGAGGGCTCTGACCCGGCCACCTTCCTAGAGCAGTTACTCATAACCACTTATGGTAAGGAGGCATTTCTTTCGTTTGTCGACAGGCACAGCGACTCTTAGGACTAAGTGGGTTATACTGCCCTCTTCAGGAGTTTACTAGGCAGAGCAGGCAGCTATAACAACCAAAAAGAACGGCAACAGACACAGCCCCTCCCAGGGGGCAGTCCTCACTGGCAGATAACCCCACACACAGCTCTGCTAGCTCAGTTTTTCTCTGCCTAGTGCAAGGAGTTAGACCTAGGCTCCCTGTTGGGATCTGTGGTACCTCTCTCTGGTCAACTTCATCTGTCCTTGGACAGCCTCACAGATGAAGACTTCAATCAAGCAGCCGTGCTGGGCAACAGGCTGGGTCTCGGACCCAGGTAGTCTCCCCAGCCGGCCATCGACCGCGACAAACACTGATCCCGACGGGGTGGCCCCGCAGGTTAAACGCCCCGCCGTCGCATGCAGTGCCCCCAGGACTGACAGCTCCCTCCGGCCCTAGATTGGGTAAGTACGCTCCCCCTCGGGGCTCCGGGGGGGGCTGGCGGGTCCCCCCTCCGGGGTAGCCCCGCCCCCTTTCCCCCCAGGGGCTCCCAGGGCGTGTGTGTACTTGGGGCCCTAAAGGGTCCCCGCCCCCCCTCCGCACCTCGTGCTGCGGCGGTCGGATCGCTCTGTGGCCATTTTGCTGTGGTCCGACCGCCATTTTCCTGTAGCTGGCCGCATGGTAGAGCCTGTGCAACAGCCGGCAGTTATTTTGGCGTAGCCGTGCCGATGTTCTCTATGATGTTTGGCCTCTAGTGGTGCAGGGCGGCCATTTTCCTGTTGTCTCTGCACCTTGATCTGGCCTGTGTGCCAGGGGGCGGTCCTGGTCATGCTGGCGCCGTTTTACCCCCCCCCCCCCGCACGGCCTGATTTCCCTGGGCAGTAGCGGCAGCAGCTCTGGACAGTAGCAGTGGAGAAGGACAGGAGGGGATCAGGGCAGCAGCAGCGGTGGACAGCAGCGGCAAGCGGCTCTTCTCTGGGTCAGGTGGTGAGTCCCTCTGGGGTACCACTTGTGCCCAGCCTTACTCAGCTGTGGGGTGGGGGGTGCAGTTGTCTCCTGGCATTGGGCCTTATTTGGGCGCCGCCAGGGTGGGGGTCAGGATGGTGGCCGCTGCGGGTACTTCCCCACTGGACCTCTCTGTGCCTGCAGCCAGCGCTTAAGGGAACCCCGTCCCTTATAGACACCAGATGGACAGCTCAGGAAACATTTGTTTCCCGAGATTCCTGATGCTCTTGATAGAGGGGATGAGTGTGAGGCGTCGCTGCTGCGCACAAGAGGGCACTAGTAGACGCTCTGATCACCTCAGAGCGTGAGACCCTGCAGTTGGAAGACCAGGTGGGACCCCATCAGGGGGTGCCCAGCATCTTCGGGTCACATAGACCGGCCTGTACGGTTCAGGTCTTCCCGTGTGTGTGGATTTTCTGGAACAAGTTTTTTTTTATAGGGACTGGGCTCGGCCTCAGAGCCCCCCCATCCTCAGACATTTCGCTGTGCGCTATGCATTTGGGGAGGAACGGTTGAAGTGGGCATCTCCCCCTGTGGTCTCCCCCCTCCCCCCGTTCCCGCCTGAATAGGGGTGACCACTATCACGGTGGAGGGCACGCCATCCTTTTAGGGACCTGACTGACAGGAAGGCCGAAGCTTGCGTCAGATCCCTGTTATGACGAGATCAGCCAGGCGGCCCGTTGTGGCTTCTGCGCTGGTGTCACAACACTCACCGTGTGGATATAGCGAGTTGGCCAACACTCAGGCTCCCCCTGATTGCGTGGGTCTCACTGATCAGCTTCTCCATGGGCTACAGTATCCATGTGATGCAGCCCTGGACACGGCCCCCCTGACGTCCGTGGTCTGTGTGGCCAGGCGGTGACCTTGGCTGTAGTGCCCGTTGGTGGACCTGACTTCTAAAAAGGGCCCTGGCGGACTTGCCTTACCAGGGTGGGCGGCTCTTTGGATGCAGCCCGGGCGAAGTTTTTCCCTCCGCCTACCAAGCGGCAGCCACTTCAGTCAGCGTTTCGTGCCAGAAATGGGCCTCACTCCGTTTTTGCGTGTGGGTCCTAGACCTCATGGTGGCCCCCTTCGAGGTGGTCCCTTACGCTCACTACCACACCTGGGTTCTGCATTAGTTTTTCTTGAGATGGGAAAGGTTCCCACCTTCTCAGGATCAGGTGGTCAGGATGGATCACCTGGTAAGGGCCTCGCTACTCTGGTGGCTGCGGTCCCTGGCTCTTCGGTCGGGAAAGTCTTAACTCCCCCTTCACTGGACGGTGATCACGACGGCTGACAGGCTGGACGGAGTCCTGGGGCTTCTCTCAGCCCAGGGAAGGCGGTCTCCAGAGGAGTCTCGTCTCCCCATCAATGTCCTGGAATTGCAGGCATTTTTGGTGCTGCCTCTTCTATTGGATCGAGGCTGCATGGGTGCCCTGTCCAGATTAAGTCAGACAATGTCACGTCTGTGGCATACGTGTATCGCCAGGGTGGGACGAGAAGCTCGGCAGCGGCCTCGGGGGAAGTTCCCATTCTGCGGTGGGCAGAAAGTCACGTTTTGGCAATCTCTGCCATTCACATGCCGGGCGTAGAAAGTTTGATTAGACAGACCGTGACCCGAGCCTTTACTGTTCGGGGTCTGGAGCCTCATTTTTCAGGTCATGGCTCACTCTACCAGGGCGATTAGCACTTCCTGAGCTTTCCAACATCAGGCGTTGGTATCTCAAGTGTGCAAGGTGGCTACTTGGTCCTCTTTGCACACCTTTTCAAAGTTTTACAGGCTGATGTTTTTAGCATCCTCGATTGCTGCGTTTGGCCACAAAGTTTTGCAGGTGGCTGTGTGAGACGTGTGGTTCCTCACTGAGGGTTCGGTTGGGTGTAGTTTTGTGGTAGTTATGTTACCCACCCCTCGTTTTTGGCACGGCTTTTGGACGTCCCACTTAGTCCTAAGAGTCGCTGTACCTGTCGACGAGCGAAAGAGAAAACGGGATTTTTTTTTTTTACTTACCGTAAAAGCCCTTTCTCTGAGTTTGTTGACAGGCACAGCACCCACCCCTCTGGATGTTGCACTGCTTGTTATGAACTGAGCTAGCAGAGCTGGGTGTGGTGTTATCTGCCAGTGAGGATTGCCCCCTGGGAGGGGATGTGTCTGTTGCTGTTCTTTTTGTTAGAACTGCCTGTTCTGCCTAGTAAACTCCAGAGGAGGGCAGTATAACCAACTTAGTCCTAAGAGTCACTGTGTCTGTCGACGAACTCAGAGAAAGGGATTTTACGGTAAGTCAAAAAAAATCCAGTTTTTTCCCCCACCTTTGTTGTGGAAAGAGCCCATAGATTTGCTGGGAGACCTCCTCCACCTGGAGATCCCCCTCGCACCTTTGTAAAATGCTAAACTCTAGAGGCAGGGATGCAGTGCTGCGGCTAAGCAGGATGAAAGGGAACGTCCCCTTTGGCAACAAGACTGTGGCCATCTTCCCCGATTTTTCAGCAGATGTGCAGTGTCGACGCAAGGATTTCATGGACTCCTCCATATTAAAAATCTTCAATACGCCATGTTATACCCAGCTCGTGTCCGAGTTGAAGGTGGGAACAGCGTATACTTTTTTTTTTGATGACCTAGAGGCCGTTCTTGGTCTGCGATGGTACCGGGGTTCCTCCAGAGGGTTCCTATGCCTCTTCAGTATGCGGTGAAATTGCTCCCATGCGGTTTGGTTAAAATGAGAACAAGGAAAAACTCCATAGCGTAATTCAATTTCTCACAGAAATTTATTAAAGGTTTTAATTGCAGACCAAGAAGGGAGTCATCCATAGGAAACCATTGTACTTCCCGCTTTCATACCACTGATTTCTGGTAAGCACACACACATACTATGAGATGGTCACAAATTTTTGAGCACTCACTTGAGCACTGAGCACCGTGACGTCACTTTATCGCCCCTGGATCATCCGATTTGGCATCGTCTTTGCTGGTACTTTACCAGCTTCTGGTAAGTACATTCACTCACCTTTTTTTGATCATCACCACCTCTAGCACCTGATTATCAAGTCACCTGTCACTGGTTACCCAAGTTCAATCTGGAACAGTACACTGCATCAACTTTACTTTCCTGTGTATCTACCGCAGTTACCGTATATATTTACACATGAACTTTAAAAGGACATTACTATATGGTCATTGAAAGCAAGCATTCTAAAGAACACTAATGTATGGTCATTGAAAGCGAGCACTTGCTATTGGTGTATATTTAATTGTATACTCATGTTTGGTTTATCTTAAGAATACTTCTGACCTAGCGCTGCACTCTCTGTTCCCCATTAATGTCTAAACCGCTGGCAAAAAGAGTACACCCCTAATTGAAAATGTCCAAATTGGGCCCAAAATGTCAATATTTTGTGTGGCCACCATTATTTTTCAGCCTTGCCTTAACCCTCTTGGGCATCCAGTGCACTGGAGCTTCACAGGTTGCCACTTGAGTCGTCCTCCACTCCTCCATGACAACATCACGGAGCTGGTGGATGTTAGAGACCTTGTGCTCTTCCACCTTCCATTTGAGGATGCTCAATAGGGTTTAGGCCAGGAGACATGCTTGGCCATTCCATCACCTTTTACCCTCACCCTTTTTAGCAAGGCAATGTTCGCCTTGGAGGTGTTTGGGGTCGTTATTATGTTGGAATACTGCCCTGCGGCCCAATCTCCGAAGGGAGGGGAACATGCTCTGCTTCAGTATGTTACAGTAGATGTTTGCATTCATGGTTACCTCAAACTTTAGCTCCTCCATGCCGGCAGCACTCATGCAGCCCCAGACCTTGACACTCCCACCACCATTCTTGACTGTAGGCAAGACACACTTGTCTTTGTACTCCTCACTTGTTTGCCGGCTTACACGCTTGACACCATCTGAACCAAATACGTTTATTTTGGTCTCATCAGACAACAGGACATGGTTCCAGTAATCCATGTCCTTTTTCTGCTTGCCTTCAGCAAACTGTTTGTGGGCTTTCTTGTGCATCTTCTTTAGGAGAGGCTTCCTTCTGGGATGACAGCCATGCAAACCAATTTGATGCAGTGTGCGGCGTATGGTCTTAGCACTGACAGGCTGACCCCCCACAACCCTTCAACCTCTGCAGCAATGCTGGCAGCACTCATACGTCTATTTCCCAAAGACAACCTCTGGATATGTCGCTTAGCATGTGCACTCAACTTCTTTGGATGACCATGGCGAGGCCTGTTCTGAGTGGAACTTGTCCTGTTGAACCGCTGTATGGTCTTGGCCACCATGCTGCAGCTCAGTTTCAGGGTCTTGGCAATTTTATAGCCTAGGCCATCTTTTATGTAGAGCAACAATTCTTTTTTTCAGATCCTCAGTTCTTTGCCATGAGTTGCCATGTTGCACTTCCAGTGACCAGTATGAGAGAGTGAGAGCAATAACCCCAAACTTAACACACCTGCGGGATCACACCTGAGACCTTGTAACACTAAGTCACATGACACCGGGGAGGCAAAATGGCTAATTGTGTCCAATTTGGACATTTTCACTTAGGGGTGTACTCGTTGCGGTTTAGACATTAATGGCTGTGTTGAGTTAATTTGAAGGGGGCAGCACATGTACACTGTTATACAAGCTGTACACTCACTACTTTACATTGTAGCAAAGTGTAATTTCTTCAGTGTTGTCACATGAAAAGATATAATATATTTACAAAAATGTGAGGGGGTGTACTCACTTTTTGTGAGATACTGTAAGTGTTTAGTAGTAAGTGCTTTTTTGTAGTACCCTTACGATCCCCAACCATACTTCTCTACCCTAGTCTTAACTTAATTCCCCACCTCTTCTTCTTCTTCCTTAACTCCCCTTCTCCCCTCCTCTTGTTATGGGTGTTTCCATGTAATGGAGATTTAGTCCCTTCCCTATCCTAAAAAAGAGTAGTATCCATGAGTGTTTTACATACGGAAGTTAACAAACCACCATCTGAGCGTTTGTTGGGATTACTTTAATTTTGTGTTAATAAGGTAATAGCATTCAGGATTGAAAAGCACTTCTCTGCACATTTTTAATGTGGTCTGTAAGAATGTTTGATGTGCAAAGGAGCCTTCGTGATGTGGCTCCTTGTCCATATGCTGTCGGATATTGTTTATAAATAAAGAATTTGAAGAAAAAAAGAACACCTCTAGAACATTGAGTCAGTCCATCTGACACCGCTAGGCTGCACCTCAGTCTGTTCAGGACTCAGTGATGCCCTAGTCCAGATCTGGGAGCAAATACCCCAGGACACCATCCGTCTCATTAGGAGCATTCCCCAGTGGCGTTAGGCATGCATACAAGCACATGGAGGCCATACAAAACTGCTGAATACCTGTGTGTTTTTTTTTTTTTTTTTTTTTTTGAGCGGCAATGAAATTAAAGCAAAAAGTCTGCTGCATCATTTTTTCACTTTGGTTTTTGGGGTGTCTTTGAATTCGGCTGTAGGTGAAGTTTAATTTCAAGCCATCCTTTCCTTCCTAACATATTACGCAGTCCATATCCATATATATCCAGCATGATCTTTTTTCCCCATTGAGATCTGATGTGTTTTCAAAGTGTTCCTTTAATTTTTTTGAGCAGGGGGTGTGTGAAATAAAAATATGTATATAATATCAATATATATGCAGATTCAAACAGCGCAGTATAAAAAGATAATGAAACAGCCGCTTTACACTAAAGGTAATTCATCCAAATCCTTCAGTCAAAAGTCCAAACATAAAACAGTGCAGCGCTTAAACCAATTTCTCTCCAGTGCGTGGTCACCCAATGTGCTTCTATATTTCAAACAGAGAAAGGTGTTATAGTGCCAGATATCCTCCACCAGCCACACTAAATTCTCACCTTCCTCAATGGGCTCTCATTACAGGAGCCAAGAAGCGCATGATAAATAATTTTCCAGGGACAGAAGGTGATCAATCCTTTCTTCTTCTCAGACCCCTTATACACCATAACCATACTCCTAGATGAGTGTCATATGCGGAAGGATCCTTGGGGTAATGGCTCCTGGTAGGTATTGAGTGACTCAGCTCCCCGGCACATGAAACAAAAAGGCCACATCTAGTGCTCACTCCTTACTAGCATACTTTGATAAGAACAATAAATGTGGTACTCACATACAACCGATAAAATCAAGCATCTGGTATAAACATATCTGTGGGCGCATGGTCCGAGACGTCCACACTATGGAGACAGCGGCGACTGCGGATGACGTCACTTCCCTATTCCGTACGCGTATCATCCCACCGGAACTTCGTCAGCGGATAGGGAAGTGACGCAGTCTTCCGCTTTTACAATGCCGCATAGAAACCCATTGGCTCAACACCGAGGGGGTCCCCGCCTCCTAATAAAAATCACATTGCATCAAAAAAGCCTATTCCCATAGTTGCCAACCCCACGGGCCTACGTCACAGGAACCAGGGGGAACACCCCCTAAACAGCCTCTTTAAAATGCACAGAGTGTCATTTCAATTATAAAAACGCAGTCCACGCTGTCTCCAATATCATAATGTCAATAATTTTAAAATTACATATACAATATTGCTAGCTAACACTTATCCACATAATCAACCTGATAAGGTAAGTTTATATAGCAGCCATTGATAAGATGAATTTTAATAACTAAAATATAGCATAAAAATACAAAATGTGTGTGTGTGTGTGTGTGTGTATGTATGTAT
>BLSH010032195.1:680951-695915 GCA_018402905.1 Glandirana rugosa
GAGAGTAATGTCCTCGGTTCTTCGCGTACTATTTATTAAAAGGTCCCTGTCCACCACTAGTTAGGAAAGAAGAAGAGTCTGGGGAATATGTGGTATTGGTATGAGGATCTACTCACAGTATACGCCTTCCTAGGAACCCCATTACCGAGGACCATCCATAACTCACTGAGTCGAGGGGCCGTGTACTTTGTTTTTACGGTGTAGATCACGAGTGACGAATGATCGTATGAAATAACTATTCTTGTTATTTACACCATGAGTGTATGTTGGCTATTTTAGTTCGTAGACCATATTTGTATAGACACCCGCGAGCCAGGCTCTGCAGGTGTGAGCTGACGAAGTTCCGGTGGGACGATACGCGTACGGAATAGGGAAGTGACGTCATCCGCAGTCGCCGCTGTCTCCATAGTGTGGACGTCTCGGACCGAGCGCCCACAGATATGTTTATACCAGATGCTTGATTTTATCGGTTGTATGTGAGTACCACATTTATTGTTCTTATCAATAAAGTATGCTAGTAAGCAGTGAGCACTAGATGTGGCATTTTTGTTTCATGTGCCGGGGAGCTGAGTCACTCAATACCTACCAGGAGCCATTACCCCAAGGATCCTTCCGCATATGACACTCATCTAGGAGTATGGTTATGGTGTATAAGGGGTCTGAGAAGAAGAAAGGATTGATCACCACCTGTCCCTGGAAAATTATTTATCATGCGCTTCTTGGCTCCTGTAATGAGAGCCCATTGAGGAAGGTGAGAATTTAGTGTGGCTGGTGGAGGATATCTGGCACTATAACACCTTTCTCTGTTTGAAATATAGAAGCACATTGGGTGACCATGCACTGGAGAGAAATTTGTTTAAGCGCTGCACTGTTTTATGTTTGGATATAATATAAATAGTCTCAGACACAGGGAAGGTGAATGGCACTCAGAAAGTCTGTGTGTAACGCAATCAGACCATCCCACTGGCCATATATGGAAAAAGATTCAAAGGATTGCTGCACCAACATTTATTGAAATAACATACAAAAAAGTCCATTAAGGGTATTTGATCATTAGAGTTTCAGGCTATTATAGATGGCGTCCTTCATATGAGAACACAACAATATTCAAATACATTATGGATCCGTGTTTATAACACCATTGGATCGAGGGACTTCTTAACATGGTCTTCCTCAGTACAGCTCACACGAAAACTGGTGAAGTTGCAACAGAGGTCAATAACAATGGAATTACACAGTCACTTTGCCTGAGTATTACAAATTGTAGATGTTCCCTAGGGGATTGTATGTTCGTTTTAGTTCTCACACTGTTTGCCCAGAACGAGCAGTTCAAGACCAAGTTTGCACAGATAAGTGTTCATTTGATCTGATGACCCTTACAGTACAGTATCTACAACAAAGAAATTAAGTGTGTCAACAAATAGTGGATTTAGAGAGACCACTCTCTGAATCGATGAACTAACAAAAATTTAGACATTGGGTGATAAAAAAATGTGACATACTGGAAGAATTTCAAGGTCCGCAAACTATCAAAGCTCGAGAGAGATCGCAAGGTTTACACAGGCAGTTTATAACTGGACAGATTCTAACTACCATCGCAATAAGACTTTCTGGAGTGACCAACGGTAGAAGGATTTCTCTGCATCTGCATCTGTTGCTTCTACAGCATCTTCTACTTATACTACAGAACCCAATTTTTATTAGCTTCAACTAGAAAGGGGGGGGGGGGGGGATTGGTGTAAACGACACAGGAGATAAAAAAAAAAACAAAGATTTTGTGGCATCGCTATCAGGCTGAGAAATTGTCAGAGATGGTAGCTTCTATTGTGGTACATAACATTTCTTCTCTTTCTTTGACTGAAACTGAATTAAATGTTTTAACCACTTCAATACCAGGCGCTTGGAACACTTCCCGCCCAGACCAATTTTCACCTTTCAGTGGTTTTGCACTTTGAGAATTGCGCATTTGTGCTGTGTTGTACCCAAACTTTTTTTTATCATTTTGTTCCCACAAGTAGAGCTTTCTTTTGGTGGTATTTGATCACCCCCTGCGTTTTTTTTATTTTTTGTGCTACAAATAAAAGACCAAAAATTTAGAAAAATTTTTTTGTCACAAAACTTTGTAAAAGTACATTTTCTCCTTCACTAACGGGCACTGATTAGGCAGTACAGATTGGCACTGATGAGGTGGCACTGATAGTTGCACTGATGGGGCACATATATGCAGCACTGAGAGACAGCACTGATAGGTGGCACAGGTGGGCACTGATAGGTGGCACAGGTGGGCACTGGTAGGCACTGGTGCATATAGCACTGTTAGGGATGGCACTGGCAGGCGTCATATATGGGCACGGTGCCATCCCTACAGTGCACTGTATTGCCCTTACCTAGTGGTCTAGTGGGGGCTCCCTGGTGGTCCAGTGGGGTGATAAACGTTCAGCGCAGCCCCCCCCCCCCCCCGTCAGAGCAGCCGATTTGCTCTCTCTGAGCAGAGGAAAAGCCTATAAACAGCTCTTCCTATTTACACTGTGATCAGCCATTACTGGTCATCGCTGATCACATGGTAAATGGAAGCCTTTTACCTTGGTCGGTAATGCGGTGGGTCATACTGACCCACGGCACCACTGATCGCCGCGTCTTATGATCATGTCATATGACATCCGATCAGGATAATTAACCACCCGCCCCGCCGTCATTTGTTAATAGGCCGGGCGCGAAGTGATTAAATAAGGGTTTGGACTTTTGTCCGAAGGAACATATGAATGAACTTATACTGAAACAGGACATGTACCGATTTGACACACAGGTTAGATTGAATGCATTTTCTCTACTAAACCTAATGTATAATAGTATGATAATCTAACCAAAGGGGAATTGGAGGCAGTATCCTCTCTGTGCGTGCTGTGTGGTGATGTGATCAAGCCTGCTGACAAGGAGGGTGCTATAGTAATGGATACTAAGAAATGTGAGGATGAGATCATTAGACAGTTATCAGATAGAGAAACTTGTATGCCCCTTGACAGTAGCCCGGTATTTCAGATACAAGCTTCAATTAAAACTTTGTAATGCAAGCAGTAAAGGTATGCCCTTATTGATAGGGATACCTCACTTTAATTACCGAATATCAAATCAAACTAGTGTTTTACATCCTGCCAAAAATTCACAAAGATCCAGCTAATCTTCCCAGTCTGCTGATTGTGACGGGGATGGAGTCTGTCACCACACCGTTAGCCAAATATCTTAATAAGGTATTCACCCCTCTGGTACTTTAACCCAGATCCTACAGTGTTGCCCATAATTATTCATACCCCTGGCAAATTTTGACTTAGTTACTTTTATTCAACCAGCAAGTCATTTTTTAAGGGAAGTAACATGGGTTTCTCCCAAAAGATTATAAGATGATGTACAAGAGGCATTGTGGGAAAAAAAAAACATTTCTCAGCTTTTATTTACATTTGAGCAAAAAATGTCCAGTCCAAAATTATAAATACCCTTCACAAACGGTCAGTCTGTGGGAAAATCAAAAGTTCTATACCATTCCAAATAGTCCAAGCTGTTCTCAAGCATCCTAATTACCCTGATTAATTGGGAACAGCTGTTTTAATCAACTCAACAGGTGCAAAACAGCAGCTCTCTGCAGTTGGTTTGTAGACAGTCATGACCAAGACAAAGGAGCTCAGTGAGGACCTGCGGCTGCGCATTGTGGCTGCTCACAAGTCAGGAAAGGGCTACAAGGCCATTTCTAAATGTTTTCAAGTTCCAGTGGCTACAGTGCAAAGTATTATTAAAAAAATACAAGATGTTCCACACTGTGGAAAATCTCAGAGGACGTAGTCGGAAGCCAAAAGTGACACCTGTGCTGGCCAGGAGGATAGTTCGAGAGCTGAAAAAGAATCCAAGGATCACCACCGCTGATGGCAATTTCTCAAGGCAGACAATCCAACGGACACTGCACACTGCTGGGTTCCAGGGATGCAGACCAAGGAGGACGCCACTTCTCCAGATAAGGCACACAAAAGCTGGTTTGGCCTTTGCAAAAGCTCATCTGGACAAAGAAGACGACTTCTGGTCTTCTGTGTTATGGTCAGATGAAACAAAAATTTAATTGTTTGGTCACAATGATGATTCCTTCATTTGGCGTAAAAAAGGAGAATCCTTCAACCCAAAGAACACCATCCCCACTGTCAAACATGGTGGTGGGAACCTAATGCTTTGGGGGTGTTTTTCAGCCAATAGATCATGGAACCTAATCACAGTAAACGGCACCATGAAAAAAGAGCAATACATGAGGATTCTCAACCACAATATCAGTCAGTCTGCAGAGAAACTTGGCCTTGGGCACCAGTGGACATTTCAGCATGACAATGACCCAAAACACACAGCAAAAGTGGTGAAGAAATGGTTAGCAGACAACATTAATGTTTTGGAGTGGCCCAGCCAGAGTCCAGACTTGAATCCAATTGAGAATCTGTGGAGGGAGCTAAAGATCAGGGTGATGGCAAGAAGACCCTCCAACCTGAAAGATTTGGAGCTCATTGCTAAAGATGAATGGGCAAAAATACCTGTGGAGACATGCAAAAAGCTGGTCCTGCGATTATAGGAAGCGTTTGATTGCTGTAATAGCCAATAAAGGCTTTTCTATTGATTGAGAAGGGTATGAATTTTGGACTGGGCACTTTTTGCTCAAATGTAAATAAAAGCTGAGAAATGTTTTTTTTCCACAATAATGCCTCTTGTACATAGTCTTATTATCTTTTGGGAGACACCTATGTCAATTACCATCAAAAAATTACTTGCTGGTTGAATAAAAGTAACTTTAAGTCAAAATTTGCCAGGGGTATGAATAATTATGGGCAGCATTGTATATCAGATACTGGGGATTTCTTGGATAAAATTAGTAAAATTCCTGTGGTGCAACACTATCCTGGTCACTTGAGATATATCCAGTTTATACACTTTTTCATTCTTTCTGATCTAGGCATTGAAGCAAGCCGCTGACTTCTAACACATTCCCATTTTGTATACCAACAGTAGTACAGCGCAATTAAATGTATTTAATGAGCAGATAACATCCTGTCCATAGTCTTGTTGGCACTGTAGGATAGCATTGAATGCGGCTCCACCTCCCCCTTTTTATGACCACATACAGTTCAGGTTTTTGTTAGGATTATTACAGGTTGTACTTGAGGAAAAGTTTTTGGTTTAGAGTCACACTTCTTACAACTAAAAAACAGTGATGGGTTTTAACGTGTAAACACTTTAATGGAGATGATCATAAGTTCTTTCATTTATAACAAACAGTTTTGAGAACTATGTGACTGGGTGGTCTAGATTCTTAGATGACTTGTTTGCTGTGTAGACAGTTAACGTTGAAACCCTCCTATTTGATAATCATTTGAATTATCTGATTCCATGGCTTCAGTTTAATATTGCATATAGTGCTGCTCAAGTTTTAATTTTGGATACCATGCTAAGTGTGCAGGGACAAAAAAAAAATCGCTAGCGATTTATGTCAAATTCAGCAACCGTTATCAACGGTTACACTATAGGAGCTTTCATCCTCCAGGGGTCTTTCAATCAATACCAAAGAGCCAATTAACCACAGTAACCCGAACCCTTCCTCTTAGATTGTAAGCTCTAACGAGCAGGGTCCTCTGATTCCTCTTGTGCCAAATTCTGATGTAACTGTACTGTCTGCCTTCATTTTGTAAAGCACAACGTAAACTGTTGGCACTATATAAATCCTCTATTATAATAATAATAATGGCAAAAATGCCTTGAGGTGAGACTCACACAGAGGGTATCCCTTAGAAGTAATACAGAAAAGGAGCATATTACCCTTTCATCTTCTAATAAAAATGCAAAAAGTATAGCCAGAGGAGAATACCTTATTTGTATCACAATTCCATCCTTTTTTCATTTAAGGTTTTATGTATCATTAGTAAACATTGGTCTGTGCTTGGGGAAAATGATCCCAATATTCCAGAATTTAATATCTTCAATTTATTGCTTTAAAAGTGTTTTTTTTTTTTTTTTTTTTTTGGTGAGGTAACACTGAGGCACTTTTTAACCACTTGCCGACTAGCCGCCTTCCTTTTTTTACTGCGGCAGGCCGCCACGTTCCAGCGAATTGCCTTGATGCATCGGTTGTGGGAATGGGGTTAACAGGCACTTCTAGGGAGCCAATGCCCGTGGCCGCCAATCGCTCCACAGAGAGCTAGAACAGGGATCTGTTTACATTAACAGATCCCTGTTCTAGCTTTCTGTGGATCGATTGCCGGCCTCGCGCATCGGCCCCCTAGACATGCCTGCTAACCCCATTCCCACAACCAACATACAACGGCAACAGCGTTCTCTCTGCCCCCAGTGAGTCCATTCTCCCCACAGTTAGGAACACCTCCCTATGGAACACTTAACCCCTTGATCGCCCCTAGTGTTAACCCCTTCCCTGCCAATGACATTTATGCAGCAATCAGTGGCTATTTTTAGCTCTGAAAGCTGTATAAATGTCGTTAGTCCCAAAAAATTGTCAAGTGTCAGATCTGTCTGCCGCAATGTCAGTCCCGCTAAAAAAAGCAGATTGCCTCCATTACTAGATACATGATGATAAAAATGTTATAAAGCTATAACCTATTCTGTAGGTGCTATATCATTTGCGCAAACCAATCCATATATGTTTATTGCTTGCTTTTTTTTTTTTGACCAAAAATATGTAGCAGAATACATATCGGCTTAAACTGAGGAAGACATTTTTTTTTTATTGCCATGACAAAATCCCTTTAAAAGTGGCCACTTCCACCATGCCGTCAGTCTTGGTGTCTCCTGTGGAAGCGCTACTGGGGAACTAGAAGAGGGGGGGGCAGCATTTTCACAGGGCTGTGTGAGGGGGTGGCAGTACCCCCTGTGTTTTTACTTATTTATTTTTTTTTCCTTTCTGGGCCAGCCCAGCACAGGAGGGTGGTGTTCCAGTGCTTTCCTCCTCTGCCGGCTCATAGGAGTGATGGACTGCTGGGAGGATCCTGCTCCAGGTGCCTGGAGGCTGCGAGTGTGCTGGATCTGCATGCCGAGATGGCTTCAGGTGGCTTGGCATGTTGACTCTGGGTACCGGACGGCGGGGGATGTACTTCCGGCAGGGTATGGTGGCGAGTATTTCAGGCCGCTGGAATGCAGGGGGAAGGGGCATGTTTTCTGACTGGGGCTTCCATCTGGCCCTCAAGCGTTGGGACGCCAGGAGGTTCAGTGTTTAAAAAGCACAGGAGTTGCGATGGAGGAGATGGAGCAGCCAGCGGGGATGGCAGATGCAGGCAACCAGAACCCCAGCCAGGGCCAGGTAAATCTTATTTTTACACTGTGTCTCCTTCCTTGTTTTCTCTTCAGTATGGTGGTGGCAAATAGACATTTGTTTTATATCAAGAGTGGTTTTATGGTTGTGTTCTAGGCCAAAGCAACTGCCAAATCTGAAAGGGCCCTTTCGGGGAGAAACTGCCCCCTCTTGCAAGAAACCTGTAAGGTACTCCTGGCCTGCAGGTCCTGCATTGCAGGGCTCCTGAAAGGCATCCACGCAGGAATGCAAGGAGTTTTTCTCATCTGTAAGGGATGAACTTAAACTTTATGAGCAGTTCACTCCCTTATAAAAAAGCAGGGTCAGGGGTCTGTTCAAAGCCAGAGCTCCCATC
Source organism: Glandirana rugosa (assembly GCA_018402905.1). NCBI lineage: Eukaryota > Metazoa > Chordata > Amphibia > Anura > Ranidae > Glandirana > Glandirana rugosa. Next base: position 688,628 of record BLSH010032195.1, read on the forward strand.
CCAGTCCTCTGCCTTCTTTTTCACCTCAGGTGGAAGTAGTGTCAGAGGTGGAAAGAGACGGTATTCCCCCCTCAATATGGGATTCAGAGAAGGAGGATTTTGAGGAAGAGACTAAGGCCTCTCGCTAAAAGCTTGTGCTCAAAGAGGTGGAAGCCCTGTTAAAAGCGGTGTATACCACTTTGGAGATACAGGAGGAAAAAACTAAATTATCAGTACATAATGTATGCGGGCCTGGAAGGGTCAAAACAGAGTTTCTCCTTACGTTCACTGACAGACGCAGCTCTTCATTGACTTTGTGGGGTTTTATGTTCGTCCCACTAGGAGTTAACTAGGCAGGGAAAAGAATAAGCTGGCCCCTCCCCTGGGGGCCTTCCTCTCTTCCTACATCAAACCCCCTCACAGTATAGCTCTTCTGTTTCAATGCCTAGTTCGCAAGGAGTTGACCTGGCTTCCCTGCTATAGGGAACTGCGGTACTGTTATGACCATTTTTTATTTTTACTGCAATCAAGATGATCTGCTATCAAGAAGCCGGTCGGGGCATAGAGAGTCCTGGAGCTCTGTACTTTCTCCGACCTGGCCAACATGATGCGAAGCCAGTCCCGCTATGGGGGACCCGCCGCATCTTGCCCGTTGCGTGCGGGCGGCCCGGGGTGGAATTCCCCTGTTGGTCCCCTTTACCGATGCGATTCGGCAGGGCGACTTTGGGCCTGCAGCATACCGCCATCAGGGGCGAAAAGTCTGCATTTGGGTGGCTACCGTGGCGTCGGACTGGTAAGTGAGCGCCCTGCCTTCCCCCCTTCTAAGGGCGTGAAGAGGGCCCGACGACCGGAAACTTGTGATTTTCACATTGCCCGGGGTAACCACCTGTGGGATCAGCTCCCCATCTTGCCCCCTGCCACACCTCGCCCCCCCCTACAGCACCATGCGATCGTTCGGCCTTCTCGTCCGGATCGCCATGCGGCGTTCGGCCGCCATTTTGCGGCGGACCGCCGTCATTTTGCCGTAGCCGCGGACATTTTCAGTCTATGGGGCTTTCCTTCTAGCGCTCGGAGCGGCCATTTTCGGTACTGCACGTTGCCTGGGAGGTGTGTTCGGCCTCTAGTGTTTCCTGGCGGCCATTTTCACTGCATGCTCTGCACATTTTACACGTGTCTGCAGCTTCTCTCTCCTCTCAGGAACGGCGGTGGCAGGGGCAGCTCTTACTGACGATCTGCGCTAACAAGGCAGCGGAACAGCAAGTATAGCTGGGCTCCCTCCGGGTGCTGGTGGTGGCAGGGTGCTGTCCTCTGACTGACTAACTGTGGGTGTGTGGCTGTGTGCGGGGCGCCCCTTCCATCCCTGTGTCCTTCTGACAGCTATGGCTGATCTCCCTGCTGAACCTGCTGAGGTGACATCAGCAGCCACGCAATCTGACCAAGGGGCTTTTCTCAACCAGTTGCGGGCGGTTTTCACTGAGTTTTTTCCCCGTGGGGACGCCGCTCCGTGGGTCCCCAGGAAGCATCCCCCTCCCCCTCCTTTTTCCTCAGGGAAAGATTCTGAGCCGGAGGTGGCCTCCAGTGTCTCAGGGACCCCGGGGGACCTGTCTGATGAGGAGACGGGTGGTGACAGTGTGTTAACTGAGGGGGACCAGGGGCCAGCTGCTGACCAAGAAAGTGCTGGTTGCCGCTATTATCGCTGGCATTCGCACTAAGTTGCAGCTGGATCAAGATGGCGAATCACGATCTGCTGCGTATGTGTGTGGTTCTTCCAGGCCCCCCTGGGCCCCCAAGACCTATCCCTACAATTATTTTTTTGACCATTTCCTATATCGTGAATGGCAGCACCCACAGCGTTCCTCCTCACTGACTACACGTTTTGCTATACGCTATCCCTTTGAGGGGAGCTTCCTAAAGAAATGGGAGTCACCTGTGGTAGACCCGCCAATTGCGCGCCTCACTAAGGCAACTACTATTCCTATGGAGGGGACTCCTTCCTTCAAGGATCCCGCTGATAGAAAGACAGAGGCACTTTTGAAGTCCCTGTTTTTGAACGCGGGCTCTGCTGTGCGACCGGCTTTGGCTGCGGCCATGGCAGCACAGCATTTCTCTGAATGCATGGAGGAACTTAGGAAGGACCTGGTAGGCGGTCGCCTGATGGAGGCACCGCAGAAGGCTGAGTTTTTACTCAAAGGAATTAATTACCTCTGTGACACGGCCGTGGATGTTCTGCCCTTGTTGTCCAGAATATCTATCTCGGCCATCAGACTTCGTAGATTTCTTTGGCTGCGTTCCTGGTCAGATGACCACGCTTCCAAAAGAGGTTTGGCTGACCTTCCTTTTCAGGGTGGGAGCCTATTTGGCTCGAGTCTTGATGAAATCATCAAGGATTTCACGGGGGGTAAGAGTACCTTCCTTCCGGAGCCCCGCAGGCGTGAGTTTCGCTGTAGACCGGAGCCTTCTACGTCAGGTCAGAAGAAGCTTTTTCGTGCCTCAGGCGCGGCAAGCAAAGGGACCCGTTACAGTAAGGTCGCTGCAGGGGCCGGGAGTGTCGGGTGGGGGGACGTCTTCTGGGGTTCGCAGATTGGTGGCTAGCTCACATTTCCGACCGCTGGGTCCAGGAGGTGGTGTCCACCGGGTACAGGATAGAGTTCGTCACTCTACCCCCAGACAGGTTCTTCCCATCAAATTAAAGTCTCCCGCAGGAGCGCAGGAAGGCCCTTTCCAGGCCGGTACAGGCCCTTTCTGACCAAGGGGTGATTATACCGGTTTCCCCTGGAGAGAGGTTTCGAGGTTTTTACTCGAATCTTTTTGTGGTGCCCAAAATAGGGGACGGATTTCGGCCCATCCTGGACCTGAAGGCCCTAAACAAGTACGTCAGGGCGCGAAAGTTCCGTGTACCCATCCACCCGCGACATCAGCGCTTCCTGCGGTTCGCAGTTGGGGATCACCATTTTCAATTTGTAGCTCTCCACTTCAGCCCGACCTCCTCACCCCGGGTCTTCACAAAGTTGCTAGCCCCGGTGTTGGCGTTGCTGCGTCAGAGGGGAATTGTGGCATACCTGGACGATCTGCTCCTGCGAGCGGTCTCTGCCCTGGAGGAGAATGTGAACATCACAATGGGCTCACTGCTGGACTTCGGCTGGTTACTCAACCTGAAGAAGTCGTCGGTGTCTCCTTCCCACCGTCTGGAGTATCTGGGTCTCAACTTGGACACAGAACAGGCGAAGGTGTTTCTCCCTCCGAAAAAACTGCAGGGCTTACAGTCGGCTGTGCGCATCCTCCTGTCGCACCGTCGGTCTTCATTACGGTTCTGTATGAGGGTGCTGGGGCTCATGGTCTCGTCACTCGAGGCAGTACCTTTTGCCCAGAGTCACACGTGTTTTCTTCAACGAGCAATTCTGGCTCAGTGGGTCAAGTCCCACTGGTCGTTGGATCTTCCGATCCGGCTGGGCCCCCAGACCAGGGCGTCTCTGACCTGGTGTCTTCGGGACTCGGCCCTCACTCAGGGGAAGTCGTTCTTGCCTCTTCAGTGGATGATAATCACCACAGATGCCAGCCTGACGGGCTGGGGTGGAGTCCTGGGGCAGCTGTCAGCCCAGGGTCATTGGTCGACCCAGGAGGCTTGCCTGCCCATCAACGTGCTGGAGCTGAGAGCAATCAGGCTGTGTCTTTTTCATTGGACAAAGAGATTGAATTCAGATCGGACGGCCTTGCAATCGGAAAATGGCGTATGTAAATCATCAGGGCGGCACAAGGAGCCCAGCGGCGGCTGCAGAGGCAGCTCTGATACTGCGTTGGGCGGAACTTCACGTTCCGGCGATCTCAGCGATTTACATTCTGGGTGTGGAGAACTGGCAGGCGGACTTTCTCAGTCGCCAGAAGATGGACCAGGGGGAATGGTCCCTCCACCCGGAGGTGTTCAATCTGCTTTGCCGCAGATGGGGGACGCCAGATGTGGATCTCATGGCGTCCCGGTTCAATCACAAAGTGAGAGCTTTTGTGTCCAGAACGAAGGATCCGTTGGCAGTGGCCACGGACGCTCTGGTGGCCCCCTGGAGCCATTTATCGTCTCCTGTACGCCTTCCCTCCGATACGTCTGCTCCTGAGATTGGTGCGCAGAATAATGATGGAAGGAATACCAACCATTCTGGTGGCCCCAGATTGGCCCCGGCGCACCTGGTACGCCGACGTGGTGCAAATGGTGGCAGACGCCCCTTGGCGGCTTCCGATGCGAGACGATTTCCTGTCGCAAGGACCCATATTGCACCCTGCTTTACCCTCGCTGGCTTTGACGGCTTGGCTATTGAGTCCCAGGTGCTGATGGATAGGGGAGTGGCCGACTCCGTGATCCCTACTCTGTTGAAAGCTCGCAAGTGCACTTCTCGCAAGATTTATCACCGCACCTGGAAGGCTTACATTGCTTGGTGCGAGGCGGAGGGCTATAATCCTCGCTCGTTTGTCATGCCTAGGGTCCTGATCTTTTTACAGCAGGGCCTGAATAAGCATTTGGCCCTGAGTACTCTCAAGGGCCAGATCTCGGCCTTGGCCATACTCTTTCAGAGACCTTTGGCTTCGCACTCTCTGATTCGTACCTTTGTACAAGGTGTGCGACATGTGGCGCCTCGGGTGAGATCCCCGATGGCTCAGTGGGATCTGAATCTGGTGCTTTCTGTTCTTCAAAAACCACCTTATGAAAAAATCAGGGAGATCCCCTTACCACTTCTGTCGCAGAAGGTGGCCTTCTTAGTTGCCATCACTTCTGCCAGACGAGTGTCGGAATTGGCTGCCCTATCGTGCAAGTCTCCTTATTTGGTGATGCATAAGGATAAGGCGGTCTTACGACCCCTTCCTTCTTTTCTGCCGAAGGTAGTCTCTTCTTTTCATATAAATGAAGATATTGTTCTACCTTCATTGTGCCCTCGTCCAGCGCACCCAAAGGAGTTTGAGTTGCATGCCTTGGACGTAGTGAGGGCCTTACGGGTGTACTTGGCTGCTACAGCTCCTTTTCGTAAAGCTGATGCCTTGTTTGTTCTGCCAGAGGGCCCGCGCAAAAGATTGGCGGCCTCTAAGGCTATGATTTCTCATTGGATTAGAAAAACTGTGATTCATGCATACTCTGTTCGGGGCAAGGTTCCCCTTTTTCCGGTCACGGCTCATTCTACCCGGGCGGTTAGTACTTCCTGGGCCTTCAGACACCAGGCCTCGGTGTCACAGGTGTGCAAAGCGGCCACGTGGGCCTCGGTTCACACTTTCACTAAGTTTTACAAAGTTGATGTGTTTGCATCTTCGGATGCTGCTTTTGGCCGCAAAGTTTTGCAGGCGGCAGTGTAGGCGCGACTGGCGCCTTCTCAGAGGTTCAGTTGGGTACAGTTGTTAGCGTTTACCCACCCCTCTTTTTGACACAGTTTGGGGACGTCCCCACAAAGTCAATGAAGAGCTGTGTCTGTCAGTGAACGTAAGGAGAAAAAGGGATTTTCTTAAACTTAAAACTTACCGTAAAATCCTTTTCTCCGAGTTAACTGACAGACACAGCACCCACCTCTCTGGGCTCTGTTTCTATACAGCTTGTGTACGAACTGAAGAGCTATACTGTGAGGGGGTTTGATGTAGGCAGAGAGGACGGCCCCCAGGGGAGGGGCCAGCTTATTCTTTTCCCTGCCTAGTTAACTCCTAGTGGGACCAACATAAAACCCCACAAAGTCAATAAAGAGCTGCGTCTGTCAGTGAATTCGGAGAAAAGGATTTTACGGTAAGTTTTAAAAAAATCCTTTTTTTTCCCGTACACAAGGTATTGATGAGACAAACAAAAAGCAGTGGAAAGACCCAGAAAGGCCAATTTTTCTCCTGGCCTCTTAAAAGGATTTTTCCTTTTGAAGAGGACAAGTCCTGCGTTTTGAATAAAAAAATTGACGTCGCTTTCTTCCATGTCTCAAGGCGGACTGATTTGGCATTGGAGGATATGGGTGTACTTAAGGACACAATGGATGAGAAGAAGAAAGCAGATTCCCTGCTAAAAAAAAGGTATGGGACTCCTCCTTATCCAATTTGAAACCAGCAATGTCCTGGCGAGAAATCGTGTGTATTGGATAGAAAAACTAAAGGGACATTTGGAAGTGGGCAGTTCCAGAAAAGACTTACTGGAGTTCTTCCCTACACTACTAAATGCAGTTAAATACATGGCTGACGCCTCAGCTGAATCCATTAGGATGTTCGTGTACAGATAAACCAGCGCAAAGGAAAAATGATGACCAAAACGTGGAGCTGCTCGTGTGCCAGTTAAAAATAACCTTAGTTGAATGTGTAAGTTTATACCGCGCTCCCACTAGTATATGAGTGCCTTTATAGTCCACCTAACAAAGGCGCTCACTTTAACCACTTCAGCCCCGGAAGGATTTCACACTTTAGTACCAGAGCACTTTTTGCAATTCGGCACTGCGTTGCTTTAACTGACAATTGCGCGGTTGTGCGACATTGTACCCAAATTAAATTTGCGTCCTTTTTTTCCCCACAAATAGAGCTTTCTTTTGGTGGTACTTTGATCACCTCTGCGTCATTTCTGATCGCCGCTATAAACAGAAGAGTGACCATTTTGCAAAAAAAAAAACACCCCAAATGTATTATTTTTCGCTAAAATACAAAGTTGAAAAAAATTAAAAATTTTTTTCAATCGGTTTTGGCCGATTTATATTCTTCCTCATATATTTTTGGTATACAGACGATGAGAATTCATTTCTGTGTTGCGATTTTTAGCGGTACTGCGATATTGCAGCGGACATGTCGGACCATTTTGACACTTTTTTGGGACCATTGGCATTTATACAGCAATCGGTGCTATCAAAAATGCACTGATTACTGTGTAAATGCCATTGGCAGTGAAGGGGTTAACCGGCAGGGGGCGCTTTAAGGGTTAACTGTGTTCCCTGGGGGTGTGCTAACTGTGTGTGGGCTGCCCTGGCTGGGGAAAGGGGATGATCACGGCTTCCATATACAGGAAGCCTGTGATCATCACCCTTCCCACTCTAAGAGAAAGGAGATCCGTGTTTACATACACGGACCTCTGTTCTTTCACTGCGGGGGGGCCACCGCCCGTAGCTGGCGGCGATCGAGTCCGCCCTACTCGCTCCCCAGCCCCCCCCCCCCCGGACACCTCCGGTGGCGCACGCATGCTCACAGCACTAGTTATCGCAGCCGCCGTTGTATGACGGTGGTTTGCAATAACAAGCCACTCTGTCGCCATTCGATTGCGGTTGGCAAGTGGTTAAATTCAATATTGTGAAAAAAATAAAATATATATATATATATATATATA
>BLSH010032195.1:698545-710903 GCA_018402905.1 Glandirana rugosa
GGCCCCCCCCCCCCCCCCCGTGTCCCGCCTAAGCAAGGCGACCACTATTCTGGTGGAGGGCACGCCGTCTTTTAAGGATCCGGCTGACAGGAGGGCCGAGGCAGTTGCCAAGGCCTTGTTTGTCTTGACTGGGTCGTCCGTGCGGCCAGTGCTTGCATCAGCACTTGTGGCGCAAGCTCTGATGGGAATGGGCTGTGGTGTTGCAGCATGGTTTGTGCGAGGCGCATGTCCCACCTGAAACCGTGGAGCTGGCTGAACCGCCAGGGGCTCAGGTATCTTTGAGATGCAGCCCTGGACATATCTCCCATACTATCAAAGCTGTCTGCCTTCACAGTAGTGATCAGGCGTGTATTCTGGTTGAAGTGCTGGTCTGGGGACCAGGCGTCAAAAAAGGTGGTTACTGACTTGCCCTTTCAGGGAGGGCGCCTCTTTGGAGCTTCCCTGGATGAGATCATCAGGGATCTCACAGGTGGGAAGAGTACCTTTCTCCCCGAGCCGAAGAGGGGTAAGGAACCTCGTCGCATGCCGGGCCCCTCGTTTTCTGCTCAGAAAACGTTTTTTCGTGCCCCCCCGTTCGGCGGGCAAGGCAGCTGCAGGAGGTCAGAAGCGACCATGACAGCATAAGCAAGAGAAGTCGGACGAGCAGCCCTCCTCCGCATGATGGGTTGCCCCCGCCCATTGCTCGGGTGGGGGGTCGCCTGCTGGAGTTCGCGAAACAGTGGACCTCTCGCATTTCAGATTCCTGGGTGTGCAAGGTTGTCTCCGCAGGGTACAAAATAGAAATCCATGCCATGCCTCCAGACAGGTTCTTTGCCTTCAATCTGAGGCTTCCCCCAGGGCGACGGTTGTCCCTGATGCGGGCCGTGCAGGATCTGCTCTTCAAGGGGGTGATTGTGCCGGTGCCGGCCACGGAACGCTTCCATGGTTTTTACTCCAACCTGTTTGTGGTCCCAAAGAAGGATGGGGTCAGGCCCGTCCTGGATCTGAAGGCGCTCAACGTTTATGTTCGAGCGCGGAAATTCAGGATGGAGTCAATCCGCTCAGTAGTAGCGGCCCTTCGCCAGGGGGACTTGTTAGCGTAGTCAAACAGACAGGATGGGAAGCCTCTCCAGGTGAGAATGTAGACCCCAATCAGGTGTGTGCTCGTCCAGTTCGTGCACTGATCAATGGAAACATCAAAAAAGTGGAGTTGACAGCACGATCACCAATAGAGGAAAAAATGATTGTTTATTCCAAAAATAACGGAATGTTACAACATGCCACAGGAACATACATGACAAGGAAATGATTCACACGTTTCACGGAGACTAGGTCCGCTTAGTCATAATCTGACAAAAAGCAAACAAATAATGATATATATAGCAGAGTGGAAATGAATCACCTGTATACCTTGAACAAATTGGATGCTGAGTGCCTGAATGCAGAGCACCTGTCATAGTGAGGGCAGGGTTCGCATTGCAGCAAAATCATGTGTCAAGTGAAACACAATTACAAACAACAGAATAAATGAAGTTGAAATGTTTAAAAATTAAGCTTAAACAAAACAAAATATATTGTGTTCACAAAATCAAAAAAATCAAATCACATGCGCTCCAGCAAAAAGGATCTCCACTCCAATAAAGAATCTGGAACAATTACATAATAGTATATAAAAAATTGAGAAAATCGAAAAAATGTCCCCCGTGCTGGAAAACATGCGATGAACAAGAATCAGAAAAAATTTAAGAAAAAATTTTCTTTTTGCTTGGTTAAAACCAAATACCAAAATCTGAGTATGATGGCAAGGAAGCTGAAACCATAAAGTTGAATGTACACATTATTTAAGAACTTTTACAACCTTGCAAACAAACTCTGGCAACACCTCCACATTAAAGATTGTATGATAATTTGAATAGAACCACCTATTAGTTCATTCATGGTAAAATATAAATGGAAAATATAATATGTGGATAATGAAGCCCAATGAACACAACCAATACGCACAAAAATTGAAAAATAAATAATTAAAAAAAATTATCATATTGTATCACTTTATAGCATAATTATATTTTAAATTTAGTAATCTAGTGAATCCCTCCGACGTACATTCACAGGAACCCCTGAAGCAAAGGCTAAAGGAAGAAAAAAGGACGACAATCCCCTACATCAAACCAAATCGATACAATTGCTATCAATTGTACCATGTATGGCCAGAGTGGTTGTACAGATCTGCACAAATATCATGTGTCATATTACCCAAAACACTGGATATTGTAGGTTAAATTCAATTGTTAAAGAAAAAACATCCTGACACGTGATGTAAGGCACAAAGCACAGTCATACCAACTTGGAAATTTTAGTTGTCATAAAAATGTGTAACATGCCACTCAAAATTTAAACCGTGAGGTTTTCTGCTCTTGAGCTTATAAATGCAGAAAACCTCACGTTTGCATAGGAGGCGAAAAATACCCCCCCCCCCCCTTTCTGCCTATTTTAACTTTTTCCACTATCTGAACCTGTAGCGATGAGGAATCACCTCCATGCATCTGATTGTAGTGGCGCGCTACATTGGTAGATTTATTGTTCCTAATGTCTGCCAGGTGTTCTCGGAACCTGTCCCTCAATCTCCGGGTCGTCCTACCCACATACTGTATGGAACAGGAAGCACAGGTGACGACCTAGATTACATAACATGTATTGCAGTTGTAAAACTTTATCTATAGAAAAAACCCTGTCATCAACCGAGCATTTAAAAGGGTTACCAGACAGTATGTGGGAACAGCTCAAACAGTCACTACCACCACATCTAAAGTTGCCCTTAAAGTGCAACCATGTGAGTGGCTGGGTCCCATGTGGTGTGGGATCATAGAAACTGGGGGACAGAAAGTTGCCCAAATTTTTTTCTCGCCTGGAAACTATTTTGGCACCCTGGTCCAAAATTTGAGATCAAGTGGAGTCATTATAGAGAATTGGCATATGTTTATTAATTATTCGTTTAATTTTTGTATATTGATTACTATATTTAAGAATAATATATGGACTCCGTTGTTTTTTGCTTTGAACAATTGATTTATTAGATTTGAAAAGTAAATCTTTCCTACTCCTTTTTTTTCTTGCATTTATTAAGGCTCTATTTAGGGACCATTTTGGATATCCTCTCGCTAAAAAACAATCATAAAGCTCAGAGGCTTTTTCCTCAAAGACAGCGTCGTCACTGCATATTCGACGCACCCTTAGGAACTGACCCACGGGAATCCGTTTGATGGTGTGGTGGGGATGACTGGAGCGGGCGTGTAATACGCTGTTGCCAGCTATTTTTTTCCTGTACAAATCACAAGCAACAATACTATCCTTATTGCTGGTTAATTGTACATCTAAAAAATGAATTGTACTGCTATTAAGCTGTCCCGTGAAATGTAAATTACATGTATTATGGTTTAGATAGCACAAAAATGAATCCAGATCCACCCATCAACAAATAAAGATTAGATCGTCTATTTAACGAAAATACAAGACGATATGGTCTCTAAAAGGATTCCCCTCTCCAAAAATGTGACCACGTTCCCACCAACCCATAAAGAGATTGTCGAGTGAGGGTGAAAACTTGGCCCCCATCACGGCACCACATCTCTGGAGGTAGAACACCTGGTCAAACAAAAAATAGTTATGTTTCAATAAATAATCAAGAACTTCCAAGATAAAGATTTTAGCATCTATGTCAAGATTGGTGGAATGATCCAACCAAAATTTAACGGCCACTGATGCCAAATCATGTGGAATGGAGGAGTATAAGCTGGAGACATCACAAGTGATCCAGCAATACTCCTCCCGCCACATGTAGCCTTGCAAAATTTTCAAAAGGTGATTGGTATCTTTTAAGTAACTGGGCAATTTCTGTACAATAGGTTGAAGTTGTGCATCCAACCGTTCACCCAGGTGCTCGTTTAATGATCCGGTCCCCGAAACTATGGGACGCCCTGTAAGTGGAGAGGTGCCTTTGTGCACCTTGGGAAGATGATGAAAAGTAGGAAGAATGGGATGTTCAGGTATTAAAGCTTCTATTTCTTTTTTGGTGAATATTTGCAAATGAAAGCCTTCTCTAAGGAGTAATTACAAAATGCCCCTATACTCCTTAATGGGATCTCATTTAAGAATACTAGAAGTTCTTCTATCAGTAAGTTGCCTAAGAGCTTCTGACCTGTATTCCTCTGTCCAAAACAACCACTGCTCCCCCTTTATCAGCATTCTGTGTAGTTATTGAAGCATCATCTTTAAGAGTTTTCAAAGCTGCTTTCTCAGCTTTACTCAAATTGTCATTTTGGGGGGCAGTGGATTGTGAGGATAGTAGGAATAGATCATTTTCCACCGCCTTCTGAAATTTGTCCATTTCTGGACATCTAGACTGAATAGGGTAAAAAGATGAAGGTATCTTGAAAGCATTTAATTGGATGTCATTGAGGCCATGCATATAAGAAGTGTCCATGACACTTTCTGACTGCAAATCTTCTAAATCAATGACTGCACAAATATCCCTAAACCCAAACGCATTTTCATCACAAACATTAGAACAAGAATCAGATAACCCATCTGAGACCTCCCCAGTGTCAGCATCAAAAAGGTGCCTTCTCAAAGTTAGATTCCGTATAAAACGGTTTACATCAAGGACAGTCTCAAAGGGGTTAAAAGAAGCCGAAGGACAAAAGTTTAGACCCTTAGACAAAAGTGATACTTCGCCATTCGTAAGTGACCGATTGGAGAGGTTAATGACATTACTTTCAGTCTCTACTTTTGTGTTCTCAGAGGGTATCTCTTTTTGGCAGGATCTTCGGTGTTTCCTTCCGCCTCTCCGTATGCTTTTGTGTGTTTTTTCTTTTGAAACTTCCTTTTTTTTGTTTGTCCGTTTTTTGAGGAAGCCGGCGTACTTGCCAAGCGGATGTGTCCGGTGCTGTAGCTGCTAATGTGTCATTAGGGCATTCAATATCAGAAAAGCCCCCCGTTTTTTTCATGTGGTGCTGGTTGCCCTTGTGCCAATAATTTGCTTTCTTCCAAGTGTACACTAAATTCATCTCATAGTCCAATTTGTCTCTCAGACGTTTTTTCTCTTTTCCCCTCAATAGTATCCCGTTGAATTTTATTGATTTTATCATTCATTTTTTTATCTAGTTCCTCAAACAAAGGGTTGTCCTTGGATATCAAGGATGCGTATCTGCATGTCCCCATCTGTGTCTCACACCAACATTTTTTAAGTTTCATGGTGGGCGATCAACACTACCAGTTTGTGGCCTTGCCGTTCGGCCTGGCCTCGGCCCCCTGGGTTTTCTCCAAACTCCTGGCCCCGGTGTTGGCTCTGTTGCGACAGAGGAGCATTGCAGTTCTGGCATATCTGGACAACCTGCTTCTGCGGGCAGAGTTGGTCTCAGCTCTGAGCAACAACATAGCCATCACACTGCACACCCTACAGGGGTTCGGATGGGTGATCAATCAGCTGAAGTCAGTGTTGACTCCGTCACACCGCTTGGAGTACCTGGGTTTAACCTTGGACTTGGTCAGGGTGAAGGTTTTTCTCCCCTCAGGAAAACTGCAGTTGCTGCAGCAGGCAGTGAGGTCTCTTCTGTCAGAGAAGTGGTCCTCTCTGAGGTTTTGCATGCGGGTCCTGGGGCTCATGATGTCCACCTTCGAGGCGGTTCCGTATGCCCAGAGTCATACCCAGTCCCTGCAGCGCTTGATAATTCTGCGGTGGGACAAATCTCCTCTGTCCCTGGATTGCCTGGTCAAACTGTACCGCTTGGCCAGGTCCTCTCTGATTTGGTGGTGAGGGCCTCGGCCCTAAGGGAAGGGAAATCCTTCCTCCCCATGATGTGGTCCATAGTGACCACAGATGCAAGTCTAAGCGGCTGGGGGGGTAGGAGTCCTGGGGTTGTTGTCAACCCAGGGTCGGTGGTCTCGGGAGGAAAGTCGGCTCCCTATCAGTGTGCTGGAACTTCGGGCCATCAGGAATTGCCTCTCCCATTGGTCGGGAAGGCTGCAAGGGCACCCTGTCAGTCCAGTCGGACAATGCCTCGGCCATGGCATATGTGAACCATCAGGGCGGAACAAGAAGCTCGGCAGCAGCATTGGAGGCGGCTCACATTCTGCGGTGGGCAGAGCTTTGTGCGCCGGCTCTCTCCGCCGTGTACATTCCAGGCATAGAAAATTGGCAAGCGGATTACCTCAGCCGACAGAGGTTGGATCAGGGGGAGAGTGGTCCCTGCATCCGGATGTGTTCCGACAACTTTGCCAAAAATAAGGCACTCCAGACGTAGATCTGCTGGCGTCCTGGCTCAATCGAAAGGTTCAGACCTTTGTGAGCAGAGCAAGGGATCCACTGGCAGACGCAGCGAAAGCCCTTGTAGCTCCATGGATCCAGTATCCGCTCATTTTCTGCAATTCCGCTTCTGTTGCGCAGGATCGAGGTAGAGGGGATTCCAACTATTCTGGTGGCTTCAGATTGGCCTCGTCATCCGTGGTACGCAAACGTGGTGCGGATGGTATTGAATGTTCCCTGGCGTCTCCCGCTTCGCGAGGATCTTCTGTCCCAGGGCACCATCTTGCACCCTGCTTTACCCTCTCTGGCTTTGACAGCCTGGCTATTGAATCCCAGGTCCTGAGAGATCGGGAAATTTCCAATTCGGTGATTACCACCATGCTCAAGGCACGTGAGTGCACTTCTAGCAAGATATACGCCTTCCAGGTGCAATGGTATATCTCCTGGTGCGAAGGGGTGGGGTGGAACCCCCGTTCCTTTTCGGTGTCTCGGCTGCTGGCCTTTCTGCAGCAGGGCCTGGACAATAAACTGGCGTTGAGCACTATTCAAGGACCAGGTGTCTGCCTTGGCCATCTATTTTCAGCGTCCTTTGGCGACGCATTCGTTGGTTCGCACCTTTATTCAGGGGGTCAGACATGTCGCTCCCCAGGTGCATACGCCTTTGGCTTTTTGGGGCTTCAATCTGGTTTTTTCAGGGCTTCAGAAGCCTCCCATTGAAAATATCGGGGAAATTTCCTTACAACTGCTTTTGCAGAAGGTGGCCTTTCTGGTAGCCATCACTTCTGCGAGACGAGTGTCAGAGCTAGCGGCTCTGTCGTGTAGGTCCTCCGTATCTGGTCCTACACAAGGATAAGGCGGTTTTGCGCCTGTCGCCTTCCTTCTTGTCGAAGGTGGTATCTTCTTTTCACAACGAGGACATTGTCCTTCCTTCGCTGTGCCCGCTCCCATCCTAAGGAGATCGCCTTGCATTCCTTGGATGTGGTTAGGGCTTTGTGGGTGTATCTGGCGACCATGGCCTCTTTTCGGAGGTAGGATGCGCTCTTTGTCATGGTGGATGGACCATGCAAGGGCTTTGGCGGCCTCTTCGGCCACCATTTCTCAATGGATTCGACAGACAGTGACCTATACGTGTGACTTGCGGGGTCTCGAGCCCCCCTTTCCGGTCACGGCTCACTCTACTAGGGCGATTAGCACTTCCTGGGCTTTCCAACATCAAGCATCGGTTTCTCAAGTGTGCAGAACCGCTACATGGTCTTCAGTGCACACCTTTACTAAGTGTTGCAAAGTTGATTTGTCAGCATCAACGGAGGCTGCTTTTGGCCGCAAAGTTTTGCAGGCCGCTGTGTGAGGTTCCTCCAGATTATTATGGAGAATTCCCCGTTGGGTGAAGTTTTGTTTTTGCATTACCCACCCCTCTTTTGACACTGCTTTGGGACGTCCCCAGGCGTAATGAAGAGTTGCTGCATCCGTCAATGAACGAAAGAGAAAATAGGATTTTTTAACTCACCGTAAAATCCTTTTCTCATAGTTCGACGGATGCAGCACCCCACCCCTCTTTGTTGGTTCGAGCTTGCACTGCTTGTTACGGACTGAAGGCTGAGCTGGCCGGTGGGGGATTATACCAGGGAGGACCGCCTCCTGGGAGGGGCTGTCTGCGTTTAGCTGAACTGAAGTTCTGCCTAGTCCACTCCTAGTGAAAGGTAGCATAACCCCTGCCGTAATGAAGAGTTGCTGCATCCGTCAATGAACTATGAGAAAAGGATTTTACGGTGAGTTAAAAAATCCTATTTTTTTTTCCACAATTCTTGGGAAAATTTAAGAAATTATGACAATTTTGTGCAAAAAAAAAATAAAAAGTTATTTCTCACACACAGCATTTGCATACTTCAAATTACACCCCAAAATACATTCTGCTACTCTCCCCAAGTATGGTGATGCCACATGTGAGACTTTTTCACAGCCTGGCCACATAGAGAGGTCCAACATGCAGGGAGCACCGTCATGCATTCTAGAAGCAGAGTTTTCACATCTAAATTTCTAACGACCGATTACACTTTTGAAGGCCCTGGAGCACCAGGACAATGGAATTACCCATAAAATGACCCCTTGTTGGAAAGCAAACACCCCAACGTATAATCTGAGGCATTATGAGTATTTTGAATGGTTCATTTTTTTCCACAAGTCTTCGAAAAACATGGAAAGAAAATAAACGCTTTTATTTTTACACAAAGTGGTCAATTTATAAGTTATAGCACATAGCAAAAATTACCCCCCAAAATATATTCTGCTACTCGTCCCGAGTATGGCGATACCACATGTGTGAGACTTTGACACCCTGGCCACATACAGGCTGAACATGCAGGGAGCACCGTCAGGCGTTCTAGGAGTATAAATTACACTTAAAATTTCATTCATACCCATCACACTTTTGAAGGCCCAGGAGCACCAGGACAGTAGAATGACCCCATTTTGGAAAGCAAACACCCGAGGTATATTCTATGAGGCATGGGCTGCAGATAGGTACTCGGGTATTCTGATGGGCTGCAGATAGGTACTTTGATGGGCTGGAGACAGGTACTCGGGTAATCCTGATGGATTGGTAAAAGGTACTTGGGTACTCTGGGCTGCAGATAGGTACTCGGTTACTCATATGGGTTGGTGACAGGTATTCGGGTACTCTGATGGGCAGGTGACAGGTACTTGGGTGCTTTTATTCAGGTGACAGGTACTCTGATGGGGTGGTGACAGGTCCTCCTTATTGGGAGGGGAGGGTTATCAGTGCGCTTGGTGTACAGTAGATGGTAACGAGCTGTTACTGCAATCTCCCTGTCACACTATCGGGAAGGTTAGAGTACTTTCCTCCCGGAGCCCAGGCGGCGGTAGTTCCCCCATAAGCAAGGTTCTGCTTCTTCGGGTCAGAGGAGGTTTTTTCGTGCGCCCGGTGCAGCGGGCAAGGGCTCGAGACCCGGCAAGTCTGCCTCGGGATCCAGTAAACGGCCCTGGCAGCGTAAGAGTGAAGAGGCGGAGGATGAGTCGTCCTCCGCATGATGGGTTGCCGTCAACCGTTTCTCGGGTGGGGGGCCGACTTCTGGGGTTCGCAGGCAGGTGGACTGCCCGCATTTCCGACCGATGGGTGCAGGAAGTGGTGTCCTCCGGATACAGGATAGAGTTCAGCACTCTACCCCCAGACAGGTTCTTCCCATCGACCTTGAGACTCCCTCAGGGGCGTCGAGAGGCTCTCCTAGGGGCTGTAAAGACTCTCTCCGAACAAGGGGAGATTGTGCCGGTACTTCCGTTGGAAAGGTTCCACGGCTTCTATTCAAACCTCTTTGTGGTGCCCAAAAAGGGTGGGGTCAGGCCAGTTGTGGACCTGAAAGTGCTAAACCACTTTGTGAAGGCGCGAAAGTTCCCGATGGAATCTGTCTGTTCGGTCATGGCCGCCTTGCACGAAGGGGACTTTATGGCGTCTCTGGATATCAGGGACGCGTATCTTCATGTTCCAATTTGTCCCCGGCACCAGCGCTTCTGCGCTTTGCTGTGGGGGATCTACCTTATGAATTTGTGGCAATTCCCTTCGGTCTGGCCTCGGCTCCTCGGGTATTCACCAAGCTGGTGGCTCCGGTGCTGGCTCTATTGAGGCAGAGAGGCATTGCGGTAGTAGTATAACTTGACGACTTGCTCCTGCGAGCGAAGTCTACTTCAGCCCTGGAGGAGAATGTGGCTATCACCAGGGCCTCGCTGAAGGACTTCGGCTGGCTGATCAACCTGCAGAAGTCGACATTGACCCGTCTTGTCAAATGGAATATCTGGGTCTAATTTTGGACATGGAGCAGGCGAAAGTGTTCATGCCTCCGGCTAAGTTACTGACACTGCAAGCAGCGGTGCGAATCCTGCTGTCACGCCTGTGTTCCTCCTTACCGCCACGGACGAATTGGTAGCGCCTTGGGGTCAGTTTCCAGCTTCTGTACGCCTTCCCTCCCATCAATCTTTTACCGGGGCTACTAGAAGCAGAGGGGATTCCGATAATCCTGGTAGCTCCGTATTGGCCTCGGCGCCCTTGGTACGCCGATGTGGTGCGGATGGTGACATATGTTCCCTGGCGTCTTCCGCTGCGCGAAGATCTGCTGTCGCAGGGACCCATCCTGCACCCTGCTTTACCCTTGCTGGCTTTGACGGCTTGGCTATTGAGTCCCAGGTGTTGAGGGATAGGGCGGTCTCTGGCTCCGTGATCCCTACCATGCTTAAGGTGCGCAAGTGTACTTCGCGCAAGATATATCATCGCACCTGGAAGGCTTATATTGCCTGGTGTGAGGCAGGGGGTTGGAACCCCCGCTCTTACGTTGTGTCCCAGGTGCTGGTTTTGTTGTTTTTTTTTTTTTTTTTTTTTTGTTTTTTTGCAGCAGGTCCTGGATAACAAATTGGCGTTGAGTACTCTCAAGGGTCAGATTTCGAGATTTTGGCTCTGGCGATTCTATTTCAATGTCCTTTTGGCTTCACATTCGTTGAAACGCACTTTTGTACAGTGTGTACGCTATATGGCTCCTCAGATACGGTCGCCTGTGGCGCTGTGGGATTTGAGTTGGGTACTTTCTGTACTGCAGAAACTGCCATATGAGAAAATCAGGGATATTCCCCTACAATTACTGTCCCAAAAAGTGGCTTTCTTGGTGGCCATTACATCCGCTAGGTGGGTGTCTGAATTTGCATTGTTGTCCTGTAAGTCTCCTTACTTGGTCCTTCAGAAGGACAAGGCGATCTTGTGACCTTCCCCTTCGTTTCTACCGAATGTGGTCTCCTCTTTCCACCTTAATGAGGATATTGTTCTTCCTTCATTATGTCCGCACCCATCGCATCCCAAGGAATTTGAGTTACATTCTTTGGATGTCGTGAGGGCTTTGCTGGTGTATTTGGCGGCTACAGCCTCTTTTCGGAAGTCTGATGCGTTTTGTGCTGACGGAAGGACCGTGCAAAGGGTTGACGGCCTCGTCGGCTACTGTTGCCAGTTGGATCAGACAGAACGTGACTCATGCGTATACTGTTCGGGGCAAGGTCCCTCCTTTTCCAGTCACTGCTCATTCTACCAGAGCAGTTAGTACTTCCTGAGCTTTCAGACACCAAGCTTTGGTGTCCCAGGTGTGCAAGGCGGCTACTTGGGCCTCGGTGTACACTTTTGCTAAGTTTTATAAAGTTGATGTGTCAGCATCTGCGGACGCTGCTTTTGGCTGCAAAGTTTACAGGCGGCGGTGTAGGAGCGTCTGGCGCCTCCTGAGAGGATTCTGTTGGGTACAGTTGTTTACCCACCCCTCTTGAATGACTCTGCTTCGGGACATCCCCACTTGTCAATGAAGGGCTCGATCCAACCCATTTGGCTTTATGGAATTTTTGGGCAACACATGGTGGAGCTCTCTACTCACGCATGCTGGATGCTTATGTGTTCATTGTTTGCAGAGCTCAAGGAAGTTCCTTCCACCTTTGTCAGCAGTGGCTTTCCTTGGGACGTCGGAGGACAAGATTTTAACCCAAGGTGCTTATGATTCCTGTAATGGGAATCCACTCCATCTGGTGAGTAGGGTGTGTCACTAGGGTGCCTGGTGAAGGAGTATATCACAGTAACAAGGGTGCTGAAGCGGTTTGCTATTAGTCCACAATTTGGTGTACTCATTTGAAGTTGAATATCACATTACATTCTCCATCAATCACAGTGGTTGAAGACTGGACCTTTTTTTTTTTTTTTTGACTTTCATTTGGACTTTTTTTTGCACTATTTATATCATATATTTTGCACTATTTGCACAGACTGCACTTTAGAGACTCTGCACTTTATTTGTCTCATGTAATTTGTTGGCTTGTATTAACATAAAGGAATATCACACATACAGTTAATGTGAGGATTGGGTTGTTCCAACCATCACAGAGACTGTATTATTTATATGTATGGCAATAGTATTTGCACCTTTTATTAGAGTGTTGCTATCTGGGTTGAATTCTGTATTGATTCACCGTGTGTGTGTGTGTGTGTGTGTGTGTGTCTATATATATATATATATATATATATATATATATATATATATATAT
>BLSH010032195.1:715348-729726 GCA_018402905.1 Glandirana rugosa
CCTTCGGTACGGACACTGCGTTGTGTGTGTGTGTGTGTATATGTATATGTATGTATATATATATATATATATATATATATATATATATATAATATATTTATTTCAACCCCCCTTTATTTTCTCTCCTGTTTTTTTTCTAGCTGATGTCAATTTTGCTCTTGAATTGAGTGACCTGCGTCACAGGCATGGCTTCCATATCATACTAGTACATAAGAATCAAGCCTCTGAAGCGTTGCTTCATCATGCTCATGAACTTATTCGTTTTGAAGAGTTTATCTCTGACCTTCCACCCAGGTTAACCCTTAAACCACAGGTAAGATGTTTTGTACTACCCAAGGTTGGTATCTCTCTATCTTTTTTGATGCTTGTCAAACCTAGGCAAAGAAATTAATTTGAGGGAAATTCATTTTGGATTCTTTGCAGTCCTATGGCCTCATACAGACGTTTTCGATCTGCGTGGCATAGGCGTTTTAAGCTCCAAAAAAAATTCAGGACCAGCGCGTTCTGAGGCTCCAGCGCTAGAGCTGTAAATACGCAGACGCTGGTAAAAGCTCAAACACATGGCTTAAAGTTGTATACACAGCGTTAAGCCTCATCAGGTGTTTCTCTGTCTTTTTTCAAAATCAATGTTTCCCTATGGGAGCCCAATGATTTGAATAGAAGTTGTACAAGAAGCCGGATCATCATGATCCGACTTGAGGTGCGACTTGTGTCCTGAGGATCTTGAAGGGGAACCCCCCGCCAAAATGAAGAAAAAATTGGTGTTGGGTACCCCCCAAGAGATACCAGACCCCTCCGGTTTAGTATGGATTTAAAGGGGTACCACCACGCTGCCAAAAAAAATGGCTTGGGGCTCCCCCAAAATCCATACCAGACCCTTAGTGAGGTGGGTGCTTTGGAGCCTGGAGGACCCTTGCCCCCCCCACCCCAAAACACCTTGTCCTCATGTTGATGAAGACAAAGGCCTCCTCCCTAACAACCCTGGCAAGGGGGCCCCTAGATCCCGGCCCCCGACCCTATGTGAATGAGTATAGGGTACAGTGTAAAAAAAAAAAAAAAAGTCTACACAGGTTTTTAAAGTATTTTATTATATCGGCTCCAGTGTTTTCTCCCTCCTCCAGCGTCTTTTCTTCTTATCTTTTGCCGGGTCTTCTCCTCCCTCTGTTCTGATGTTGACACGACGCGACCTCCCGGACTAATGCTGGCTCCGCGCTGTGCATTGACTTTTATTGGCATGGGGCAGGGCCACCCACTGACGTCATCCAGAGGCCCCATCCCCTTATGATGTTGCCGCCCCATCATGCCTCGGGCAATAAGGATGTGGAACTCTTCCACAATCGGTGGTGTAAAGAGGGAGTAATGATCATTTTAAGTGTCTTGGATGTACATCTTAGTAAACACAATATACAGCCTTGATTATCTACATGAAAACACCCACACAGGTTGAACTGAATGCACTATTGTCTTTATGTAACCTTACCAACTATATATTCCTTAACAATCGGCAAGCTGTTTATTTTAGATGTTATGTTTGCTGTGTAAGTGTTTTTAATTGCCACCTTTGTTTTTACTCCAGCAGTGCCATACTCTGTTGTATGTCTACAACTTGCCAACAAACAAAGATGCAAAAAGTATCAACAATCGCCTTCGACGCCTTTCTGATAATTGTGGCGGGAAAGTGATGAGCATTTCCGGCAGTAGCGCCATCCTTCGGTTTATCAATCAAGAGAGCGCAGAGCGAGCACAGAAACGCATGGAGTACGAAGATGTGTTTGGTAACCGCATCACTGTTTCATTTGCACCTAAGAATCGTGATGTAACTGAAACAAAGACCTCCATCTGCACGATCAGTGACAAATCAAAGTCTCCCAAAAAATTAAACAAGAATACCAAACTGTGCCTCATTGCTAAAGATCAACAAGAATCCTCCCAAAATGCCAAAGGCTCTGTCAGCAAGTCTGCTTGCTGCTCTGCAGGCAAAAACTCAAATGTGAAAAGTTTGCAGGTAAACCTCTTTTTGGTTCATTCTTTCCTTCTCCCCTAAGGTTAAAGTGGAATTAAAGTTCTTATGTCAAAACCTGAAAGTAGGCAGGCTGTAATACTAGAAAGGAAATCAACTTGCCTTTTCACAGCCGCCTGTGGAATGTACACAGAGCTGTGCAAGCACAGCTCCGTTTGCATTCCAGCACCATACTTGTGCACTGGAATGATTGCACTCCTAAAACTCTACTAACTCTTTGCATCTCTAAGACTCCTTTTACACAGCCATTTCAGTCAAGTTCGTCTGTCAATTTTTCAGGTTGACCTGATCAGGTTGTCCATGCAGGACTTCTCTGTTTACACTCGCCTACCTCTGGGTTTGATCATGTCCACTAAAAAAATGAACGATTACTTTGTCATCGGTTTAGGGAAAGTGAATCACAGGTAGCTGGGTGCAAACGGACACCAGAGTCTGTTTTCTCCCGGAAGCCCCTAGAGCAGAACAGTCTCTGGTGTGTTTTTTTGGTTTTAGAGAGAGACCGATATAGATATCTCATTCAGGTGTTTTTGACCCAATAGACTTCATTGGGAATGCAGTGTGCGATATGTTTTGCACCTGTTTTTTTCTCCTATAGAACTGCTCTTAACTTGCCCAGCCCAGGAAATAACTCTTGAAGCTTGATTCTTAAGCAAAAAACACATTTTAAAACTCCTGTAAAAGCTTTAAAAATCACCAAAAATAATCTGTATTCACATCTGACCAGGCAAACTGAAGGACTGGTAAGGTGGACTTTGAAAACATCAGAATTATTATTGCAACCATTACTTGGGTTTAGATACTATTCAGTGTTTGTATAGCCAAAACTTGTATTTATATTTTAGTAGTCTAGGGTTAAAACCCTTGTCAGTTTGCTTTTTGCATTGTTCTTTATCCTGGGTGGATATTGCATCGAATTTCATTACTCAAACACAGCAGGAAGTGAGGAAACCTGTAAAAAATATTGGGCGGCATGGCACAGTGGTGTACTGGATAGCACTTTCACCTGGCAGCAAAATGGTCGCTGGTTTGAATCCCAACCATGACACTACCTGCCTGGAGTTTGCATGTTTTCCCTGTGCCTGCGTGGGTTTTCTCTGGGTACTCCTGTTTCCTCCCACACACCAAAGGCATACTGGTAGGTAAATTGGATCCTGTCTAAATTGGCCCTAGTATATGTATGAATGTGAGTTGGGGAACTTAGATTGTAAGCTCCTTGAGGGTAGGGACTGATGTGAATGTACAATATATGTGTAAAGCACTCGTAAATTGACAGCGCTATACAAGTACCTGAAATAAAAAAAAAAAAGTGATGGAAATTCTCATCTTGATAAAGTGTCCAAGATGTTCCAACTTTTCCTGTTCATGTAACACATTTTGGATTTTATTTCTGTCCTGGTGGCGATGGCCAAAGTGTGAATCTCCTCAGCTGAGAAACAGACGATAATAGGGATTTTATCTCTTCCCTACACCTTCCAAAAATACAAAAATGTTAATTTCATCAACATCTACAGAGATATCGTTGGAGAAAATTGTATCAGTCATACAAAGCAGGACTTTAACTAGAGTCTTAACCTGCAGAAAGTGTTACTATCAGCTGGAGTATCTACATATGATCCTTGGTATGCATTGAACATCAATCTTTTTCACCCTGGGGGAGCTAAGCCCTTTAAAGCCTGGTACACACTATCTGTTTTTTTTTTTTTTTTTTCATTCAACCCAGTGGGCTAAACGAGGGGGAGGGGGTGTGTAACTCAATAGGAGATCCTGTACTAAATCCACCTGGCAGAGAGCTGATCTGATGCCGATCAGCAAACTTTTTTTTGGCCACACCCCTTTGACAGATGGCAGCTTGTGTTTTAATCGGCTGGTGTATGCCGCCCAATATTCAGCACGTGTGTTACGGCCCTTAAGTTGTGCCTTTTTTAGTCCTGTAGCAGACTAACTCTTTGCTTCTGCATGAGACTCTTTGGGTGTAATTTGGGCTTTACATGTGGCACAACATATTGTAGATGTAGGATAAATTACCTTGGTCTCTAGATAAGCCAATTTTAAGTGCTCCAAAGACAGTCCTGTTTTTGGTGTCTTTGGGACCTAGAACTGAAATCATTACCTTTATAATTCTGGTGCATGCTTACCATAGATTTCAAACTCTCTTCGACTGAGGAGTTCTGGGCACTGGGGCAGTGCAGGGGACTCCACTTTCAGAGAAACTCCTGACTTCAAATCAGTATCTTGAAACTAGGGGCCATTGGGTTGTCACTTTAAAATAAGTACTGGTTTGGGAATTTTTTCATGATTTTTATACTTGCCTAGTTGGATGCAGTATCGGTGCGATGCTGCATCTGTCCCCCGGCGCCTCTACACTGAGAACTGAGCAATCGAACACTGCTGATCGCTCGGTTACGACAGCTCCCCGAGCAGAGAGCTGCTAACTGTCAATCAACAGCTCTCCGCTCTGCTTCCTCTTCACTCACTGGAGCACTGAACTGTGGAGGAGGGTGGAGCTGCTTGCTCAGACTCTCAGCGGCTCAATGAGTGGCGTGTCAGTACAGACACCTGGCAGATCCTGACTCCCATTGTTGGAATGATGCAGTGCCTGGACTGACTTGAGCAACGTCAGCAGGAAGCAGACTTCAGCCCACTCTGCTGAAAACGAGTCACAGGATTGCAAAACGGATTGCACTTCTGTGATCCATAGAAGTACAGCCAAACGAGCTTTGGCTATACTTCTCACTTTTAACCTTAAAGTTATTTGTTGAGGGAGCTCCTAATATTCGTATCCAGTTAAGTGTCAGGGCTGTGGACTATGGCAACCATCGGGGAGCACCAATCATCATAAAGACTTTTTTCTTCAATGGGTCACCCATGTGGCTTTCCCTGTCAAATAGCCTCTCCATTCATGGGATTTGAATTTGGTCCTTTGCTTTTGATATTGCCTCCCTTTTACCAAGATATAGTTTTAACATTCTTGTGCCTGTCACCAGCTCACAATGTTTGGGTCTTTTCTCCTATCGTTCACTGACAGATGCAGCTCATCATGACGTGTGGGTTTATGCTTGTCCCACTAGGAGTTAACTAGGCAGGAAAAAGAAACAGGGGGCCGTCCTCTCTTCCTACATCCCCCTCATAGCATAGCTCTTCAGTTCTTATGCCTAGTTTGCAAGGAGTTGACCTGGCTTCCCTTTAGGGGAATTTGTGGTCCTGTTTGTGACCATTTTTTTTTTATTTTTATTTTTTTATTTTAAGTTTTCTTTTATTTGACTTCTATCAAGATTGATCTGCTATCAAGAAGCCGGTCGGGGCATAGAGGGTCCTTGGGCCCTGTACTCTCCCCGACCTGGCCAACCGATGCGAGCCAGTCCCGACGTATGGGGACCCGGCGCATCGTGCCCGTTCCGTGCGGGCGGCCTGGGGTGACCCCCCCCCCCCCTTGCGTCCAGCCCCGGATGTGATTCGGCAAGGGCGATTTTCTGGCCTGCAGCATACCGCCCAAGAGGGGGCTTAAGGTCTGCGACTGGGTGGCTACCCACGGGGCTCGTCGGAGTGGTGAGTGAGAGTTCCTGCCTTTCCCACCCTTTTAGGGGCGGAAAGGGAGACCGACGGCCGCACAAAAAAAAAGAAGAAAAAATTTCTCTTACGTTCACTGACAGACGCAGCTCTCCATAGACAAGTGGGGTTTATGCTTGTCCCGCTACGAGTTAACTAGGCAGGGAAAAGAAACAGCTTGCCCCTCCCATGGGGGCCGTCCTCTCTTCCTACATAAACCCCCTCATAGCATAGCTCTCCAGTTCTTATGCCTAGTTTGCAAGGAGTTGACCTGGCTTCCCTTTATGGGAATTTGTGGTCCGGTTTGTGACCATTTCTTTTATTTTTATTTTATTTGACTTCTATCAAGACATTGATCTGCTATCAAGAAGCCGGTCGGGGCATAGAGGGTCCATGGGCCCTGTACTTTTCTCGACCTGGCCAACCGATGCGCGCCAGTCCCGACATATGGGGACCCGCTGCATCGTGTCCGTTCCGTGCGGGCGGCCTGGGGTGACCCCCCCCCCCTTTGCGCCCAGCCCCGGATGCGATTCGGGAAGGGCGATTTTCTGGCCTGCAGCATACCGCCCAAGAAGGGGCGGAAGGTCTGCGACTGGGTGGCTACCCACGGCGCTCGTCGGAGTGGTGAGTTTGAGTTCCTGCCTTCCCCCTTTTTAGGGGCGGAAAGGGGGACCGACGGCCGCAACCAAAAAAATTACGTTTTTTTTCTTGCTGGGTAGTCGCTGGAGTTCCCGTTCACACCCCCGCACCACACTGCACCGATCGTCTATTCGTATCGTTTTTTCGCCGCCATGCGGCGATCGGCCGCCGTTTTGCGGCGGACCGCCGCCATTTTGCCGTAGCCGCAGACATTTTGGGCCTATGGGGCTTTCCCTCTAGCGCTCAGAGCGGCTGTTTGCGGTACTGCACGTTCCCTGAAGGTGTTTTTGGTCTCTAGTGTTTAACGGCAGCCATTTTGACTGCATGCCTCTGCAATACACGTGCCTGCAGTGTTTCCCTTCTCTGTGGAGCGGTGGTGATCTGGCGGCGCAGCTCTTCTGACGATCCATCCAGAAGTTACAGGCAGCGGAACAAAGTATAGCTGGGCTCCCTGTGGGTGCTGGTGGCGGTGGGTGCAGTCCTCCTGGGTTCCCTGGTGCACTGTGGGGCGATGGTGTGCGGCAGTGTGGGGGTGCCTCATTCTCCTTAGTCTCTGTATGTCACTAGTTTTCTGGGGGCAGACAATGGCAGATTACACTGCTGAACCTGCTGAGGAGGCATCAGCGGTGGCGCAATCTGCGCAAGGGGCTTTTTTTTGGACCAGCTGCGGGCGGTCTTTTAGCGAATTTCTCCCCCGGGCGGAGGTCGCCCAACAGGCCCCCAAGAAGCGTCCCCCTCCTCCTCTTTATTCATCAGGGAAGGATTCTGAGCCGGAAGTGGCCTCAGGGGTCTCAGGCACCCCAGTGGACCTATCCGATGGGCAACTGGGCCCATAAGGGGATGGTAGCTGTGCGCGAGAAAGTGTTGGTTGCGGCCATTATCGCTGGCATTCGCACTAAGCTGCGACTGGGTCAGGATGGCGAATCGGTCTGCTGCGTATGTGTGTGGGTCCTCTAGGCCCCCTAGGGCCTCCAATGCTTACCCCTACAATGAATTTTTTGATCATTTTCTTTATCGTGAATGGTAGCGTCCACAGCACTCTTCTTCGCTGTCACAACGGTTCGCTGCGCGCGATCCCTTTGAGGAAAGCTTTTTGAAAAAATGGGAATCGTCTGTGGTGGACCCACCGATAGCACGCCTTAGTAAGGTGACAATCATTCCTCTGGAAGGGACGACTCTTTTTAAGGATCCCGCTGATAGAAAAACAGAGGCGCTTTTAAAGTCACTGTTCCTGGTGGCAGGTTCCGCTGTGCAACCGGCCTTGGCGTCTGCCATGGCGGCGCAACATCTATCCGAGTGTATGGAAGAGCTCCTGAAGGACTTGGAAGGCGGTCGCCTAATGGATGCGCTGCAGAGGGCTGAGTTTTTGCTCCAAGGGTTCAAGTACCTTTGTGATGTGGGCGTTGATTTACTGCCGATGTTATCCAGAATAACGGTATTTGCCGTCATACTCAGACGGATACTTTGGTTGCGTTCTTGGTCCGGTGACCACGCTTCCAAAAAAGGTCTTGCTGACCTCCCTTTTCAGGGTGGACGTCTATTTGATCCACGTTTGGATGAGATTATTAAGGACTTCACGGGAGGTAAGAGTACCTTCCTCCCAGAGCCCCGTAGGCGTGAGTTTCGCCGTAGACAGGGGACACCTCCTTCGGGGCAGAAGACGTTTTTTCGCGCCCCGGGCACCGCAGGTAAAGGGACCCGCCCCAGTAAGATCGCTGCAGGGACTGGAAGACGGCAGTGGCAGCGCAAACCCGAAAAAGCGGAGGACAAGTCCTCCTCAGCCTGATGGGTTGCCCCCACCCGGTTTTCGGGTGGTGGGACGTCTTCTGGGTTTTGCAGGCCAGTGGCTGGCTCACATTTCCGACCGCTGGGTCCGGTAAGGGGTGTCCACCGGGAACAGTATAGAGTTCAGCACTCTACCCCCAGACAGGTTCTTACCATCAAATTTAGGGCTCCCGCAGGAACGCCGGGAGGCCCTTTTTGGGGCTGTACGAGCACTCTCAGACCAGGGGGTGATCGTGCCAGTGCCCCCAGAAGAGAGGTTTTCTAGAGGGTTCTACTCAAATCTATTCGTGGTTCCCAAAAAAGGGGGGGTTTGGCCCGTATTGGACCTGCAGGCCCTGCACCGGTATGTCAGGGTGCGGAAATTCCTGATGGAATCTATCCGCTCGGTCGTGCCCGCCCTTCATCAGGGAAAATTTCTGGCATCCCTGGACATCAGGGATGCATACCTCCCATGTACCCATTCATCCACGACATCAGCGCTTCTTGAGCTTTGCGGTGGGAGACCTCCATTTTCAATTTGTGGCACTCCCTTCGGCCTGGCCTCCGCACCTCGAGTTTTCACAAAAATGCTAGCCCCGGTGTTGGCGTTGCTGCGACCAGAGAGGAATTGCTGTAGTAGCCTACCTAGACGACCTGCTCCTGCGAGCGGAGTCCGCCTCGGCTCTGGAGGAGAATGTGGGAATCACTGCTGGACTTTGGCTGGTTACTGAACCTGCAGAAGTCGTTGGTCTCTCTATCCCATCGCCTGGAGTATCTGAGTCTAATTCTGGACACAGAGCAGACGAAGGTGTTCTTCCCTCCGGCCAAGTTGCTGTCTCTGCAGTCGGCAGTGTGCACCCTCTTGTCGCACCGTCAATCTTCATTACGGTTCTGTATGCGGGTGCTGGGGCTCATAGTCTCGTCGTTTGAGGCGATACCATTTGCCCAGAGTCACACTCGTCTCCTTCAGCGAGCAATTTTGGCTCGGTGGGACAGGTCCCCTCGGTCATTGGACCTTCTGATCCGTCTGAGCTCCCAGACCAGGGTGTCTCTGACCTGGTAGCTTCGGGACTCGGCCCTGATTCAGGGGAAGTCATTCCTGCCCCTTCAGTGGGTGATCATCACCACGGATGCCAGTCTTTCAGGCTGGGGACGGATCCTGGGGCAGCTGTCTGCCCAGGTCCGTTGGTTGGCACAGGAAGCTCGCCTCCCCATCAACGTTCTGTAGCTGAGAGCAATCAGATTGTGCCTTTTTCACTGGACAGTGAGATTGCAGGGTCGTCCGATTTGAATTCAATTGGACAATGCCACAGCAGTGGTGTATGTGAACCATCAGGGCAGCACAGAGTCCAGCAGCTGCGGCAGAGGCAGCTCTGATACTTCGTTGGGCGGAACGTCACGTTCCGGCGATCTCAGCCATTTACATTCTGGGTGTGGAGAACTCGCAGGCGGACTTTCTCAGTCGCCAGACTCTGGACAAGGGAAAGTGGTCTCTCCACACAGAGGTGTTCAACCAAATTTGCCGCAGATGGGGGACGCCGGACGTGGATCTCATGGCGTCCCGGTTCAATCACAAGGTGGAAACCTTTGTGTCCAGGACGAAGGATCCATTGGCAGTGGCCACAGGCTCTCTGGTGGCCCCCTGGGGCCGTTATCCTCTTCTGTACACCTTCCCTCCGATAAAACTGATCCCTACTTTGTTAAAAGCTCGCAAGTGTACTTCTCGCAAGATTTATCACCGCACCTGGAAGGCTTATATTGCTTGGTGCGAGGCCGAGGGCCATAACCCTCGCTCTTATGTCATGTCCAGGGTCCTGACTTTTTTACAACAGGGCCTGAACAAAAAACTGGCTTTGAGTACTCAAGGGCCAGATATCTGCTCTGGCGACTCTTTCAGAGACCTTTAGCTTCACATTCGTTGATTCGTACCTTTTGTACAAGGTGTGCGACACGTGGCGCCTCGGGTAAAGGTTCCGATGGCTCCGTGGGATCTGAATTTGGTGCTTTCTGTTCTTCAGAAACCACCTTATGAGAATATCAGGGAGATTTCTTTGTCAATGCTGTCGCAGAAGGTGGC
Source organism: Glandirana rugosa (assembly GCA_018402905.1). NCBI lineage: Eukaryota > Metazoa > Chordata > Amphibia > Anura > Ranidae > Glandirana > Glandirana rugosa. The sequence continues at coordinate 725,395 of BLSH010032195.1, forward strand.
CTTTTTAGTTGCCATCACTTCTGCCAGACGGGTGTCTGAATTGTCAGCACTATCGTGCAAGTCTCCCTACTTGGTCATACATAAAGATAAGGCGGTCTTCTCCGTCCTTCCGTCCGAAGGTGGTTTTATCTTTTCACATTAATGAAGATATTGTTCTTCCTTCGTTGTGCCCTCGTCCATCGCACTCAAAGGAGTTTGAGTTGCATGCTTTGGACGTAGTGAGGGCCTTATGAGTGTACTTGGCAGCTACAGCTTCTTTTCGACAAGCTGATGCTTTGTTTGTATTGCCAGAAGGCCCGCGCAAAGGGTTGGCGGCCTCGTCTGCTACGATTTCTCGTTGGATCAGACAGACCGTGACCCATGCGTATTCTGTTAGGGGCAAGGTCCCCCCTTTTCCAGTCACGGCTCATTTTACCCGGGCTGTTAGCACTTCCTGGGCTTTCAGACACCAGGCCTCGGTGTCACAGGTGTGCAAGGCGGCCACTTGGGCCTCGGTTCACACTTTCATGAAGTTTTATAAAGTTGATGTGTTTGCATCTTTGGATGCTGCTTTTGGCCGCAAAGTTTTGCAGGTGGCAGTGTAGGCGCGTCTGGTGCCTCCTTAGAGGTTCAGTTGGGTGCTGTTAGTGTTTACCCACCCCTCTTTTTGACACAGCTTGGGGAAGTCCCCACACATCATGATGAGCTGCGTCTGTCAGTGAACGTTAGAAGAAAAAGGGATTTTATTAAAACTTACCGTAAAATCCTTTTCTCAGAGTTCACTGACAGACGCAGCTCATCATGACATGTGGGTTGAAGCTTGTCCCACTAGGAGTTAACTAGGCAGGGAAAAGAAACAGCTGGCCCCTCCCATGGGGGCCGTCCCCTCTTCCTACATAAACCCCCTCATTGCATAGCTCTTCAGTTCGTACACAAGCCGTACAAGAACAGAGCACAGAGGGGTGGGTGCTGCGTCTGTCAGTGAACTCGGAGAAAAGGATTTTACGGTAAGTTTTAATAAAATCCCTTTTTCTCCTATCGTTCGCTGACAGACGCAGCTCATCATGACGTGTGGGGATTTCCCCAAGCTGTGTCAAAAAGAGGGGTGGGTAAACACTTAACAGCACCCAACTGAACCTCTAAGGAGGCACCAGACGCGCCTACACTGCCGCCTGCAAAACTTTGCGGGCGTAAGTTTTAATATCACTTTTTTCTCAGTCATGGAATCTTTTCAGGTAAATGGGTAGTTCTAGAAGATCACCCTTTCATGTCAAATCTTCTCCATGGCTGTGAGCGTTTCTTGTCATTTTGGCATAAGGCATCAGTTTCCTAGCGTTGTAGGGTTGCCACCAAGTGTTTTGTTTTTTTTTTTCTCCTGATGGATGTTTTAATTGTCCCTGATGCCAGCTTTGAGTAAGCTGTATGCAGACCATTGTTCTTGTTTGGGTGCATGTTTAGCCTATGTTTCTCATCCTTCAGTTGGACTGCTTTTGGATCCCCCAATTCAAGAATTCTATGGTTCAGTGGACAGTTAGAATTTTACATACAGTACAAAAATTCTCTTATTAGTGTCTATTAGGGACACGGGCCCCACTGCTGTATTTTTAAAGCCTTCGGCTGATGTGGCTGATGGTGCTGCTTGCTGTAAACTGAAGCATACTGATCATGGGAGTGGTTATACCAATGCTGACCTAGAGCCCTAACCCCCTCAAGGTGTGTGTGTGTGTGTGTGTGTGTGTGGTTTTTTTTTTTTTGTTTTTTGTTTTTTTTTTCCCCAACTTCACTAACTTTTTAGCTGTATAGTTCAGCGGAAGGATTCTAATGATGGAAATCGCCTAGTGCTCACTGGTAGCAAGAGACCACCTGGCTGGGTTTACACATATGCGAATTGGATGCGGGTTTCCCCGAATTGAATTTGCGTGACAGTGACTGGCTATCAATGAAGCTGGTTCACACAGCTCCGTGGTGGCCACGGTCCGCATTTAAAAAGAATTCTGTGCATGTTTTTGGTTCCGATTCAGGTGTGAGTTCAGGCAAAAATTTTAACCTAATTTGCACCTGAATTGGTGAACAGGGATGCACCAGAGCCCATGCTGTGAACCTAGCTTGTAGAAATCTGCAAATTTTTAGGCCTCATGCACACCGCACGTTTTTTGAATGTTTTTCAGCAGCTGTTTTTAGCTGCAGGCGGTTTTTTCTACAGTCAATAAACCCTCCATTGTTATCCTATGTGTTCATGCACACACAGGCTTTTATCAACTGTTTTTAGCTGTGACATTTTTGAGCTGTAAAAAAAAACCCAAGAGCTGAGGGTTTTTTTGCACTGTTTTCAGCTGTAAAAACGTTCAAACACTTAAAAACGTCCAAAAACAGTTATCCCCAACGTATTTGGACGTTTTAGACCAATTGGAAAAAAACAAAAAAAAAAAAGCAGACCCTTAAAAAATGTGAAAAAACTGCGGTAATATAACACTGGTAAAATCTGAACACATCCCTGATAAGCAACTGACGTTTTTTGGCTGTTTTTTTAAAGTCTTGTGTGCATGAAGCCTTACTCTTTAGTTTGGTAATCCTGCATCATGATCCTTTGAGTCACGTTTTTAACAATGGATCTGCTTTACCTCCTTTTGTTCGTTACTTTTTAAAAAATAAGGCCAAATTGTTTAACGGCTTCTTTCCCTCTTCCACAGGAGCTGTGCCAAATACAGTCCAAAGCTTCTAGCAAGCTGAATCAATACCCAGAAGACAAAGACAAAAATGGAGATAGGTTAAACTCCACAGCATGTTCTAGCAACACTTCTGTTTCTAGCCAGGTTTTGGTCGCCAAAAAAAGTGCTGGACTAGAAGATGTGTTTACAAGAGTAAAAAAGTATGTTTCAAAGTATTCTGGTTTATACTCCATTTTGCTCTTCTGCTTTGTAGGGTTTCTTGGGCTTTTATTCATACCCTGTGGGTTTTACAGTGCTTTAAAAAAGTATTCATACACCTTGAAATTTTCCACATTTTGTCTGGTTGCAACCGAAAACGTAAATGTATTTTGTGATAGACTAACACAAAGTGGCACATAGTTAGGAAGTGGAAGGAAAATTAGAAATGGTGGTCAAAATTTTTTTAGAGAAAATTGAGTACTGTACGTGATCCTTTTTTTATTTGCACTACCATACAATTTTTCAGGACAAGCTTTCAGCCAAACAGTACTGATTCACAAGAATTTTAGCCAAATGTTAACCACTTCAGCCCCGGAAGGATTTCCAGCTTTAGGACCGGAGCCCTTTTTGCGATTCGGCACTGCGTCGCTTTAACTGAAAATTTCGCGGTCGTGCGACTTTGTACCCAAAAGAAATTTGCGTCCTTTTTTCCCCACAAATAGAGCTTTCTTTTGGTGGTATTTGATCACCGCTGCGTCATTTCTGATCGCCGCTATAAACAAAAGAGCGACAATTTTGCAAAAAAAAACAAATTTCTTACTTTTTGCTAAAATACAAATCCAAAAAAAAAATATAAAAAAACATTTTTTTTCATCGGTTTTGGCCGATTTATATTCTTCCTCATATTTTGTGATAAAAAAAATCGCAATCAGCGTTTATTGATTGGTTTGCGCAAAAGTGGTCGCGTTTACGGATGATAATTCATTTTTGGGGTTTCTATTTTTTTTTAATATTTTACTATTAATGGCGGCGATCTGCAATTTTTAGCGGTACTGCGATATTTCAGTGGACAAGTCGGACCATTTTGACACTTTTTTGGGACCATTGGCATTTATACAGCGATCAGTGCTATAAAAATGCACTGATTACTGTGTAAATGCCATTGGCAGTGAAGGGGTTAACCTGCAGGGGGCGCTCTAAGGGTTAACTGTGTTCCTTGGGCGTGTTCTTACTGTGGGGGGACTGCCCTAGCTGGGGAAGGGAAGTGGTCACAGCCTCCATGTACAGGAAGGCTGTGATCACAGCCCTTCCCCCTTCACAGAACGGAGGTCCGTGTTTAGATACACGGACCTCCGTTCTTTAACTCCGGGGGGGCGCATCGCGGGTGGCCGGCGGAGATCGATTCCGCCACACCCGCTCCCTGGCCCTCCCCAGACACAGTGAGCGTGCGGGCGCGACTCCGGCGGGCGCGACTCCGGCGGCGCGCGCGCGCTCACTGTGCGCCATATGACGGCGATTCGCCTTACAGGGCCACTTTGCCGCCGTTAAATGCCGATTGGCGGTCGGCAAGTGGTTAAAGAAGAAAATGAGGCCAAAAATCTGAGGGAAAGGAAAAACTAACACAAATGGTAATAAAGCTTGCAGTTGAGTCAGTGAGATAACAGAGGGAGAGCTATAGATTGGGCGGGGGGGGGGGGGGGTGAAA
>BLSH010032195.1:735609-766801 GCA_018402905.1 Glandirana rugosa
TCTCATAATTTAGCAAAATTGTCGAAAATGGACGCAGACCTCAAAAATGTCGAGATCATGACCTCGGAGTCTTACGTGACCAGGACCCAAGAAAAACCTCGAATTTTTGTGGATACGGTGAATGTCGTGTTTTTGCGGACACATGCGAACACACATACTCCGGTAACTTGTTGAACCAATAGAGTAATACTGTATATATATATCAGAGCCTTCGGTTATTTGTTTAATACTGAGGTACTACTGGTGAGCAGTCTTTTTATAATGTGGATCATGTGTTTCCTGTTAGATGGGAGGAGCCTCTCTCTGTAAGCCGTCCTGGAAGATTCCTGAAAAGTGAGTTATCAGGTAATAACTTTTTTTTTTTTTTTAACGCTTAACGCCTCTCCAAGTTGTTCAATGGCCTCATACACACAAGCGTACACAGGCGTTTTTGTGCTGTAAGTGGCATAGGTGTTTTTAAGCTCCAAAAAGAACCCAGGACCAGTGCATTCTGAGGCTCCAGTACTAGAGCTGTAAAAACTCCAGACGCAGGTAAAAGCTGTTAAAACGATTTAATACTCTATACAGAGCATTAAGTCTTGTCAGGCGTTTCTCTGCCTCTATTCAAAATGATTGGTTCCCTATGGGAGCCCATTAATTGGAATAGAAGTCGGATCATGATGATCTGACTTAAGGTGGGAATTATGTGCTGAGTATCTTGAAGGGGAACCCCCCGCCAAAATGAAGAAAAAATTTGCATGTGGTTCCCCCTCAAGAGATGCCAGACCTTTCAATCTGCTATGGATTTTAAGGGAACCCCCGCGGCAAAAGAAAAAAATGGCGTGACGCCCCCCCCCCCCAAAATCCATACCAGACCCTTATCCGATCATGCAGCCCGGCAGGTCAGAAAACGGGGGGGCCCCCTCCTGGACCATATCTGGCCACATGCCTTCAGCATGGGGGAGTGGGTACTTTGGGTCAGGGGTGGTCCCTGCGCACCCCACCCCAAAGCACCGTGTCCCCATGTTGAGGACAAGGGCCTCTTCCCGACAACCCTGGCCTGGCTTATCGGAATCTGGAAGGTCCCCAGACCCCGGCCACCCACCCTATGTGAAGGGTCTGGTATGGATCTTCGGGGCAGGGAAAATGACATGGGGGTTCCCCTTAAAATCCATACCAGACCTTAGGGTCTGGTATTGCCCTGGGGGAACCCCACGCCATTTTTTTTTTCCATTTTGACCGGGGGTTCCCTTTCAAGATCCTCAGCACACAAGTTACACCGCAAGTCGGATCATCATATTCAAATCAATGGGCTCCCATAGGGAACCATTGATTTTGAATAGAGGCAGAGAAATGCTGCTAAAAGCTAGTGCGGCTAACCGCGCATTGACTCCAATGCAAAACGCTGATAAAATCTGGTTTTAGCACACCTTCTTTCCTAGCGTCGGTGCTAGCTTCACAACTCGTTTTTATGATGCCCATGTGTATGAGGCCTGAGTTGTGCACTCTGCAAATCTGGCCTTTCTGGAAGAGTGGCAAGAAAGCCATTGTTGAAAGAGCCCTGCTTGCAGTTTGCAAGAAGCCATGTGGGGGGACACAGCAAGCGTGCTAGAAGGTGCTCTGGTAAGATGAGACCAAAATGTAACTTTTTGGCCTAAAAGCAAAACACTGCACATCACCCTGAACACACCATCCCCACCATGAAACATGGTGGTGACAGCATCATGTTGTGGGGATGATTTTCTTTAGCAGGGACAAGGAAGTTTGTCAGAGTTGATGGGAAGATGGATGGACCCAAATACAGGGCAATCTTGGAAGAAAACCTGTTAGTTTGCAAAAGACTTGAGATTGGGAGAGAGGTTCACCTTCCACCTGAACAATGACACCAAACCTACAACCAGAGCTATAGTGGAATGGTTTAGATTAAAGCATATTCCTATGTTTGAATGGCCCAGTCAAAGTCCAGACCAAAGTCCAATTGAGAATCTGTGGCAAGACTTAAATTGCTGATTACAGATGCTTTTCATCCAATCTTACAAAGCTTGAGCTATTTTGCAAAGAAGAATGGGTGAAAATTTTACTCCTAGATGTTCAAAGCTGGTAGAGACCTACCCAAAAAGACTTGCAGCTGTAATTGCAGCGAAAGGTGGTTTTACAAAGTATTGAGTCGGGGAGCTGAATACAAATGCATGCCACACTTTTCAGATATTTATTTGATAAACATCTTTTAAACCATTTATCATTTTCCTTCCACTTCAGAATTATGTGCCACTTTGGGTTGGTCTATCAAATAAAAGCCTAATAAAATGATAAAATTTGGGAAATTTCAAGGGGTATGATTACTTTTTCAAGGCACTGTATTATGTTTAAACCTGAAAAGCAAATTTCTATATAGTGCTTTGTCTTTGTGGTGGGTTTTTTTTTTTGGTCATAACTGACTAAACCTCTCCCTGAAAACTATCTATTTTAAAAGGTTTTATCGCCTTGTGATTTTAACCATTTCACTACCGCTGTATGCAGAATGATGCCTGGGAAGTTGTCCTGTTATCCTGACTGGGCATCATATGACATCCAGCAGGACAACAAGCCGGCGCACAGCGCAGGGATCAGTGGTGTGGTGTTTCCGATCGTGGTAAAGAGCTTCTTTAACAAGCTCTTTACCACGTGATCGGCTGTGACAAATCACAGCTGATAAGTGTAAACAGGAAGAGCCGTATATTGGCTTTTCCTCTACTCACCTCTGCAGCTCTCCTGACAGGGTTGCGCTGATTGTTTATCAGTGCAGCCCCCCCCCCCCATCGATCGCCACTCAGGACCACCTGGGAGCGTAACTAGGGATCACCAGGGAAAGCCCACCCAGGACCACCAGGGAGCCAACTCTAGACCACCAGTTAAGGGGCACAATGCCCAACATGGATGGCACTCAGTGCCTATTTCAGATGCCACCCAGGACCACCAGGGAATGCACACCTTAGTGTCCTCAGTGCCCATCATTGCTGCATATAAGTGCCTCATAATCAGTACCCGTCAGTGCCGCCTCATCAGTGCCCTTCGGTGATGGAGAAAATGTACTTCTTTACAAATTTTGTGACAGAAAACGAGAAACTTTTTTTCTTTTTTTTTTTTTATCTCAATTTTCTGTCTTTTATATTTTTAGTGCAAAAAATAACCCCAGAGGTGATCAAATACCACCAAAAGAAAGCTCTATTTGTGGGAACAAAATAATAATACAATGTTTGGGTACTGTGTTTCATGACCGTGCAATGGTCATTCAAAATGCGACGGCACTGAAAGCTTAAAGTTGGTCTGGGCGGGAAGGGGAGCAGTGCCTGGTATTGAAGTGGTTAAACAAGTTTTGAAGATATATCGAACATGTGTTTTCAAACTTCCTTCTTTTTTTTTTCTTTATGTACGATATGCAAGCTTTGAATCCAACAAATCAGTATTTTATTCTGTCTCTTCTAGGTGGGAGGGCTCGATCAATGGAAACATTTCTTTTTCTGTGGAAAGTAGTAAAAAGGAGGAAACTTTTCAAATTAGTAATCCATCTGCTTTCAGTAAACTTGCTGGTACTAGACCGCTTAGTCCTGTTCGTCAATCTGGCTGGTCTTCCAGGTAAGACCTACTGATTTTATTGGTAAAAAGGAGGGGCAAAATCTATCCTGACACATTATTTTATTGATTTTGTTTAATTTTTATATTCTTTCTAAAGAAGTTTGTCCCCAAATCTTTCCAATCCTTCACCCGTGACTTCAAATGAGACTGATGCCACAGATTCAGCTCTTGATCCGTTTGCAAATGGTGCTGATGTACACATTGGAAATCTAGATTATAGAAGGTCTAGAAAAGAGCTTCTCCAGACTCTACGTGACATATTTTCCAGATATGGAAAGGTGTGTGTGTGTTTTTTTTTTTTTAAATTTGGGTAGAATCTGTTAATTGCTGTTACTATTAAAGTGTTTTTCAACCCTTGACAACCACTTTAACCTACAGGTAAGACTATAATAAGGCTTACCTGTCTCCCTTAATATCTCCTAAACCTTCATGGTTTAGGAGATTTACAGTGTACTTGCATGTGCCCATGTCATCGTGCACATGCGCAGTGAAGAAACAAACTCCACGCCGTTTCTTCACTGAGATCGTGCTGTGATTGGCGGCTCCCATGGGAGTGACGTCACGCTACTCCGGGCAGTCACAAAGTCAGAGTCCGCGGACCCAGAAGGAAGAGAGGCAGAAGATGGACGTGGCCTGGAGCGGGCACATTGCGGCCTTCCAATGCAGGTAAGTGCCACATAATGGGCTAATATGCGATACATACTAGCCCATTATGCTTTTACATTGCAGGGTAATAAAGAGAAAGTAAAACCCATTAGGATTTACTTTCTCTTTAAGAGTTTGTGTGCCTTGCTTTATCTTTTTTTTTTTGTGTAAGAACATCCTCTATTGGGAATCAAATTTTTTTTTTTCCTCATTCTGTCTGGATTAGATCAATCATCTTGAGCTCAGTCCTCATACTGATTATCAACTGAAAGCCACAGTTCAGATGGAAAACCTTCAGGAAGCGATCTGTGCTGTTAACAGTCTGCATAGATACAAAATTGGTAGCAAGAGAATCCAAGTGTCCCTGGCCACAGGAGCAGCCAATAAATCGCTCTCTTTACTGAGGTGAGTTTAATTTGCCTCTTCTTTTAAAGCAGCACTAAACCCTCCGTAACAAAGTGTCTCCAGGGAGTAGATTTCTTGTCAAAAAAAACTTTTCCTGACACCTGGTGAATTTTCTCTTTGTGTATGCTGCATGGTGCATGAGTCATGCGATGTATAGCTCAGCTTTATTAATGGCATTCCGAGAGTAGAGCTAGATTTTGGAGACAGTGTAACCACAGCCAAGATTTTAATGGTTGAGGCTGGAGCAATGTCCATATCTTTATTGACTCCTTGCTGAAGGACAGTAGAGAATAGGGGAGGCGTGTCAGTCTGTAAGTTTGGTGTTTAATTGCAGACTATAGTAAAAGCTCACCCCCACAGTTCTGTTTTTTGACAATGTCCCTTTTTTTTTCTTCATTGACTTGACTTGTTTTTTTTTCTTTTCTCTCTGTTATCTTTAAACAGCTTTGGAGCCATTTCCATCCTTCAAGATTCCCCAGCTTGCTGCTTACCTTTATTTAAATTCACTGAGATCTATGAGAAAAAGTATGTATTCTATAGCTTTTACTAAATTGGTTGGCATTCTCAGCAAATTATTGTAATCATTTGAAAAGGTTTCCATGCAAAGTTATTTTTCTCTGAGGGGCACACCTCTCGGTTTTCATAATGAATACTAGCAAATATAATGAAAGGAGCCAGCCACAAAAGGCTATAACCTCTCCCTTACCTAGTGTGTTCTCAGTTTAGCTTTGTTTGCGAAGGAGAATGATTGTGTTTTTTTTTTATTTTTTTATTTATTTTTTCTTTCTAGCTTAAGATTTCAGGGGATTTTCTTAAATCTGCTGCTGCTAGGTTCAGGGCTAATGTTAAAATCCTATGGGTCTTAGTTCAGACAGAGCTGAATTTTGGCTTTCAATTTTATTATTATTTTCAACTGGATTTCCATGTAAATATAAAAATGCCCTTTATTTCTATGGATGATAATCTTTTATATTATGCATTATTGGAATTGCTAAATATATGTTTAGAAGCCATCTAGTTCACATATACAGCAATTCTCCATTGCTTCACTGACAACCGTTTGTGTTCAGCCCAACGTGGCTGCTCACTGGCACTTCCTGGAACCTTTGGTTTCTGTGCTTGCAGCACAGCAAACCCCCATCTGATCCCACGGGGGATGGTCTTATCCTACTGGAAGGTTCAAGAGCACAACACCTTCTGAACAAACAGTGGAGACTGTTTTATAATGTCTCTTGCAGACACTCTTGCTCGGGCTGCCCCATGCAGCATCTGACTCCTGGAGACCTCCGGTCTCGCTTGGGTGGAGACCTGAGGTATTCCTAAACCTCAATCATAAGTGCTTTGTGCACCTGAGTACACACCGTGCTGGTTCTCCTCACAACCCATACACTGGGTTGGAAATGTCATCACCCAAGACAGTATCGAATCTCCAAACTACAGAGCCTCATCCAGGAATACCACAACCTGGAGAAAGCTGCAAAAGCTGTTTTCTCCACTCAACATCTATGTTATAGTCCTGCACTGAGACAATGTGCACACCCATAGTGCATAGTCCATCATAGTGACAGTGTCTTGTCCTGTCGTATGTATGTACTTTTATTTGTTTATTTCTTTTTTTTTATTGAATTGCACTCTTAGTCCTTTGGTCTGTGACTACCTTGAGATTCTGTGAGTTCTTTTTTAGAATTACCAATGTCATTGACAGCTTCTGATGCCTCTCAAGTGCCTTCAAGTAGCTCTAAGCCTGTTTATCTAACTGGATTTTTTTTTTTCCCTCCGTTTTGAAGGTTTCCTTTTGCAATGTGCTTAGTTTGACGTTCTAACTGCAGGGCTGCATACACCCTACCCCCAGTCCCATGCCAGCACAAGTCTTTAAAGGAGATTGTTTAAGCCCTGATACAAGTTGGCTATCTTTTTCACACCTGTGGCAAAAAAAATTACATTTGAACTATACATCACCAAACTCTGTACTGGCATTGCAGGGACCTCTTCAGACCATCGGACTTTGGAGAGGAGCCTCCTGAAATATATCAACTGATCTAAACCCCTACTAAAATCTTGATCCAGTACTCTTCTATCTGGAATCCAAAAAGCCTGACTGCTGTAAGGGAGATCAATACATATTTGTGTTGGCACAGCAGTATGTACCTGTGGCGTTGTCTGTCATTTTAAATTACTGCTGTGGAAAATGGACAGTTTGACTTACCAAAGTCTTCAGCACTTGGATCCTGGGAGATGGTCAGAGGAGAGGCCAGATGGCAACAGCATATTCACAAAGGTCCTTGTACATCTTGCCCTTTTTAAAAACTTGGGGCATCCCTGGTGACTGGTTATCTAGATGTCCTTCCCCTAAAGGGACTCACTTGCAGCTATCTGCAAAGATCCATGGGGCAGTTAAGATGTTTCAGGCTTTCGGTTGGGTGGGTAACTTCCGAAAAGCCACTCTCCATTATTCTTTGCCTTGAATACTTGGGTCTGATCACACATCCTAGGTATGCCTTTCAGAGAAGAAACTGCTTTCCCTCAGAGCTCAAGCTTAAGGCTTGAGTTGAGGACAAAGATCTTTCTGAGATTCTTCATGGGAGTTTTATGCTCATGTTGGCCGCCTTCAAGGATGTTTAATTGGCCAATTTCATTCAAGACCGTCCAACACCTCTTGTTGTGGAACAAGCATACTCCTTATCCCAGCTTGCCCATGCACCTGTCCAGAAAAGCATAAAATTCTCTAGCTTGGTGGATTTCCAACTCAGCTATAGCAAGTCTGGGAAAAGTCTTTCCTTCCTTATCACTGGAGAGTGATTATGACTGATCAGAAAATTAAAGAGAAACTGTACTTCGTGAATGAAATAGAAATAAAAGTGACAGAAGCAGTGACTTTGCCGTGAGAGATTCTACTCAGTGTATTAATAATTTTAGCATAAGAGTCATGCTACTAAATTAGACACAATAAAAAACAATTTAAATATAAAAACCTAAATTTCCCCAGTGATACAATCCAAGATACAAGTGTCCATGCGCAAAAAAATTAGACTTCTCAAGTGTTCATATAAACACCTAGCATCCATCGCTCTTTAAGTATGATCCGTGACACCACCACCTCTTAGGGAAAGTGCAGGCTTACCAACTGTATATTACCCTCCTAATTTAAAAGGTTGTCAGCTTATAACCAAACTACCTTGCCTGGATCATCCCAGAGCAGTTCCTAAAGTTCTCCTCCGAGGCAGATAGTTAAATGAGATTTGTCACCTCAGCATTATCCTAAATAGTTAATCATGAGGACATGAAAAACACTCCAAATAGTGTAAAACTCTACAGTTCTTAGATATGATGGCGGCACTGGTTTTCTTTTTTAGGCTTTCTTTCTTTTCTTTTTTGTAATCTGGAAGGATTTTTATTGAAGTCAAACATGGTAACAGATCAATCAGCATTACATTTTCCAGAGTTCAGATACCAGCTTTAAAAGTGCTATGGCTTTACATTCATCTTAGAGTTCTTGCTTACAGGTAATGTAAAATAATATAGCACATTGCACCCTCCCCCCCCCCTTGCCCCCCTGGATCACAGACCAATCCTCTTACCAGCATGATGATAACCTCTACCTCAGTGGATCTCCATCAGGCAAGCAATCTGTCCAATATCAAATCAACTGGGCTGAGCCCAGCATGTCTAACCATGGAGACCATAATGTGTTAAATTTGTTGGCTCTACCTCTGTGCTGGAAGATGTTTCTCAGGATTGATAGTATCCCCCATATGGTTTATCCATTCCCCTAAAGTGTCGTTCAGCATCCTTCCAGTGCCTAAATATGAGTTTGCGGGCTTGAAAACGCGCTCTACTAATTGCCCTTCTGTGAACTTCTTTCTCAGGAAAGTCGTCAAGGATGCCCAACAGGCAGGACTTAGGGTCCTGGGGAACTTTCACTTGGAATACCTTATTGATGGTGTCCACCACCCCTGTCCAGTAAATATGGAGCTTGGTACATCGCCAGAGTATGTGGATTAGATCTCCATGGCCTTTGAGGCACCTGGTGCACTCAATGCCATCTTTTAGACCCATCCTGTATAGGCTCTCAAGGGTATAGTGTACACGTAAAAAAATATATAACAGACGCTGTGCCACGTTAAGGGAGCAAGAATGTATTGCCTGTAGAGCCTCCTCCCATTGGCACTCTTCAAGAATCCCCACATCCTGTTCCCCTAAGGTCTGCTTTGGATGGGAAACTCTTCAGGTATGTGCTGGATAACATGGTGTAGCAGTGTGAAATGAACCCTTTAAAGTGGGATGCCTCAGCCATATAATGGATTATGGGGGCAGGAGACTGTACCCATGAGCCTCTCAGGATTGTATCCTGACTGTGTGATGAAGTTGCAGATAAGGGTAATACATGGATTGAGGTAGGTTGAATCTAGTTTTTAATGTGTCAAAGGAGTTGAGTTTATCCTCCGAGAAGATGTGTTTTAAGGTGCGTGACCCTGTAATGACGCCATCTAGTGGCACAAGTTAGGGCTTGTAGCTCCCTGTAGTGGCCGTTGTCCCAAATTGACTATATCCTCTGTATCCCTCGACTTGTATATATCTAACTTTATTCCAGACCTTTTGCATTAGTACATATATGGGGAATAGTTTATTAGATTTGGCTTATGTCAGTGCCTCCAGGCCCCCGGCTACATCCCGATTATCAGTGACGTGGCATATCAGAGCTGTGGTCAGGTCTGTGTTACCTCCCTCACTGGTCTCCTCCACGGGCAAAGCTTAAGCAATATGCTGCAGTTGGGCCGCTACGTAATAGAGCCAGCGGTTGGGAAAGGCCAGTTGCTGGAGTTTGATCCTCGGGGGTTTATCATGCTAAATGAAGGAGCGAAACAGTGAATTAATAATTAGAAAGGCTTTGAGGGGGATTACCATAGGCGTATTGTGCAGTATATATAAAAGCTGTGGGGAATGAATATCAGCTTTGAGATTAACCCTGCCCACTAGGGGCATTCAAAGTTCAGCCAATATTTTGGTTTTATCCCGTATACGCACCAACAGTGGGGACAAGTTCAGAGTCCCATAATCCCTAGGCTGTGGGAAACATGTACCCCTAAGTATTTAAAGCAGGGCGTTATTGGAATGTTTTGAAGTGTAGGGTCTTGGCCACCTACTTGGGAGTCCAGTAACCTAAGAGAGGACTTAGTCCAGTTAATTAGAAGTCCCAAGTATCTACCGAACTCTGAGATACACGACATGGCCTCCTGCAATGACCCCGCCGTATCTCCCAGCAACAGCATATTATCCGCATAAAGCATCAGCTTTTCACGGATGTCTCCATATTTAAACCCCAAGATCAATGCGTTTGTGCGGATCGCTGCCGCCAAGGGCTCTATGGCAACAGCGAACAAAAGGGGGGGGGAGAGGGCAGCCCAGACGTGTGCCCCTATATAGGGGAAAGGGACTAGAAGTGTGGCCTGCAACCCTGATGGATGCCCGGGGGGAGCTGTAGAGCAGCCTCACCCAGCACAGGAATGTAGGACCAAACCCAAACCTAGTCATAGTGGTTCGCAAATATTGCCATTCCACACTATCGAAGGCTTTGTGGGGGTCCAGCAACAGCACCCTGTCCCCCATGTTGTCCGCCTGTGATTGGATGTTAACGTATAATCTTCACAGATTGATGGACGTGGACCTCTCGGCTATGATTGGTCAGGTTGTATTATTGAGGCTATGACCTTAAGTCTGAGAGCTAACGTTTTGGCTAGGATTTAATATCTACCTGTAAGAGGGAGATGGGCCTGTAAGAGCTCGGTTCTAAGGGATCCTTGCCGGATTAAGGAGCAATACTATGCTAGCTCTAGTCTTTGACTTTGGGAGAGTCTGGCTGTCGTTAGCTGCATTAAACACTCGGAGTAGGTGTGGTATTATAGCTTCTCCATATTGCTTAAATAGCTCCACCCGTCATCCCCAGGGGCCTTAGAGTTAAGGAGTTGAGGGCCGCGTGCAGCTCCTCTTCTGTCAGAGGGGAGTCTAGCATCTGTCGTTGGGTCGGTGATAAGGTGGGCAACTCAATCCCTCAAATAAGTCAGCAATTCTTCAGTTGTGTAATTCTGTCTGGATTTATACAGGTCTGGGTAAAACCCTACTAATTCCTACATTATGTCCTTTGGGTCATTGACTACCTTGCCTCCGCTTGTGAGGAGCACCCCAATCGTTGGGGAGGTCTGATTGGCTTTCACGATTTTGGCAAACAGCTTGCTGGTCTGTTGTCCTTCCTCGTAGAAAGCCAATCTATTAAAGCATTTTCTTTCAGCTGCAGAGGACACCATCTGGTCAACCGCCGCCTGCATGGCCATCCAGGCTTTCCTGGTGGACTCAGAGTAGACCACAATGTATTCCGCCTCTAGCCGATGCACCAGCTGCACCGCCCGCTCCTTTTAAGCTTGGACATTTTGCTTGATGGCATTTACTTTGGTGATGAGTACTCCCCTGAGAAACGCCTTAAAGGTATCCCAGGCTACCAAAGGGTCAGGATGGTCCTTGTTAAGTCTTCAAAATGCGGAGATTTCATTTGTGAGCCTATCTGGGGAAGTAAGACAATTCAGCCAGAAGGCATTCAATTTCCAAGGGGCTCTTGGGAGGGAGGTATCAGGGTTGACGTTTAGTGAGATCACTAATGGGGAATGACCCAAGATACCCCTTATCAGATAATGGATATCTTGACTCACTGGAGTGCATAGGCTCAAGTCCATTCTAGAAAGGGAAGAGTGGGTTTTGGAGAAGCACGAAAATTGCTTCTACAGGCGGTTTCTGGTTCTCCACAGGTCTATCCACCCCACTTCAATAAATTTTGATAGTACTTTGCGGGGGCACCTAGGGGGGTGTTTATAGAGGACTGGGTCCAGGTGGCCATTGAGGTCGCCTACCAGAATTAGGAGTATCTGGGCGGCTCAGCTGGTACGTCAGGAGGGCTCTCAACACAGAGGTATTAAATGCCTGTATGCATTTAACCTGAAATATTCTACATAGCAATATAACAACGCCCTTCTGAGTCAATCAGTTTGTCAAACAGTTGGAAATCAATGGATCGATGTTAGTTAAGCGAACCCGAACTGTAAAGTCTCTTATGCTTTTTGATGACTCTGCTGGTGTGCTTTCCGTAGGCCATCCACATAGCCCTGCCCCAGAAGTGGAAGACATTGAGTGCACCGATGCCCAACCACTTCTGTTTCAGAATGAGGGCATGGACACACCACCACAGCACGTCTGATTACGAAACACAGGTGCCAACTGCTGCGGCCTTCTACAGTGTGCAGACTGACAAGGAAGGCAGTGGTGAAGAGTGGGTGGAAGATGATGTGGAGGATGGTTAGGTCCTAGACCCCACATGGAATGAAGGTCATGCAAGTGATGTGTGCAGTTTGGAGTAAGAGGTGGTGGTCGCACAGAGGCACCAGCACAGCAAAAGAGGAAGCAGGTTGCAAAAGCGGAGTGGCTGTCCCCTAAACAGTACACCTTCTACTACCCACCGCACCCAGGGACCTAGCACACCAAAGGCAGCTCAAAGGAGTTCCCTGGCGTGGCAGTAAATCAGACAATGTGCTGAGAAGACACGAGTGGAGAGCCTGAAGCGAGGCATACATGTTCTAAACCTGAGCACAACCTGCATGACCAGTCATCTATATGCAAAGCACGAGCGGCAGTGGAATAAGCACCTCAAAATCCAAGAAAGGTCTCGGCCGCCTCCTGCTTCCTCTTCTGCTGCTGCCTCGGCCTCTTCCTCCACCTCTGCAGTGCCACTGTCACCTGCCACCCAGCAAACAGACGATGTGACAGCAATGCCACCATGTGCGCCACCATCCCCAAGCATTTCCACATGGTCCCATGGATGCCCTGAATGCCAGCAGAATTCCTGGCCTTTGAAATGCTGTCATTCCGTCTGGTGGAAACGGACAGTTTTAAAAACCTGATGGTGGTGGCTGTCCCACAGTACGTGGTTCCCAGCCGCCACTACTTTTCAAGGTGAGCCATCCCTTCCCTGCACAAACAAAGTCGGGGACAAGAGCAAGTGCGCACTGCTCAACGCCATCTGTGGCAAGGTCCACATAACCACTGATATGTGGACCCAGTAAGCACGGACAGGGACGCTATATCTCGCTAACTGCATACTGGGCAAATGTAGTGGCGGATGGGCCTGAGGCCGACAACAGTTTGGCGCATGTCCTTCCGCCACCGAGGATTGCAGGGCATTTCTCATCGCCTCCTCCTCCTACTCCGCTTCCTCCTCCTCTACCACCTCCTCATCTGGTCAGCGTAACGCCTTCACCACCAACTAAAGCACATCCAGGGGGAAAAGACAGCAGGCTGTTTTAAAACTGTTATGTTTGGGGAATAAACCCCACACTGTGCAGGAGCTGTGGATGGGCATTGAACAGCAGACCGATGAGTGGTTGTTGCCACTGAGCCTCAAGCCCAGCCTGGTGGTGTGCGATAATGGGCGAAATCTCATAGCAGCTCTGGGCCTAGCCGGTTTGACGCACATCCCTTGCCTGGCGTATGTGCTGAATTTGGTGGTGCAGAAATTTCTAAAAAACTACCTGGATGTGTCAGCTGCTGCAGAAAGTGAGGGCCATCTGTGCTCGCTTTCGACGTTCTCACCCTGCTGCTGCTCGCCTGTCTGCGCTGCAGCGGAACTTCGGCCTTCCCGCTCACCGCCTTTTATGCGAAGTGCCCACAAGGTGGAAATCCACCTTGCACATGCTGCAGATACTGTGTGAGCAGCAGTAGGCAATAGTGGAGTTTCAGCTGCAGCATGCGCAGGTCAGTCGCTCTGCGGAACAGCACCATTTCACCACCGAGTGGGCCTCCATGCGAGACCTGTGTACCATATTGCGGTCTTTCGAGTACTCCACCAACATGGCCAGTGCCGATGATGCTGTGCTCAGCATTACTATCCCACTTCTATGTCTCCTTGAAAAAACACTTCGGGCGATGATGGAAGAGGATGTGGCACAGGAGGAAGAGGAGGAGGAAGAGGGGTAATTTCCATGGTTATCAGGTCAGTCATTCACAAGTAGCTCTGAGGGTGTGTTCCTGCACCAGCATAGGCCAGGTAAAAAATTTTCAAGCCAGGGCACAGTTCTGGAGGACGAGGACGATGATGATGAGGAGGAACCATATTCACAGCAGGGTGGCACCTAATGCAGCTCGTGGGCATCACTGGAGTGTGGCTGGGGGATACGGAGGACACAGATGGTACACCTCCCACAGAGGACAGCTTGTCTTTGCCTCTGGGCAGCCTGGCACATATGAGCGACTACATGCTGCAGTGCCTGCGCAATGACAGCCGAGTTGCCCACATTGTAACTTGTGCTGATTACTGGCTGTCCACCCTGCTTGATCTCCGTTACAAGGACAACGTGCCATTCTTAATTCCCTCACTGGAGTGTGATCGGAAGATGCGCGACTACTAGCGCACTCTGCTAGACGCGCTGCTGAGGGCATTCCCAAATGACACCGGGGGGCTCAGTGGAAGCACAAGGCGAAGGCAGAGGAGGCGGAAGAGGTCGCCAACTCAGCACCTCAGAAGACAGGGCTAGCGTGGCCGAAATGTGGCAAAGCTTTGTCAGCAGGATGCCACAACAAACAGCGCCACCAGCTGATAGGCAACGTCTTAGCAGGAGGCAGCATTTCAGCAACATGGGAACAGTATGTGTGCACACGCCTACACGTACTGACTGATGGGTCTGCCCCATTCATCTTCTGGGTCTCCAAATTGGGCACATGACCTGAGCTTGCCCTTTTATGCCTTGGAGGTGCTGGCCTGCCCTGCAGCCAGTGTATTGTCTGAATGTGTGTTTAGCACGGCAGGGGGCGTTATCAGACAAGCGTAGCCACCTGTCCACAGCCAACGTGGACAAGGTAACGTTTATTAAAATAAACCAGGCATGGTTCCCACAAGACTTGTCTGTACCTTGTGCAGAATAGACATTTATACCGGCCTCACACAGCCATTGGTATACTTAAGTGAACTTTTTTTGAGGCCTCCTCAACCTCCTACTCCACATCCACCTCCTCCTCCCATTTTTTTTATTTTTTTTTTATTTACCTTTCTACATTTGTTTGCAGGGCACTTGTCCTACTCTTACCCCCATTTTGTTTCCTTTTGCAGCCCTCTAGCCCTTTCCAGAACTTTTTTAGAGCCATTTTAGTGCCCAAAGGTTGGGGTCACCGTTGACTTCAATGGGTTTCGGGGCTGAACTCAACCTTTTTCGCGAAGTTCTGCCGAACCTGAACATCCAGGTGTCCGCTCAACTCTAATCGATGTATCAGCATGCCCACCCCCCTGGAGTAAGAAGTGTGAGTGGAATAATACCCCGAGCCCACCCATGAAAATCTCAGATATGACAAAGTTTCGGGTACCGAATAGGTTTCTTGTAAAGCACATATGGCAGGGAGGTGTTTCCTAAGACTAGAGGATACCATGGTGTGCTTAAGTGGGTCTTGGATACCACTAATGTTTCATGAGATCACTGGTGTGGTTGCCTTTGAGAGGCCAAGTAATGGTTAATACAGAGGCATTAAGTGGTGCTGCTGCACTTCTTATACTGTAGGAGTCCCGTGAGGCTAGGGGCAGCAGGAGAGTCCCTGGGGCTGAGGGAACGGGAGGAATATAAACTTCTGGTGGATGTCTTTTGTCCTGAGGGGAAGACCTTTTGGAATGGTCTGAAACCAAGCTGGTAAATCTTAAAGCGGAGTGCCACCCAGAATTTTTTGCCTATATAGACACCTTTTGAAGGAAAAAAACACCTTTTTATATTCCCCTTAAGTCACTTTTTGCTAGGTGGTCTTTGTAATCTGCCCCTTTTAGGTCATAGGCTCTAATCCTCCCTTCCTGCTTCGCCTGGCCGCCTAGGAAATGTGACTCATCATTTCCCAGGAGCCAGTGGCCTTCCCTGTAATGTAAAATCGTGTCATTTCCACACAGGAAATGACTTGATTTAAGGCGAACCGAGATCGAGGAGTGCATGATTGTTACCCATCATGCACTTCTTTCAGGAAGAGATGCCAGAAGACTACGGATGGGTTTCAGGTGCCCTCACCTAAAATGGAAAAGTCCAGCAGTGAGAGAAACAAAATTGTGCGTAAAAAATGTAATTAGGCGGTTTGAAAGTAAGGGAACAAAAGGTTACATTTATTTAGTTTAAGAGTCGATGCCAAAAAAAATAAAAATTCTGTGTGGAACTCCTCTTTCAGGTAAAGGTTACCGATGAAGAAGCATAAGGATCTGGCGATTTCAACTGCGCCTTTGGGTAACAAAGGCCCAACTGAGGGACCTCCTCAGTGGGGTATACCCTGGGAATGCAGTATTTCGTTGAGAAGAAACAGGCTTCACTGAGAAAAACAAGACAAAGTTAACCAGGGCAACTCCTCTCCCTAGACAGAAAAGGAGAAGTTAAAACTAAAGTCTGTCTCTGAATTTGTAATTCAATGCTCCTCTAATGATGCATAGAACTTTCTTGTTGTGATAGTATGGAGTATGTGGCTCCCAGCCCGGTGTTGTAAAGTATTATTCCTCTTTTCTTCTGTGAATTTAGCCCGATTGCATTGAATGTCTGCTGAGAAATCAGGGTAGAAAGAGATCTTGACCCCATTATACTGTATGTTGCGCTTCTCTCTGGCTAGGTGAAGCACAATTTCCTTGTCCGTGAAGTTAGAGTTGGGCCAACTTTTTACGGGGTGGGTTGCCGGGAGGAGGAGGCCTAGGAGGGACTCTGTGAGCCCTCTCCACAGTGTAGGGTGGCGTGAACGTGTTCTTCCTGAATGTAGTCAGTAGCCATTGTTCAATAAATTCAGTGGGGTCCCTACCCTCCACCTTCTCTGGGAGCCCCATTATCCAGACATTGTTCCGCCTGAGACGGTTCTCGATATTGTCTGTTTTGGCTTGAGTGGCTCGGGCAATGCAGGTGGTGGTTTGGACATCCCTTATGAGCTGGGGGAGCTTGTACTTGAAGTTACTTATGCGACCTTTAGATGCTGTGGTGCATTCTCTTATCTTTTGTAAGTCATGGCGGATGAAGCCCACTTCCTCTTTAAGCACCCGAGCTGGTCCTTCAGCATGTCTACCGAGGCAGTGCATTTATGACCTGCTCAGTATTTCTGCACATGTGGGCTGCACTGCATCTTCCTCCCCCACTTCCTTCTCTGTGTCACGCTGCTAAGCAGAGCCCAGTGAGGCCTGAATGTCTAGTGTGTTCCCCGGGTCAGTATGGAATATGGCCAGGGTAGCTCTCAAGTCCTCCCCCACAGGTCGAGGCAAGGGTTAATTTAATTTCTGGGTTTAGTATACCATGTCATTAGGGGGCTCTTTCACAGCATATTTAGTTTTTTTTTGGCAGCTTGCCCTGTGCCTTCTTTGTCAGCCTGAGAGCGCTGTGAGGACGATGCTGCAGCGCCATATTGGTTCTCGAGCTGCGTGGCGTCTCCTTTCTGCTTGCGGAGCACCATGCCTCTGGATCGGATGTCCACGGTCGCCAGGGGTGTCCTCTCTGATGGGGGAGCAGGATGAGCCAGGAGAATGGGGTGAGTAAAACAGGAGCAGGATCTAGGAAGGGTTGCTGGAGGGAGCTCTGTGAAGCATGTCCGTTCAGATGCCGCTCTTGGCCATGCCCCTTCTTTCTTTTATTTTCACCTAGTGATTATACCAGAAAGTCTGTTTCTCAACCGCTGTCTGTGTGCAGTCAGACAATACCATGGCTGTGGCCTTCATCAATCAGCAAGGGGCACCAGCAGTTGTCCACCCTTGAAGGTAGCAAGCCAGATTATCTCATGTTCAAAGACTCACTGTCAAGATCTCTGCTGTCCACTTGACAACTGAAAGGCAACTACTTCAGCTGTCACCACGTGGTCCAAACAAAATGAGACCCTTTCCCCAACACCTTTTGACCTGATGTCTAGGGGCACCCTAGATCTGGATACCTGATGTCTAGATTCAACATCAAGCTACCTGTGTTTGTGGTCAGGACTAAGGATCCTGTAGCATGCAGACTGGATGCCTTGATAATCCCCTTCTCTTTGCTGAGGCTAATCTTCCCTCCACTGTGATTTTCCTCCCAGCCTACTACGCAAAATAGAACAAGAAAAGAAACCGGGGAGTGTCATTGCACCAAACTTTCTCCGTAGAACCCTAGTACACAGACATACTTTGACTACTAGAAGATTACCCTGGGCTTTCAGTAACAGCCAAAACTTCTTTTCTCAGGGTCCTCGATTCCATCCTGCTTCTTGGTCCCTGGCTTTACTGGCATGCCTGTTGAATCCCATCTTATGGGACAGACAGGCCTATGAATCTCATTCCTACCTTGCTGAAAGCTAAAAAGGCTACTTCTAAAAAGCTTTATCATACTTGAAAATCTTTTTTTCCTGGTGTGAGCATATGCTCTTCAATCCTAGAGATTATTCTGTGCTTTGCGTTCTGGTCTTCCTGCAATCAGGACTCAACCAGAACCTGGCCTTAAGCAGTCTGAAATGACATCTTTGGGCCTTGCCCTTTTTGAAAGAGAAAAGCTCTGGCCTAACTCCCCTGTGCCAGAACCTTTATTTAAGGTGTACTTCGGAGATCAGGAACCCTCTACAACACTTTGTGCCCCCTTGGGACCTCAATCCAGGATTTTTCTGCACTATTCTTCAGAAACAATCTTTTGAACCTATTGATGAAATCCCTTTTTTAGAGGATTTCTTCTGCAAAGTGACCTTTTTTATTTTGCATCACATCTGTGAGATTTCTCTGAGCTAGCAAGCAACTCAATTGTAAGGAGTCCTTCCTCCTTCACATAGACCAGGCAGTTTTCTGCCCAAGACCATCTTATCTTCCTAAGTTTGTATCGGTTTTCCACCTTAATGAAAACTAGTTCCCTCCCCCACCCCCTTTTTTTTTCTTCATTCTCCTATGAAGACCTGAATGCTTATTGCCCAGGGCAGTCTAACAGATTCCGGATTGATGACCCTTGGCGTTTTCCTTGGGGACCATACCTGGGACTCTATCTTGTGGTCATTCTGTAATGTTTGCTTTAGGCACTGGATCCTGTATGATCTCATCTCTCAACCTTACGTTGCCAGGTTGTGGAAATTAGTGTAGTTGGCTGCAGGGTACTATTTAAGTCCAGGGCTGTTCTCAGGCTCTATTGTTCCCAAATCCTGAAGACCAATTTCTGGGTTACCTGTGACAGGTGAAGCCTGGTCCTTTACAGGCTCAAAAATAAGGCAAGACAGAGTAATTAATTTAAACCACTGACAAACCTCACTGCTTAGCCCAAAAGTGACTGCGTAAGCACAGGTAAGGCGAGGTTAATCCCATTTATACTTGTCTGACACCTTTTAGGTGCGATAAATATTTACACTTGCTTTGAGATTTGGCTGTCCTTTTCCCATCAGTATTTTTGGGAAGGTCACATAGTTGCATCACGCCTCCTGGCTGACACATTTCTCCCTTATCGGATTAACCAGTCCATACCACTTTTCTTGTTTGAGTAAAAAAAAAAAAAAAGTTTTTATTGATCCTTTAGAAATAGAGCATAAAAATTCCAGAGCAAAAGCAGTACATAAGTGCAGACCTTTCCATTCAAGGGGTCAGAACACTTGCCACCACCACTCACTTATTGATATGTCTCTTATTTATATCTTTAAATAGAATGTGATCATACATCCCAAGGTACCACCACCCAAACAGTATAGGATCTGTGAATTGTTTTGTAGGCAATCTGTCAAGTGCTACAATATTCGGTCCGTTACTAGATCCACTGGGGCCAGACCCAGCATATCTAGCCAGGGGGACCACCGCTTCTAAAATTTGCCTTGTTTGCCCATGTTGATAAATAAACTTTTCTAGTCAAATGGTCTCCCCCATTGAGTAATCCTTTCTTGCACTGTGGGAGGTTCTGTAGATTTCCAATGCCTTAAAATCATTTTGCATGCCTGAAATAGAGCCCTGGCTATAGCCTGTCTGGGTGTGTCTTCTATCGGGAGAATGCCTAGTAAGCACAGTATAGGGTCCTCTGGAATCTGGACCAGGAACACCCTATGAAGAGTATTGATAACCTTCTTAAAATACAAGTGTAACTTTGGACATCTCCATAAAAGGTGTATCAAACCCCTATGATCCCTACAGGTCCATATGTTTACTTCACTTTCTGACACCTTTTCATACAAAGTGCAGGAACGTGGTCAACACCTGGATTATAGTGGCTCCTGTCTAACCAACATGCAAAACCCCATTCCTCCACATCCATTGAGTACACCACATGGGATCCCCTCACTTGGCAATGGCGTATCACCTGTACAAGATAGCTGGGGCAAAAAGACTAATAGTTTTCTGCCTAGCAGCATCTGAGTGTCCACATCCCATAAAAACCCATTTGGGTACTAAAAGGCTGACAATATCAGACTTTTTTCCTATCCACACACGACTTGTGCATTAAAGGTTTGCCCTGATCCTGAAAGAATGTTTTTTGCTTTTCAATTTTTTTTTTTTTTTGCTAGAGTTTACAAACGTTCCCTCTTTGAAAGGATGAGTACACCTTTTATAAAAAAAAAAAAAAAAAAAAAAAAGAAATGCACATCTTTTTGCAAGTTACAGGGAGGGGAGGGATCAGGAGCTGGACCTTGTTGTTATGTCTGAACCTAAAACCTGTTCCAAACGTGAACTTGGCCTTTTAAGGATTTTGATGGGCATTTTGAAGCCCTCTTAAAGAGGAAGTAAACTTGTGTTTATTTTTTAATTTTTTCCTTCTTCCCTGCTAAGTAAAGGCATAATGTGCTAGTATCCCACATCGTCCCCACTGGAGGCCACATCCATCTTCACCCGTCTTCCCTCTGGGGCCACGGACTCTGGCTGTGTGACTGGCCGGAGCCGCAGGTCACGGCACATGCTTCTGAAGAAACTGCACGAGCGACCATTCCTTCAGAGTGATGACGACAACACAGTATACAGTAAATATCTCCTGAACGGCGCACATTTAGGATATTTATTATTATAGGCTTACCTATAGGTACAAATTATACAGAAATGTTTATTTCCTAGGCCTTGAAAGTACAGTACTGCAGCCAGTTGATGCTGCTATGTCCATTTGACTATTGCTAACTGGAAGACAAATGAATAGAGGAGATTAACCTTTCTTTGAGGACCCTGTTTATGAACAGATGCTGCAGATACCCTCAGCTTTGTGTAGACGCGCCACCGGGGTAAGGCAAGTAATGTGTGCCCCCCCAACACTAACTTGCAGCTGAGCAACCAGTCAATACCTCCAACGCAACACCGTTACATCAGGGTTATAGGCTGGCCAGAGAGAGGGACACTAAAAACCTGTTATAGGGGAAACTCCTTATTATGCCTAATGCATTGTGACTGTGGTATGTAAAACGCCCTCATCTGCTGCCTAATGGAGCTTTAGGGTGGCCGTTTAGTGGGTGGCAAAGTGTTTCTACTGCACATTTTTACCACCCAACTGCACATCTAAATGAAGCCTTAGTGACATTTTAAATAAAATACAAAAAAAAAGGTCAAAAGTATTCCAGTGCTGCTAATCTTCTGCTGCCCTTTGCAGCCACTTCCTGCCTACGTACGTGTGTGTGTGTGTGTGTGTGTGTGTGTGTGTGTGTGTGTGTGTGTCCCCGCGGTGACTTTTCATTGCTCTAATGGGTTTCCAGTCACCAAGAAATACTGGAGCCCAGCTGCACATAGAGTGGTAATTATTGATGGTACACAGGGCTTTATCAGAGGACATAGACTCTTCTAAAGCATATCGTTCAGTATCTTTAGCGGTAATCAGCATGGTTTCATGACAAATCGTTCCTGCCAAGCCAATCTATAAACCTTCTATGAGGAGGGGAGCTGCCATCTAGATAAAGGAAGGCCTGTAGACGTGTATCTAGATTTTGCAAAGGCATTTGATGCAGTTCCCCATAAACGCTTACTGTACGTATTAAGGTCTGTCGGCATTGATCATAGGGTGAATGCATGGATTGAAAATTGGCTACAGGGACGAGTCCAGAGGGTGGTGATAAATGGGGAATACTCTGAATGGTCTGGCGTGGAAAGCGGGGTTCCCCAAGGTTCTGTCCTGGGACCAATCCTATTTAATTTAAGAATAAACGATCTGGAGGATGGGATAAAAAGCTCAATCTTAATATTGGTGGATGACACCAATCTAAGCAGGGCAATAATTTCTCCACAGGATGTGGAAACCTTGCAAGAAGATCTGAACAAATTGGGATGGGCAACTACGTGGCAAATGAGGTTTAATGTAGTAAATGTCAAATAATGCATTTGGGTGCCAAAAATATGAATGCAAATTACTCACTAGAGGGAGAGCCTCTGGGGGATTCTAGGATTGGAAAAGACCTAGGGGTCCTAGTAGAGGACAGGCTCAGCAATGGCATGCAATGCCAAGCTGCTGCAAGAAAAGCCAACAATGTTTGCATGCATTAAGAGGATCAACTCCAGAGATAAATCCATTATTCTCCTAATCTACAGGTCTCCGCTGAGGCCGCACCTGGAATATGCTGTCCAGTTCTGGGCTTCAGTCCTCAGGATGGATGTCCGGGAACTGGAAAGGGTTCAGAGAAGGGCCACAAAGCTTATTAAGGGACTGGAGGACCTTAGTTATGAGGAAAGATAACGAGAACTGAACTTATTCTCTCAAATCATATCCCCTCTCAAATGTCTCTTCAATGTACAAATACTGTACTGATGACCCCACAATAGGGACAAAACTTTAATGCACAAGGGAGCCTAAAAAGACATGCAGCCATTCACTAAAATTAGAAGAAAAGCAGTTTAACCTAAAAATACGTAGAGGGTTCTTTGTGGTATGAGCGGTGAGGATGTGGCATTCTCTTCCACAAGCAATGGTTTCAGCTGGGAGCATAGATAATTTAAAAAAACGAATACATGGGCACCTAAGGGACCACAACGTTGAAGGATATGCATTCTAATACTGACAGAAAACCACACACATAGGTTGGACTTGTGTCTTTTCTCATTCGTTCATTGACGGACGCAGCCTCTTATTCTTGACATGTGGAGTTTATGCACCTTTCACTAGGAGTAGACTAGGCAGAATGTAGTTCAGCTAAAAGCAGACGCAGCCCCTCCCAGGGGGCAGTCCTCACTTGGCATAACCCCTCATGCCCTGCTCAGCAACTGTTTTTTCTGCCTAGTGCAAGGAGTAGGACCTGGCTCCCTGCTGGGACCTGCGGTTCCCCTTTTTTGTCTTTTTTATCTTTTTTTTTTTCCCCAAGACTTTGAAGAATGCAATCAAGTAGCCGGCTGAGTGGACAGACTGGATATCCTAGGTCCAGGGAGTCTCCCCAGTGCGGCCTACGGACACAAGCCGACCCTTTAGCTGTACGTGGGGTAGGCCGCATCAAGCCTCGTTCTGTGCGGGGCAGCTGGTGGGTTAAAAGTCCCGCCAGCACACCTAGGACCGGGCCTCGGGGTTCGCATCACGGGTGTTGAGTGGCCAGCAGCTCCCTCCCGAACCGGCGGGGTGGCAGGTCTGCCTCGGGTGGCTACCCGCTGCGCCTGTCTAGAATGGTGCGTACGCTTCTCCCCCCCGCGTGGGGGGAGGGGGGCAGGCGGGTGGTGCCCCCCTCCTGCGGGTATAGGTGGCTTGATCCTTCCTACCCTTTAGTATTGCCATACTCCAACCCCCCCCCCCCGGGGCTGTAGTCTCCCCCTGCCTGGCTGCATTCCCCTGGGTGGGCTGCGGGCGATCGGCATGTCAGTACGGGCCGCCATTTTCCTGTAGCCGCCTGCGTGTGTTATCGCGGCTGCCATTTTGCGGTAGTCGGCCGCTGGTTTTGGCCTCTAGTGCACACGACGGCCATTGGCCGCGGCTCGTGAATGGGCTCATTGGTCTCAGCGGTCTGTGACATGCTGAAGCTGGGCCCGGCTGCGACACAGGGGGCGCCGTGTGCTTTTGGGTCGCATAGGCTAGCCCGGACGCCCAAAGTATTCCCTTATTTGTCATACTTTGATCAGTTTGTTTACAAGGAGTGGAAATTAACTCAGGGTTCATTCGCCATGCCTAAACGTTTTTCTGTGCGTTATCCCTTTTGAGGATACCCTGTTGCAGAACTGGAAGTCTCCAACGGTGGACCCGCCTGTGTCCCGCCTGAACAAGATGACCACTATTCCGATGGAGGGCTCTCCATCCTTTAAGGACTAGGCCGATAGGAGGACTGAGGCGTTGTCCAAGGCAAGGTTCCTGGTCGCAGGGTCGGCCATGCGCCTGGCGCTGGCTTCGGCACTGGTGGCACAGACACATACGGAATGGGCGGCCATTGTGCACCAGGCTTTGGTGACTCTCCAGGTCCCTCCGCAACCTATGCAGATGGCGGACCAGCTGATTCAGGGTCTTCAGTACCTCTGTGATGTGGCCTTCGACATGGCTCCCATGCTGTCGAAACTGTCCATGTTCGCAGTCGTCATTAGACGTCTGCTGTGGCTTCGATGTTGGTTGGGGGACTAGGCGTCAAAGAAGGGCCTGACTGACCTGCCATTTGAGTGTCGTCGTCTCTTTGGGGCCTCCCTGGATGAGATCATAAAGGATTACACTGGGGGGAAGAGTATGTTCCTCCTGGAGCCTAGAAGGGGCAAGGAGCCCCGGTGTAGGGCGGGCCCTTCCTTCCCTACTCAAGAGGTTTTTTTCGTGCACCACGTGCCTCGAACAAGGTGTCTCATGCCGCTAAGGCCTCCGCGGGGGGCCAGAAACATCCCTGGCATCATAAGGCCGAGAAGGTGGAGGAGAAGTCCTCGTCCGCATGATGGGTCGCCCCCGCCCGTGGTTCGGGTGGGGGGGCGGCTCTTGCGATTCGCGGACCGATGGACCTCTCATCTCGGATCTCTGGGTGCGTGAGGTGGTTTCGTCTGGGTACAATATAGTTCCGTACCCAGCCCCCGAAGAGGTTCTTCGCCTCCAATCTCAGGCTTCCCCCGGGGCAACGGCAGGCCCTGTTTGGGGCCGTGCAAGTCCTGCTCCATCAGGGGGTGATTGTTCCAGTCCGCTCTGCGGAACGTTTCTGTGGTTGTTAATCTTTTTGTGGTTCCGAAAAAAGATGGGGTCAGGCCTGTCTTGGACCTGAAGGCTCTCAACCTCTTTGTGAGGGCGCGGAAATTCAGAATGGAATCTGTCCGCTCTGTGGTGGCGGCACTTCGTCAGGGAGACTTCTTGGCCTCCTTAGACATCAAGGACGCGTATCTGCACGTGCCCATATGTGTGCGCCACCAGCGCTTAGTGCGCTTTGCGGTAGGGGATCTCCACTACCAGTTTGTAGCCCTTCCGGTCTGGCCTCAGCCCTGCGGGTCTTCACCAAGCTCCTGGCCCCAGTGCTGGCTGTGCTGAGTCAGAGGGGCATAGCAGTGATGGCATATCTTGACGACCTCCTCCTGCGGGCGGAGTCGGCCTCAGCCTTGAAGGACAGTGTGGACATCACCCTTGGTTTCCTGCGGGACTTCGGCTGGGTGATCAACCTTCCGAAGTTGGTACTGACTCCGTCGCGCCGGTTGGAATATCTGGGCCTGGCCCTAGACACGGAGCTGGCGAAAGTTTCTCCCTGCCGCCAAGGTGTTAATGCTCCAAGTTGCGGTGCGGGCCCTGTTGTTCCAGCGGTGGTCCTCTCTCAGATTTTGCATGAGGGTGTTGGGGCTGATGGTCTCCACCTTCGAGGCAGTGCCCTATGCCCAGGATCACACCTGGTCCCTGCAGGGAGCAATTCTGCTGTGGTTGGACAAGTCTCCGTTATCCCTGGATTGGGTGGGCAGGTTAGATCACTGGACATCGGTTTCCCTCACCTGGTAGCTGCGGGCCCCGGCCTTGGGGCTGGGGAAGTCGTTTCTACCCGTGGAATGGACGGTGATCACGATTGATGCCAGTTTATACGGCTGGGGGGGTCCTGGGGCAGTTGTTGACCCAAGGTCGCTGGTCCCCAGAGGAGTCCCGTCTTCCAATCAGTGTACTGGAACTTAGAGCGATCAGGCTTTGCCTCTCCCACTAGTCGGGGAGGTTGCATGGTCGGCCTGTTCGGGTCCAGTCAGACAACGCCACGGCTGTGGCATACGTTAATCATCAGGGCGGAACGAGAAGCGCGGCAGCTGCATCAGAAGTACCCCACATTCTGCAGTGCCGTCAATCTCCGCCGTTCACATCTCAGGCGTCGAAAATTGCTAGGCAGACTACCTCAGTTGCCAGAGGCTGGATCAGTGAGAGTGATCCCTGCACCCGGAGGAGTTCCACAAGATTTGTCAGAAGTGGGGTACGCCAGACGTGGACCTCCTGGTATCCCGGCTCAACCGGAAGGTGCAGGCCTTCATGAGCAGAACAAGGGATCCATTGGCAGACGTGGCGGATGCCCTCGTGGCTCCGTGGTCCGTACCGACTGCTCTATGCCTTCCCGCTATTTCTGCGGCTGTTGCGCAGGATAGAGGCGGAAGGGATTCCAACCATTCTGGTAGTGCCAGATTGGCCTTGGCGTCCTTAGTACACTGACGTGGGGCAGATGGTGGTCCATGTTCCCTGGCGGCTCCTGCTTCCCAAGGACCTACTTTCACAGTGACCCATCTTGCACCCTGCTTTACCCTCGCTGGCTTTAATGGCCTGGATATTGAGTCCCAGTTGTTAAAAGATACGGGACTTTCTGAGTCTGTAATTCCCACTATGCTCAAGGCGCGTAAGGCCACTTTGCGTAAGATCTATCACCACACCTGGAAAGCTTACATTGACTGGTGCAAGGCGGGGGATGGAACCCCCGTTCTTTCTCAGTGACACTGGTGCTGGCCTTCCTTCAGCAAGGCCTAGATCACAAGTTGGCATTGAGCACACTTAAGGGTCAGATTTCTGCCCTGGCGATTCTTTTTTAGCATCCCTTGGCGACACATTCCTTGATTCGTACATTTGTCCAGGGGGTTCATGTCGCTCCCCAGGCACGGGCGCCCTTGGCACCTTAGAACCTTAATCTGGTCCTTTCAGTGCTGCAGAAGCCGCCTTTCGGAAATTTCCCTGCAGCTGCTTTCGCAGAAAGTGGCCTTCCTGGTGGCGATTACATCTGCTAGGCGGGTATCTGAGCTGGCGGCTCTGTCCTGTAGGTCCCCGTACTTGGTTCTACATAGGGACAAGGCGGTTTTGCGCCCTTCTCCTTCCTCCTTACCGAAGGTGGTCTCTTTTCACATCAATGAGGACATTGTCCTCTTTGCTGTGTCCGCACCCGTCTCATCCTAAGGAGGTTGCTTTGCACTCCCTTGATGTGGTTAGGGCTCTGCGGATGTATCTGGCGCCCACGGCCTCTTTTCGGAGGTCCGATGCGCTTTTTGTCGCGGTGGATGCTCCGCGCAAAGGGATGGCGGCCTCGTCAGCCACAATTTCCCGTTGGATACGACAGACGGTGACCCGTGCGTATGCTGTTCGGGGCAAGGAGCCCCCCTTTCCAGTCACGGCTCACTCTACCAGGGAAATTAGTACTTCCTGGGCTTTCCGACACCAGGCGTCGGTTTCTCAGGTGTGCAAGGAGGCCACTTGGACCTTGGTGCACACTTTTTTCCAAGTTTTACAGAGTTGATGTTGCAGCATCTTCGGATGCTGCTTTTGGCCGCAAAGTTTTGCAGGCGGTGGTGTGAGGCGCGTCTGGCACCTCCCGGAGAACTCTCTTGTTGGGTACTGTTGTTGTTGTAGCCCACCCCTCGTTGTGACACCGCTTTGGGACATCCCCACATGTCAAGAATAAGAGGCTGCGTCCGTCAATTAACGAATGAGAAAATAGGATTTTTGATTTACCATAAAATCCTTTTCTCTGAGGTCATTGACAGACGCAGCACCCACCCCTCTTTTGTTGAGTTAGTACTGCTTGTTACAAACTGAGTTGCTGAGCAAGGTAGGGAGGGTTATGTAAAGTGAGGACTGCCCCCTGGGAGGGGCTGTGTCTGCTTTTAGCTGAACTAGGTTCTGCCTAGTCCACTCCTAGGGAAAGGTGCATAAACCCCACATGTTAAGAATAAGAGGCTGCGTCCGTCAATGAACTCAGAGAAAAGGATTTTACGGTAAGTCAAAAAATCCTTTTTTTTTTTTTTTTGACCTCTCAAACTATGTAACTAGATCCAGCTGCCTCCTCTCCCCTCCACGTCACAGCACACAGAGCTGTATGATTCTGGCTAAAACAAGAATCAGAATTTTGTTGCTTAGCATAAGGATCATGATTCTCTCTTGATTCTCGCGGTGTAAAATCTTTCACAAAAAATTGGACTAACTTTACTGTTTAGTTTTTTTAAAAAATACATTAGTGTGCCTTTTCCCAAAAAATTGCTTTTGAAAGACGGTTGCGCAAATACCGTGTGACAAAATATTGCAACAACCGCTATTTTATGCTCTAGGGTCTTTGCTAAAAAAGGTTTGTGGGTTGGAAATCATTTTCTAGTAGAAAATTGGTTTTTATTTTATTTATTTATTTTTTTACTTGTAAGCAACAAATGTCAGAAAAAGTTTAGTCTTTAACCACTTCAATACATAACTTAAAACCCCCTTCCTGCCCAGCCCAATTTTCAGCTTTCAGCGCTGTCACACTATGAATGCCAATTACTCCGTCATGCACTGTACAACTACAACGCTGTAGTCAAACAAAATTTGTATAATTTTTTTTCACACAAATCAATCTTTGTTTAGGTGGTATTTAACCACTTGCCAACCTCCACCGCAGTCTGCCGGCAACAGAGTGGCTCGTTATCGCAAACCGCCGTCATACGACGGCGACTGCGATAACTAGTCCTGTGAGCGCGCTCCACTGGAGACGTGCTCGAGCGCTCACTGTGTCCGGGGGGGGTGGCGGCTAGGGAGCCGGTAGGGCGGACTCTATCGCCGCCGGCTACCCGCAATGGCCCCCCCCCGCAGTGAGAAAACGGAAGTCCGTGTAAGTAAACGCGGATCTCCGTTCTCATAGAGGGGGAAGGGCGGTGATCACAGGCTTCCTCTATATGGAAGCCGTGATCACTCCCTTCCCCAGCCAGGGCAGCCCACGTACAGTTAGAACACGCCCAGTTAACCCTTATAGCACTCCCTGCAGGTTAACCCCTTCACTGCCAATGACATTTACATAGTAATCAGTGCATTTTTATAGCACTGATCGCTGTATAAATGCCAATGGTCCGACATGTCCACTGCAATATCGCAGTACCGCTAAAAATCGCAGATCACCGCCATTACTGGTGGAAAAAAAAACAACCCAGAAATGAATTCTCATCGTCCGTAAACGCGGCAACTTTTGCGCAAACCAATCAATAAACGCTGATTGTGATTTTTTTTCCAAAAACATGGGGAAGAATATAAATCGGCCAAAATCTATGGAAAAAAATCGGTTATTTCGATGTCTCCTTGATCAGTTTGGCATATAGCCTAAATATTTTATGGCACCTCATCCCAATTGTCAATAGAATAGGGAGGATTTCGTTCCCCTGGGGGGATTATGCGGTGCTGTGAAATTGATCAAAACCAATAAAGTTATTTGTATAAAACAATAAATCTTTATTTTGACAATATAGTAATTAATTATACACAAACAATAAAATCAAAGTGTTCCAAATATTACATGGAAGGAGCACAGCCACACATTCTACTGGCTTCAGTCAGCTGTTATCCCAACCGGTTTCACCCCCATGGGCTTCTTCAGGGGATTATGCTGACCTCCAAGCTCCAAATAGGTGGGGTCTAACATACACAACTGCCAAGGTATGGATAGCCTCGTCCCAGCTTAATGGCAACTGCAGGTGATGCAAAAGGTCCTGGCTATATATGTTAACACAACAGTTGTGATAGCAGATATATACACCAAATATCATTGGGGACGCCACGCCAAAAAGATAGTCAAAGATGAAGTTTATAAGAAATCTATTTTGATGCCAATGCAATCCTGGAGGAATGTTATAAAGTTCATGGGCTTTTTATCAAACCCAGGGTCTCGCCTCAGAACCAAGATCAGACAATAAACAATGGCATGTGCGTGGAGAATAATCTCCGCTGCATAGAGTCTGGTGGTGGCGTGTAGTCTATCAGGGCATCCCCAATCGGACGGAAAAAAATGTTTTTTTATATATTTTTTTTTTTAATTTGTATTTTAGCCAAAAGTAATAAATTTGGTTTTTTTGCAAAATTGTCGCTTTTCTTTTGTTTATAGCGGCAATCAGAAATGACGCAGAGGTGATCAAATACCACCAAAAGAAAGCTCTATTTGTGTGAAAAAAAGGACGCAAATTTTGTTTGGGTACAACGTCACAAGACCGCACAATTGACAGTTAAAGCAACGCAGTGCCGAATTGCAAAAAGTGCTCTGGTCCTAAAGTGTGAAATTCTTCTGGGGCTGAAGTGGTTAATCACCACTGGGTTTTTTTTTGCGACATAAGTGAAAAAATAGTGAAATTTTAGAAGAAGAAACTTTTTTTTTTTTTTTTAATTTTTTTGATAAAATTATGCAAGTAAGTCATTTTTGTTCATACATTTGGGCCATCACCTAAACTACCCATCTTTGGTAGAAATAACCCAAATAAGTGTATATTTGGTCTGTGTGAGCGTTCGTCTACAAGCTATGGGGCCAATCCATTGAAAATTGATCACACCTGATGCACTGATGGCCTGTCTCAATTTTTGAGGCCCTGTAATGTCAGCAAAGTACAAATACCCCCCAAATGACCTCTTTTTGAAAAGTAGACAGTCCAAGGTATTAAGTAAGAGGTATGGCAAGTTTTTTGAAGTTTTTTTTCCACAATTCTTGGGAAAATGAAGAAATTTTTTTTTTTTTTTTTTATTTTTCACAAAATTGTCATAACAAGTAGTTATTTCTCACACACCAGCATATGCTTACGTCCAACTACACCCCAAAATGCATTCTGCTACTCCTCCCGAGTATGGCAATAGCCCACGTGAGACTTTCATATCCTGGCCACATACAGAGCCCGAACATGCAGGGAGCACCATCAGGCGTTCTAGGAGCAGAAATTTCACATCTAATTTCCTAACAACCTATTTCACTTTTGAAGACCCTGGAGCACCAGGACAATGGAATTGCCCACAAAATGACCCCAGTTTGGAAAGCAAACACCCCAACGTATATTCTGAGGCATCATGAGTCTTTTGAAATGTTCATTTTTTTTCCACGAGTCTGAAAAATGCAGAAAGAAAATGACAACTTTATTTTTACACAAAGTGGTCAATTTATATTATATTTTCAGCACATAGCATGTGCATAGCAAAAATTACACCCAAAATTACATTCTGCTACTTGTCCCGAGTCTGGCAATACCACATGTGTGATACTTTTACACAGCATGGCCACATACAGAGGTCCAACATACAGGGAGCGCCATCAGGCATTCTAGGAGTATAAATTACACATAAAATATCTTAATGAACTATCACACCCCAACGTATATTCTGAGGCATTATGAGTCCCTTGAACGGTTCATTTCCACAAGTCTATGGAAAATGTGCTAAGAAAATGAAAACTTTTTTTTTTTTTTTTTTTTTTTTTTTTTTTAAAAAAA
>BLSH010032195.1:774322-796310 GCA_018402905.1 Glandirana rugosa
AAAATATACAGTTTGTAACAGATGCCACAGGACTTTCAGGGTTAAATTATCCCCCATGGGCGTGAACCAAGATGAATATAGATACCCTACGACCGCGT
This sequence comes from Glandirana rugosa, assembly GCA_018402905.1. Classification (NCBI taxonomy): domain Eukaryota; kingdom Metazoa; phylum Chordata; class Amphibia; order Anura; family Ranidae; genus Glandirana; species Glandirana rugosa. Next base: position 774,421 of record BLSH010032195.1, read on the forward strand.
TTGTCCATCTCTATGGGCCCACTAGTGTAAAGATCACATGTTAACGTGGTTATTCCAAGTACTCCTAGTAGGATGAGCATAACCCCATGTGTCATAAGAAGGCTGTGTCTGTCAGTGAACTCAGAGAAAAGGATTTTACGGTAAGTTATACAAAAAATCCCTTTTTTATATAACCAATCCCTATATATGCAATATATGAAATATTAATTTTGATTGTTATAAAGTGCAGAAACACCATGAACCTTATTGGTGCAATTGTACACTAGAAATGTGATCACCCGGGTATCTCTACCTGTTTGCGCCAGCATCCCATAGATATAAGTAGAACCAAGTGCGGGTACCCCCTATTAAATTGGGACTTTCAGGACACCGTAGACAATGTTTGACATATAAAAAAGTATTACAATTTATTGGAAATACAAAAAAGACACCGGATGATGGTCCGGACCACACGCCACCATCATATGCAGACGAAGCCCACATTAGCTGTACAATAATACTCGTGAAGAGATTCTTCTCCAAAGGTCTGGTCAGACGCTAGGGACCACTTTGGCTTGCTCAGTCACGGTCCATTGACCGGCGGGCCAACCTTGGAGCTCAGTGGGCTCTGGGGCGCTTTCATCCACCTACCATTTAGGGACTTCCCCCTTTTCCAGGTGGGAGTCGCTTCAGTATTTCTGCAGGCTTATTAGCACTGAGGGGTTGGCACTGACCCGAGGCAGGTTTGGAACATGGCCTAACAAGCATGTACTTTGCGTTATTTTTTGAATGACCCTGAAGAAGGGAATTATTTATCCTGAAACATGTCAGGCTATTGACACAAAGTACCTACAAACGGCAAGATTACATATGCCTCAAACAACCCTGTTCTTTTATGCCACTTTCGGCTATACTGTTTTTGTATGGTTTTATCTTATCTTTTTTGTATTTCCAATAAATTGTAATACTTTTTTATATGTCAAACGTCTACTGTGTCCTGAAAGTCCCAATTTAATAGGGTGTACCCGCACTTGGTTCTACTTATTGGTGCAATTGAGCATAAAATTTCCATTGTGGAACAATCCTATCACAAATCCCTACATTTTAGTTGACTAAAATCGAACGGGTTTAGTTAAATTGTAATGTGTTAATTGAGCATTTCTCTAGAATTTCCAAACGTATATACTGCTGGAGTAAAAAATTCCAATGTTATTTATGGTATTAAGGTTTGAACAAACTCTGATACAGATTTAGCCGCTTTGGATGGTCTGAGGAGGCCTGTAATGTTGCACTGTGCTCTGGTGGTGGTAGTGTACTCCCAGTGTTCCTGCAAGTTACTCCTGGTTATAGCCACCATCCCATAGAACACTATTAAGTTGCACCTTTTTGTAGGGTTTTCTAAAAGTGCACCAAAGATGCAGTATGCAGGACTTTTGGTGCACTTTCGGAAAATGTGGCAAAAATGTTCAGCCTAATAGTAGTCTATGGGACTGTGGCTATAACCAGGAGTAACAGTCAGGAAAACTGTGAGTACACCACCACTGTGGGCAAACCACAGCATGCTAGTGTGAACCCAAAGAGTTGTTTACACTTACAGCAGGCACTCCACTGAAAAGTGATCCATGCTCAGGTCACTTTTCAGAGGCATTTGACAGGCATTTGATGTAGTATCACATTTCCTCAATGCATGTTTTAACCTAAATGCAAATCCTTTAAGGCAATGGCACGATGAGCCCACTTTAATGCACATAGGACCAAGTACTATTAGTCTATGCTTGCAGTTAAGGAAAGGTTCTGCTGGGAGACAACATAGGAAAGAGGAGGGTAGACGTCCCTCTTTCACATTTTCTTTTCATTTGTTAATGAAAACTGAATTGATTTTCGTCAGTTTTTGGCAGTGCATGAAACCGTGTACTTTTTTAGTTTTTTTTCACTGTAAAAAGGCCGCTGACAAAAATTAAATGTTTTCGTTGACAAAATGAACACTGGTTATCGGCCCTTTTTTGTAATACAAAAAAATGCCCCTTATGCTTGGATTAAGTGGTCTTGAGATCAAGATCTTTCTACCCAAGGTGTTTAGTTCCACTCCATCGAGGATATTTTCCTGCCTTCACTCTGTACTGCTCTGATAAACGCATGGGAAATTTCCCTGAACTGCTTAGAAGTTTTCAGGGCTTTTGGGGTCTACTTGCAGCTATGACTTCTGTTTGCAAGACTCCTTTTTATTAATATTATTTTTTTTTTTTGTGTTCTGCATACCTAGAGGCTTCGAGGACATTCTGGCTATCACTCCATTGCCAGGTGGAGCAGACAACTTCTCTCCAGGGCTTATGTCCTTAGGGACATAGTTCCTCCTTTCCCTATGAAAGCACATTCTACCAGGTCTTTTGGTGTTTCTTGGGTTTTCTGGGATCAAGCAACTGTATATAAGGACTTTCAAGACTGCCACCTTGGTCTCATCTGGGCATTTTTTTTCCCCATACCCTTGTTTGTGGGCCTGTTGGCAGTTCTGTTTGCTATGTTACCCACCCCTCCATTTATTGCTTCGGTATGTCCCATGGTCTGACTGCATTCCTGCACTGTATGATTACGATAAAGGGAGTATCGACTTACCTGGAAACTCCTTATCTTAAGAATACAGTACATGACACAGCGCCCTTCCTCTGTGCATACAGATGACCCCCTGACATGCCACAGTTGGCATGTCATTTTTTTGGAGGGGGGGGGGGACTGGGGACCCTATTTTTACAGGGTCCCAGGTCCACTTCCTCTCCTAGCGCCGCAGAGCCGGAAGTTCACCTCCCCCCCCCTCAGCGATCCTCTAGAACATATCACAGGTCCCAGAAGATGCTCCATTCACAAGGCGCGGTGTGCCCGGCTTTGAAGCCAAAACTGGATGCCCACACTTGTTATGCCGACGCTGCTGAGGGGAGGGGGAGAAGAACGAGCCCTCAGGCAACCACATCGCTGGAGCCTGGGACAGTTAAGTGTCTGATTTGTTAAGTCAGCAGCCACACTTTTTGAAGCTTCTGACTTTTAACTGGTTGGAACTCCGCTTTACAGTATTTTTTATCTAGAAATAAGACTTAGTCTCAGAGTTGGTTATGGGGTGTATACCTTAGGGCTGCCCTAGTAAAGTTATTAGTCTCCAATCACCTGAAGGTAGCCTGCCTAGAATCCCATGATCTACAACTACAATTCTGTACTGTAGGGTTTCTCAACCCTGTCCTTAAGTATCCCAACAGGCCATGTTTTGGGAAGTTCTCTTAGATAAAATAGCTGTCCAAAATACCAAGCCATTGACTCTGATATAAAGCACCTGTGTTAGATAAAGGAAAACCTGCAAACCTGGCCTGTTGGGGGGGTACTTGAGGACAGGGTTGAGAACGCCTGCCGACACTTAACTTTTTCTTTGCTGCTAACCTATGCTTTGATTATCGACAAATTCTTCAATTAGCTAAGTATTTCCCATTTTTCTAGATTTGGATACAAGCTGATTGTGTCAGACCTGTACAGATTAACAGACACTGTTACTATCCGTGACCAGGGAAGTGGAAGACTGGTCTGTCTGCTACCGAGTTTTCAGGCAAGACAAAGTCCTTTGGGGTCTTCTCAGTCACATGATGGCTCATCCTCCACCTGCAGTCCTGTGGTATTTGAAGAACTGGAGTACCACGAACCAGTCTGCAGACAGCATTGCACCAATAGAAAATTCAGGTACAGATGTTTTAAAAATTGGCATTTGGTATGTCTGAGTGTTAGTAGTTACCTGCTTGCTTGTCACTCTGACTAGGATTAACTTTCTGTATAAGCCGTATCTACTTATTAATAGAATGAGTGTTCTGCATATGTTTGTAGCAATAATAATCAAAATTTATATAGTGCCAACAGCTTGTGCAGTGCTTTAGGGTAGGAAGTTCTATAGGATGGGAAAGGTTTGAGTCAAGTCCTGGAGGCGAACATGGAATGAGTTGACAAGGGAGCTAGAGAACAGGAGGAGTGTGACGTTTGTTGTCGGTACAATTGTTTGGTTCAGTGGAGACAGGCTCTGAGTGTCAACAACTGAGATGTGATTATGTAGGGTGTAGCCTTACAAACGTTTAACATTTATTTGTAGAGTGTTCGAATGGTACAATTCCATATCTAGTTTCTCTATATAGAGCAGGGTTTTCATGTCATGTTTGATGCCTGAATTAGTTGGCACATTGGATGTGGTCTATTTTTTTTTTTTTTTTTTTTTTTTTAGTCAACGAAGATGATCCGCAGCTTCATACATGCTCTTCAATCTTTTCAAATGTATTGATACTCCATAAAACAGGTCGGTACAGCAGATGTTAGTGTTACAGCCATGATGGTGGTGTTACAAGGCCATCATGGCTGAAACTCGTTAACATCTGCTGTACCTACCTGTTTTATGGAGTATGAATAAATTTGAAAGTATTGAAGCGCATGTGCGGAGTTGCGAATCATCTTCATTGATCGTTCTGGCAGCTGAGTGAATGTTTTTTCCTGCACCCGACAGCTCAGGAGGTTATTCACATGATTTGGGGTAGTAGCACCTTTTCCACTTTTTTTTATTGGGCGTGGCTCTACTTGCAATCAGCAAGCATATAGAAATCTATTGCTGACCACGACTGTCTGTAAGGTTTCCATTTTTTTGAAGGAGTGAAAAGCCAAGATCCTGATGATCTCGGCTGATTTCTCATGTGTCCCAGTTTATGTAGCTGAGATTAGTGGAGAATGTTCTTCACTTCTTGTCACAGGACACACCCTTCTGTCATTCAATTTTACAGTGGTGGCTGGTTTCTGAAGTTTAAATCTGAAGATCTCACTGGCCATCTCTGTGAAATCTCTCTCCCAGCTTATCCAGCCCTGAGTTGGAGAATCTGTGATAAGCTGCTGTGATGTGAGGAAGAAGGATCCGATAGTGTGTGATATATTTTCATACTGGTTTTTGTATTTTAGGCCCCAATCACATCTGAGAAATGCAGAATTGAGCAATTCTAGCTGAGATTTGAAATTGTGCTAAAATCGTGTCAAAATATGCAGTGCACGTTTGGGTGCCATTGGTTAAGGTTTCGTTTGGCTTTTTGGGAATTTTTATGCACATTTTCGTGCAGTTTGGTGGGTTTTTTTTGTGTATTGGCTTTTTTTTTTATTTTGCAATCGGGATTTTTGGGTACGTTCTGGAAATGTGTTTTTGCCAAAATGCGCATTAAAAAGTGACAAAATGCATGTTAACCACTAACCTTCCGGGCACTTATACCTCCTTCCTGACCAGGCCAATTTACACCTTACGGTACTCACACTTTGAATGACAATTACTCAGTCATGCAACACTGTTCTCCAATGAAATTTGTCATTTTTTCATGCCAATAGCTCTCTTTTGGTGGTATAACCACTTAAGGACCGGAAGGGTTTCCCACATTAGGACCAGAGCACTTTTTGCGATTCGGCACTGCGTCGCTCTAACTGACAGTTGCAACGTTGTACCCAAACCAAAAAGACGCCATTTTTCCCTCACAAATAGGGCTTTCTTTTGGTGGTTGATCCCCTCTGCGTCACTTCTGATCACCGTTACTATTAACAAAAAGAGCGTCAATTTTGAAAAAAAAAACAATATTTTTTACTCTTTGCTATAATACATCTCAGCGTTTATTGATTGATTTAGCACAAAAGTTGCCACATTTACAAACCATGAGAATCAATTTATGGCATTTCTACCGTTTTCTTTTTTTTTACCAGTAATGGCGGCGAAATGCGATTTTTATCAGGACCGTGATATTGCAGCGGACATGTCGGACATTTTTGACACTTTTTTTGGGACTAATGACATTTATATAGCGATCAGAAATGTAAATATCCACTGATTGCTGTATAAATATCATTGGCAGTGAAGGGGTTAACCTGCAGGGGTGCTGTAGGGGTTAACTGTGTTCCCTAGGCGTGTTCTAACTGTGAGGGGGCTGGGCTGCCAGGGGCATAAGAGATCTAACTGATCCCATTGACAGGGATCAGTGGATCTCTTACATGCCGTATAGAGGAAAAAACTGTGCTAATGTAAAAGTCCTATAGCAGCTACAGCCTAGTAATATGCAACGCACATATCACATCGTTTATAGGGGGAGTGGCCGTGCTAAATCAAAAAGAAACATTAGTTGATAAGACACAATAGATTGGACCACAGTCTATATGTAAATTACAAAGGAGAAGGAAGTCTTCATATGACAGATAAACTCACAAAATCAAAATTATATACAAAAATATATATCACAGTCCCAATGAACCATATGAGGTGGTGGTGTAGGTCTATTGGGTGTGTAGACCAACCCCATAAATTGTCCTTTATACACTAACAAGTCAAATGAGTACTGTTCCAATACAGGTGTAAGGTTGTATTTGAAAATAAGTCCACCGATAGAATTGAATACTTACCAGAGGTTAATAGGGTAAAAGCATGCAGCTTAACCCCGCCAGGGCCCCCCCAAGGGGAAAAAAATGGAACGACCGTCTCCACCGGTCCATTTAATGGTTTTAAAGCTGTCCACAGATCCTCAGTGTTCGATGGTCATTCATATGTAAGCAAAAGCACACCATAGTGAACTATTGTTAAACCAGTATAGCAGAGAAACTTTCATTCAGTGATACAAAATGAAAATATCATCTATTGACTGATCTCTTACAAATGGTGCCTCCACCAATATGATTAAATGCTTACCAGAAGTAAGCAGGGTCCAAGCAAGCGGCTTAACCCCACCAGGGTCCAAAAAATAAGAAATGGAAATCACCCAGTGCCTAAGACTACCAGACAGTGCCTCCACCTGTAGAATTGGAACCTTACCAGAAGTGAGTGGTGTATGGGCCTATGGCTTAACCACGCCAGGGTCCCCAGGGAGAAGGAGGAACACTACCTGCTGATCAGTACTCAGTCTTGAACAGTCCCCGATCACTCAGGATTCAATGACAGTCCATACCATGTGAGTAGACCAAAACCGGCAATGGTGTAATATTGTAACAAGCAGTTTATTACAAAAAGTATTGCACTTACATCATAATGGAGAAAATCACAATAAAAATCCAGATGGCCAGTAAGTGGTGACGACAGCATGCGCTACCCAATGCTGCGTTTCGTCCAATCGGACGTCATCTCGGGGCACGGGCGCACTGCTGACTAACCATATTTAAATAATGACCCGTCCCCCTCTGGATCCATTGAGGTCAGTATGTGGGGGCTATCTTGGAAAAGGGCAATATGCCCTTTCTTGTATATATTACTAAAACTTACAGCCGCATCCTATGCACAATTAAAAGAACAACATTAAAAATACAAAGGGAGCATATTAGGTCTAACACAAAGGTTAAAGTGACACATCCAATAACGATTCCACGCATTATGATTGCAGCCACTGTAATATATGCCTATGAGCATCGGCAGCCATCTTTTTGGAGGGAACTATTGCCAGTACTCAAGAAAAAAGCAGCAATAATTTAAAAAAATGATAAAAACGTATCATAAGCTAAAATTAGAAGGCATACAGGTAAGTTATGCCAGGGGGATCTAAGTATACCCATCCACATTGGTTGACCAAAAACACTACCAATTGTGAGAAAAAGATTTTCACAATAAATCGGGCATGTCGCACGAGTGGCCATATTGCGTCATATTATTGAGGGAAAAGTGCCCAAACTCGAAAAATGCCAAACTTGATAAAAAGGGTCTATTTTAATTAAAAATTAAACCCACTAGATGAATAATGTTAGAAAAGCACTAAAGATACATGAAACATTAAAAATAGTTATATAGAGGAATTATATTAATCCCTACTACGAATGTCTAACTTTAAATGGTTATCAGTAATAAGGTGCCTAAGAGTAAATCATCAAAAACAAACAGCAGGGCAATGTCGCATAACATAAGGTTGATTTAGACAAATAGTAAACCCCAATCAAACCAAATTATTTATAGGGATAATGCCACATAAATAAGTGTAACCTCGCCCAATGGATCCAAACTAGGTTTAGACAAGACAAGTATCATGAGTTGTCAAACACATTCACGTCCACATCGATATTCAAACCATATGGGCATAGCATCTTAAACAGAATAACTAGGACATTTTCAATTGAGATAAGCATTTCCAACCGGGAACATCCAAACTGGAAAAGTGCCAAAATTGATAGAGAGGGGCTAGCTTAAATACTAAACATTAAACCCACTAGATGAATCGCACTAAATTTACATAAAACCTAATAAATACTACTATAACGGGAATCGTATAGTCCCTATTATGAATATATAAATCACCATAGATGGTTATCAATAATGGGGTGCCTAAGAATAGGTCATCAAAACCAAACCACAGGGCAATGTAACCCAACATAAGATAGAACAAATAGTGGACCCCATTCAGACCAAATTGTTTAGAAGAACAATGCCACCCAAATAAATCTAACCTCACCCAATGGATCGAGACTAAGCTTAGACGATAAAGGTATAATGAATTGTCTATAAACACATTCACGTCCACATCTATATTCAAACCATAAACCATGTGGGGCATAGTACCTTAAATGGTGTATATCCAGGACATTTCTAATTGAGATAGTACTCTTAATAGAGGGCCTCTTCTCCAGTGTGGTTCAAACCCATCAATGCCTAAAAAAAAAGTCTTAGAGGGGTCTCTATTATGGACTAACCGGTAATGTTATTAACTGGATTCAAAAACCATTCAGTTTCACATGTTTATTAACGCGGACCTGTAGGGGGCGTTTAGTCTTCCCTACGTATTATAGTCCACATAGACATTGGAGCATATACACAACCCCGGTAGTGCAGCAAGTGATGAAAGGTTTAATAGTATGCTCCTTGGAGGTGCTAGTAGACATGAACTTATCGGTTCTCCTAGAACATGTATTTAGGGAGTAAGCTCTGCACTTCCCACGTTTTAAAATACAGGCGGTCCCCTAGTTATGAACATCTGACTTATGAACGACTCCTACTTACAAACGGAGGGAGACAACAGGAAGTGAGAGGAAATCTCCCCCTAGGAAGGGGAATTCACTCCTGTAAGAGTTATTATGGGAAAAAGGGGTCTCCACTGATGCTTTATCACCAAGGTTTGTTTCCACAACACCACAAAATTTTCAAAATCCAATTATCATTGGGACAGGAAGTAATATGAAATCTTCTGAACAGAAACATAGACAGCAAAACAAACATCACAGGGGTGTTAACCCTTCCCTATGCTATCCAAAAAGCTTAAAAATATTTGTTTTGGCTGAAGCTACACTTAAAAAATATACCTGTTCCGACTTACAAACAAATTCGACTTATGAACAAACCTACAGTCCCTATCTTGTTTGTAACCCGGGGACCACCTGTAACCAGTGAGGTCATGAAAAAAACTAGGAATTTTAGTAGAGGGGCTGATGACATCGGGGGCCATCCTATTCCTAAGCGACATTGCTCCTCTAAAATTGTTACCTGACAAACCTGCAATAGTTTTCAATGTATTATCTCTATTAAGGATGTGCCAATGCTTGGATATTATACGTTTAATGTATTTAGATTGGCTAGAAAAAGTGGTAATGAAGGGCAATGAAGGACTTGTCTCGCGGACTGGCTTGTCCTCCAATGAATCAGTTTTTTCAGTCTGGGGGGACTTCCCTAAGAGTGGTTTTAGGAACTCTCCATCATATCCCTTTTGTAAAAATCTGTGTTTGGAGTTTTTGCTGGTGATTGGAACTCCAGTAAACTCTGAACAATTGCGACGTTGCATATATTGGCTCTTGGGGACACCTCTCAACCATTCGCCGGAAAAATTACTGCCACTCCGTAGCAGTAAATGTGCGCAAGCCGGTCGGAAACCGGTTAATCACCACTGTTTATTTTTTGTGCTATAAAAAAAAATACATTTTTGTTTTAAAAAAAAAAAAAACGTTATTCTTTGTTGTAAAATTTTTTTAATTTTAATTTTTCTGTATCAATGTTGGCCAAAAGTTACACGGCTATCTGGTCAAAATTAACCCAAATAAGTGTATATTATTTGGTGTTTGAAGGTTATAGTCTACAAGCTATTGTGCCAATCATTGACAATTTGAAGCCAAAAGATTGACTCCACTCCCTAGCTGTAGATAAAAAATGTTGTTTTAAATTTCAAATGTAAACACATCACTGTAACACTGATAGACACCAGCAGAGATTGACGTGTTTCACAAATCAAGTTCGCTTAATCATAATCTGAAAACGAATCACACCTGATGTACTGATGCCCATCTCATTTCTTTAGACACGAACAAGCCAGGACAGTACAAATACCCCCCAAATGAAGTTGGCAATACCACATGTGTGCTACTTTTCCACAGCCTGGACACATACCTGTTACACTTTTGAAGGCCCTGGAGTACCAGGACAATGGAAACTCCCACAAAATGACCCCAATGTATATTCTGTGAGGCATAATGAGTCTTTTGAACGTGTCACTTTTTTTTTCCACATGTTTTTGTAAAATGTGGAAGAAAAATTAAAATACATTTTTTTTTACCCCTTTTTTACGACACTGACGGGGGCTGAAAAGGATCCAGTGATAGGATGGCACTGATGAGCACTCACTGATGGGCTCTGTAGCGGCATTAATGAGCATGCACTTATGTGCACTGACATCACTAACAAGCACTCACTGATGGGCATTGTAGTGGCACTGATGAGCACTGTAAGGCACACAGGATCAAGCCAACTCGCACTGCTGTGGTGTTTCTCTCTTTCACCGATATTTCGTGAGAAAAACCGCAGCAGCATGAGCTGACCTGGGCATGATCCTGGTTTGTTGACAGGAATTACTTTGTCATTGGACGGAATGATCACTTGGTAAAGGGCCACTGCGATTGGCCCTTTACCTTGATCTGTGTAATGCTGTGTCCTGCTGACCCAGCAATCATGGAATTTTCCAGATGTGTGAGCACAGGAGGCCGTTATATGCCTGCCTCCCAGAACTAGCCAGCCACGCTGTAGCCTTCATTAGGCTATAGTGCGGTCCGCAAGTGGTTAAAAAAAAAAGGACCGAAATATACATTTGAACAATATGTTCAAATGTGCTTTAAAAAAAGCACTAGTCCTCAGTGCTTATGATTTTCATGTAACTACATGGTTTTTTTTAATTTTTGGTTTCATATTTTTTAATTTAGGCTGCTCTGTAATCTCACAATATTTCACGCGATCACAGGCAGCCCTCCCTCTTTTACCTCTTCTCCCCCTTCCCCTTCTTAGATCTCAGCAGTTCTCGGAGGAAAAAATATCTCCTCTGTTAGCCTACTGGGTGATTCGTGATGTGTTATGTTGTCACTTCACTCATCCCGACACCATAATATCAGGATGATTGAAGCACATAATTTAGATTATTACAATATAATAGGTTAAATAGTTCAACTTGCCATAATGCAGAATCAGTGGTAGCCCTGGGCTTGTTTTCCTGCAACTAGGCGGTCCAATCTTGGGGTGATTGGAGACAGTGACACCCTGAAGTGTAGTGTGTTTGCTGCTTATGTCCAATCTACGCCACAATCTCGTTTGGGTTGCTGTCACTGCAGTAAACCCAGCTTCACAAAGATAGGATGCTGCAAATGGCAGCAGGCTTTTCAGTGCTTTCGTAGCTATTGCAGGATATTCTGCCTTGGCTTTAATTTAGAACGTATGGAGATTTGATGTTGCCTCAAACACACTTTTAAGGCAACCATCATTTGCGATCCCCAGCAGTTGATCCTCTTCTAGCATGGACAAAGTAGATTCACCTGGCTTATTCACAAATGGGTCACAGATCTATTCCATCCCAGTCCTGGGGGTCTCTTGTGGTTGGGAAGTAATGTTTAAATTCTTTTGAAAGCTGTGATCGTGCACCAGCTGGGTGAAAGCAGGTGCGGGCTCAGTCTTTCAAAAGCTTGAAACAGATCAAAGAGCCCAATGTTCATTTGTCGCCCCCATAATTCCATTATGGCTTTGAATGCAGCCACTTTATCTTTTGAGTATCTGTTGAACAGTGGTCATTCTCCCCTGAAGTGACAGATTGAGTTAGTTGAGCAGGTTAACTTCCCATCCAGCCCATTTCTGGCACTCCTCTCCTACATGTAAAAAGCATCATTTTGTTTGCTAGTAACTTACTCAGAACCCCCCCAAACATTTAGCTTTTTTTTCTTAGCTGAGACTCTAGGTAATAAAATGGTGATCACTGCAACTTTTTATGTCACACGGTATTTGTACAGGAATTTTTCAATTGCTTTTTTTTTTTTTTTGGGGGGAAAAACGTTAAATTAATTATTAAAAAACCAGTAAAGTTAGCCTAATTTTTTTTGTATATTATAAAAGATGTTGCGCCAAGTAAATGGATACGTAACATGTCACGCTTTAAAATTGCGAACATGGAATGGGGCCTAACTTTGGCACTTAAAAATCTCCATAGGCGACGCTTTAAACATTTTTGCAGGTTACAATGTTTAGAGATACAGAGGAGGTCTTATGCTTGAATTGTTGCTCTCGCTCTAACACACGTGGCGATACCTCACATGTGTGTTTTGAACGCTGTTTACATATGTGGGCCTGACTTGCGTATGCGTTCGATTCTGTGTATGAGCTTATATGTACAGCGCTTAAATTTTTTTTTTCTAATGTTTGTTTTGCCTTTTATTTTTACATGGTCTCTTTAAATTTTTTTTTGATCACTTTTATTCCTAATGCATGGAATGTTCCATCCCTTGTAATGGGAATAGTATGTGACAGGTCCTCTTTATGGAGAGATGTGGGGTCAATAAGGCCCCACATCTCTCCGCCATGCTGGAAAGACCGAGATCAGAAAAAAAAAAACAATTTCGGCCTTTCCAGCCACATTCATGTCTTTGTTTACTGAAGCCAGCCCGGACGTGATGTCATAACGTTGCACTCTGGTCTCCAAGGATCATAGGAATGACTGGTGACCAGATGGTCACCAGTCAGCTCTTTGATCAACTTCCGGGGGCGACGGATTCCTTCTCTCTGCTGCCGATCGTATGGGTGACCTGGGAGAAGCATCGGAGGGCAGCCAGGGGGGGGGGCGTGCGCCCTCCCGCCGCCTATAAGAACGATCAAGCGGCTGAACTGGCGATTATGATGTGCTTGTGGTTCAGGGAATCACTGACTGGAAAAAAACTGAATGATGGAGGGATCATTCAGATATCACCACTCAAAGTCCAAGATGTCCTATGGGCGGGAAGTGGTTAAATATGACACACAAGTAGGCAAGTTGTGTGACCCATTCTGAGTCACTGAAATGTGCTTCCAGTGGTGACTGTTCAGAAAAATCTCTGGAGTGGCTCACACTCTGCTCAGTGATCTACCTTTTTAGAAGGATATCTCACTTCTGTGTAAAAGTGAAGACGTGTGTGTTCTGCGTCCATCTCCTCAGAGCTTGGCGAAGAGACGTGATTTAAGGTCATGTACTTTAACCGGTTCAGCCCCAGTGCCCTAAATAGGCGGCGGCTGGATTTGAACGGTTGTACCGAGACATAGCCTGCAGCTGCAGGCTATATCCTGGTATAGTTTTTTAGAGCGGACGGTCGGCTATCCAGGGATAACGACCGATCCAGCTCGGGAGCCATTCGGTCGTTATCCCAGGGGCGGGAGGGAACCTCCCCAGCCCCCCCCCCCCCCGCCTTCCTCCACTCTTCTCCGGCCTCCCGTCCCACCGGGAGACCGGATCGATGATCCGGCACCTCCGCCGGCTAGAAGGAGACCTGACAGAAGCTGTAATCGGCTCCGATTGGGTCTCCTGCAAATTCAGGAAGTGACTTCCCAACATTAATTCCGCTTTACTCGGCGGCTAACGGCGCCAAATTTAAAAAAGACAGTATTCAGAATCGCCGTTTTTGGCGATCTGAATACTGTGAAGTGCACAGCCCCAGCCCTCCAAAAAGTGTACCTGTCACCATATATTACTATCACAAGGGATGTTTACATTCCCTGTGATAGCAATAAAAGTGATCAGAATTTTTTTTTAAAGGAACAGCGTTAAAAAAAAAAAAAAAAAAAAAAAAAAAAAAAAAATTAAAGCGCTACCGTCCTCGCAAGCTCGCGCAGCAAAGAAAACTCATACGTAAGTCGCTCCCACATATGAAAACTGTGTTCAAACCACACATGTGAGGTATCGCCAGAGTGTGAGCAATAATTCTAGCAAAAGACCTCCTTTGCACCTCTAACCTGGTAACCGATAAAAATTATTAAAGCGTCGCCTATGGAACTTTTTAAGTACCATACTTGGTCGCCATTCCGCGAGTGCTCGCAATTTTCATCCGTGTCATGTATGGCAGGGCTTGACAAATTTGCCTTGAATCTAGGAGCCGGCTAAAAAAGTTAGGAGCCAGTTTTTTTATAGCGTAGTGTGGGGTTGTCAGCGCCAGGGGTAAGACAAGTAATTTGCGCCCCTAACCCTAACTTACTCACAGCAGAGCAGCCAGTCAATAACTCCACCATTACATCAGGGTTATAGGCTGGCCAGAAAGAGTGACACTAAAAAATCTGTTATGGGGGAAACTCCTTATTATGCTGAATGCATTGTGACTGCGGCATGTAAAACGCCCTCATCTCCTGCCTAATGGAGCTTAAGGGTGGCAAAAACACGTCTCTACTGCACATTACCACCCAACTTGCACATCTAAACAAAGCCTTAGTGATATTGTAAATAAAAAAAAAAAAAAGGTGAAAAGTATTCCAGCACTGCTGATCTTCTGCTGCCTCTTTGCAGCCACTTCCTGCCTACATGTCTGTCCCCCACAGTGACTTTTCATTGCTCTGGTGGGTTTCCGGTCACCATGAAATACTGGAGCCCAGCTGCACAGAGTGGTAATTGTTGATGGTACACAGGGCTTTATCACAATTTTGTTGCTTAGAATAAAGGTCACGTTTCTCGCGGTGTAACATCATTTTTCATATTATACAAAAAAATAATGGGCTAACTTTACTGTTTAGTTTTTTTTTTATTCATTAAAAGTGTATTTTTTCCAAAAAATTGCGCTTGAAAGACCGCTGCGCAAATACCATGTGACATAAAATATTGCAGCAACCGCCATTTTATTCTCTAGGGTCTCTGCTAAAAAATAATATATAATGTTTGGGGGTTCCAAGTCATTTTCTAGCAGAAAATACTGGATATTTAATTGTAAGCCACTAATGTGAGAAAGGGTTTAGTATATAAATGGTTAAACTTTCCTGATACAGCCCGGAGATAATTGCTTTGAAAGAAGACGATACATTGTTACTTTTCTTCATTCTAAGTAAAAACAAATATCCCGGGCAGCCGGCCAAGTTTAACAGCTGTTAGATGAAGCAGAGAACTCTCGGCTCTCGCTGAATCTGACACTGAATCTGACACGCTGTTTTAACATGGGGAGAGAAGGAACGACAGTCACTCGCCAGGACGCGATTTCTGGTCGACCTGGCGCCTGGGGTTTGTCGAGGCCTGATGTATGGTATCTATTTACTCAGCGTAACATCCTCTTTCACAATATACAAAAAAATTGGGCTAACTTTACTGTTTTATTTTTTAACTAAAAAAAGTGACATTTTTATTAAAAAAAATCGCACTTGAAAGACCGCTGCGCAAATACCGTGTGACAAAAAGTATTGCAATGATCTCCTTTTTATTCTCTAGGGTGTTTGAAAAAAAAATATATAATGTTTGGGGATTCTAAGTAATTTTCTAGCAAAAAAGTTTTTTAGATTGTAACCAACAAATGTAAAAAAGGGGCCAGTTGGTAAGTGGTTGATCATCTTAACCGATGCCTGACTGGCTTGCATACATTTACTGCTGCAGAGGGGCAGCGTAGTGCGAATTGCCGTTTATAAGCAGCGATTTGCGCAGGCACAGCTAGCAGGCGGGAGCGTGCTGCCGGCGGCGTGCTCTTGTGCCCACCGCACGCTCCCTGAGTGTAGCCGTGGGTTGGTTGGACTCTGTCCGCCAGCAACCCGCGATCGCCTGATACAGGATGTGACAAGACTCACTTTGGGCAGGGGGCCTGTGGAACCCAGAGTCCCTTGGAGAGGTTGGGAAACCCTTGTCTCAGCTCACCAGGACTCTCATGTCTAAGTCACCCCAAGAAATTGCACAGCTATTTAATGGACTCTGAGAACGCAATTTGGATTACGGCAGATGGGACAGTAACATTTATGAACAATATTCCTCATTAAATCTGATACATTAATCCCACTGTATCAGAATGATGGAACATTGTATGAGCCTTGTAGACTGTTGCCATTCTGGCTGAACGCCCTGAGTAATCAAAGCATTGCTTAGATGTGGACTTCATGGTTACTTGTGAATTGTTAATTAACTATTGGGGGATGTTTATGCTAATAACTATGTTCTTTGTAGTTTGATTTAGCAGACTGTACGTCTGGCCTTGAAGATCACCTAGGCTGGTTAACGGACCAGATAATTCATGTTAATGAAGTAATGTGATCAGAATGGGAGGGCGGAAAGTGCTCCTGATATGGTATATATTTGTGTGTGTTGGTTCAAATAATCCATGTTCCTACAAGCTAGTGTTGTATAGTTTTGTACGGGTGGCCATATCATCTGATCTCTGATGTTCGGACTGAAGGAAGCGGTATTCTGACGTAAGTACTCAAGTCGAGTGGGTCGGTTCCGCCACACAGAAGAAAAGCGGGGAACCGCTGATGTAAATACGGCGGTTCTCCTCTGTCAGGCGGCATGATCGTGATCTACTGATCCCTGTCATCAGGATCAGTTACCGTATATACTCGTGTATAGGTCGACCCATGTATAAGCCGACCCCCCCCCCCCCACTTTTGCCCAAAAAATATGGGAAAACTTATTGACCCACGTATAAGCCTAGGGTGTGAAATGCAGCAGCCAGAACACAGGGAGCCAGGACACAGGGACAGGGAGCCAGGGCACAGGGACAGGGAGCCAGGGCACAGGGACAGGGAGCCAGGGCACAGGGACAGGGAGCCAGGGCACAGGGACAGGGAGCCAGGGCACAGGGACAGGGAGCCAGGACACAGGGACATTAATGCCAGGACACAGGGATATTAGCCAGGGCACAGAGACTGTAGCTAGAACACATAAGGGATGAGTAAGGTAGTTTAGTTTCACATTAAACAGAGCTGTGCTGCTTCTAAGAGCCGTTTTTTGTGCTTGTAAGTGTGACTAAACACATTGGAATGTAGAGAATGCTGAGAGAGAGCTGCAGCTCTTCACAGAGATCAGGAGGTGGGCGGGACTGAACAGCTAACATCAGCTTGTCCCGCCCACCTCCTGACATCAAGCTGAAAATCTGACACCTCTCTCAGCATTCTCTACATTCCAATGTGTTTAATCACACTTACAAGCACAGAATGGCTCTTAGAAGCAGCACGGCTCTGTTTAATGTGAAACTACTGATCACCCACAGACACTGACTCGGGTATAAGTCGAGGGGGGGGGGTCTTTTTCAGCACAAAAAATGTGCTGAAAAACTCGACTTATACCCAAGTATATACGGTAAATCTGTCATGCAAAGTGTCACAAACATCCGATCTGTCCGCCACAATATCGCAGTCCCGATAAAAATCGCAGACCTTCGCCATTACGTTTTTTTTTTTTTTCCCACAAATATGTAGAAGAATATATACAGTTGTGCTTGTAAGTTTACATACCCTGGCAGAATTTGATTTCTTGTTGGCCCTTGTTCAGAGAATCATAACAAAAAACATTTCACTCATGGTTAGTGTTTGGCTGAAGCCATTTATTATCAATCAACTGTGTTGACTCTTTCTAAATCGTAAGAACAGACTACCCAAATGACCCTGATCAAAAGTTTACATACTCTCGGGATTTTGGCCTAAAAACATGCACAAAAGTTGACACAAAGGGGTTTGAATGGTTATTAAAGGTAACCATCCTCACCATGTGTGTGCATAAAAGTCAATGAGTTTTTGGACTCCTGACACACCCTTACATCTTTCATACAGTGCTGCACTGACGTTTCTGGATTCTGAGTAATGGGTAAAGCAAAAGAATGGTCAAAGGATCTGTGGGAAAAAATAGTTTTACTATATAAAACAGGAAAGGGATATAAAAAGATATACAAGGAATTGAGAATGCCAATCAGCAGTGTTCAAACTCTAATCAAGAAGTGGAAAATGAGGGGTTCTCTGTTGAAACCAAACCACAGTCAGGTAGACCAATTAGAATGTCAGTCACAACTGCCAGGAAAATAGTTTGGGATGCAAAGAAAAACCCACAAATAACTTCAGGTGAAATACGGGACTCTCTGAAAACATGTGGTGTGGCTGTTTTAAGGTGCACAATAAGGAGGCACTTGACCATGCAGCCCATCTTTCAAGTCCCCAGAAGAAAGCCAATGCTATGCAAATGCCACAAAGTATCTTGCTTACAATACGCCAAACAGCACAGACAAGCCTCAAACCTTCAGGCACAAAGTCATTTGGAGTGATAAGACAAAAGTTGAGCTTTTTGGCCACAACCATAAATGCTACATTAGGTGAGGAGTCAACAAGACCTATGATGAAAGGTACACCATTCCTACTGTGAAACGCAGAGGTGGATTGCTGATGTTTTGGAAATGTGTGAGCTACAGAAACACAGTAAATTTGGTCAAAATTGATGGCAAGATGAATGCAGTATCATCAGCCAGGAAGCTGTGCATGGGAGAGGAAGAGGAATGGGCAGCTTTACCATCCAAGCTAAAGAGCCTCATCCACAAATACCACAAAATACTTCAAGCTGTCATTGATGTTAAAGGGGGCAATACACAGTATTAAGAACTGGGTTATGTAAACTTTTGATCAGGGTCATTTGGGTAGATTCTGTTGTCATTATGGTTTAAAGAGGAAGTAAACCCAGATGGGGTTTACTTCCTCTGTATAATCCTTTAAAGTAGAAGCATAATGGGCTACTATGCATCGCCCAGTAGGCCATTATGTGCCACTTACCTTCAAATGAATCCTGCGACGTCCATCGATGTCCCCTGTACTGGTGGCGTCCATCTTTAGCCCCTCTTCCTTCCGGGGGCCGTGACTCCGGCTCTGTGCATGCGCGCGGGAGCCGCCAGTCATGGCACGATCACAGTGAACAAACGGCAGAGGCCGTTTCTTCACTGCACACGTGCCGAAATGACGTTGCCGCATACAGAACACTGCATATCTCCTGAACCATACAGGTTTAGGAGATATCCAGGGCACCTACAGGTAAGCCTTATTATAGGCTTACCTGTAGGTTAACTACTTCAGCCCCGGAAGGATTTCACACTTTAGGACCAGAGCCCTTTTTGCGATTCGGAGCTGTGTCGCTTTAACTGACAATTGCGCGGTCGTGCGACATTGTTCCAAAACAAAATTTGCGTCCTTTTTTTCCCCACAAATAGAGCTTTCTTTTGGTGGTATTTGATCACCGCTGCGTCATTTCTGATCACTGCTATAAACAAAAGAAGAGTGACAATTTTGCAAAAAAACCCAAATTTCTTACTTTTTGCTAAAATACAAATCCAAAAAAAAAATATAAACATTTTTTTCAATGGTTTTGGCCGATTTTTATATTCTTCCTCATATTTGTGATTAAAAAAATCGCAATCGGCGTTTATTGATTGGTTTGCGCAAAAGTTACCGCGTTTATGGATGATTCATTTTTGGGGTTTTTATTTTTATTTTTTACAAGTAATGGCGGTGATCTGCAATTTTTAGCGGTACTGCGATATTGGGACGGACATGTCGGACCATTTTGACACTTTTTTTGGACCATTGGCATTTATACAGCGATCAGTGCTATAAAAATGCACTGATTACTGTGTAAATGCCATTGGCAGTGAAGGGGTTAACCTGCAGGGGGCGCTCTAATGGTTAACTGTGTTCCCTGGGCGTGTTCTAACTGTGTGTGGGCTGCCCTAGCAGGGGAAGGGGAGCGATCACAGCTTCCATATACAGGAAGGCTGTGATCACAGCCCTTCCCCCCCCCCCCCTCACAGAACGGAGATCCGTTCTTTCACTCTGGGGGGGGGGGGGGCATCGCGGATAGCTGGCGGAGATCGAGTCCGCCACACCCGCTCCCTGGCCCCGCCAGACACAGTGACCGTGCCTCCGGCGGCACGCGCTCACAGTGCTCGATCTCGCAGCCGCCGTCGTATGACGGCGTTTTGCGATATCGAACCACCTTGTCGCCGTCAACCTGTGGTTGGCGGTCTGCAAGTGGTTAAAGTGGTTGTCACGTGTTGACAGAAGACAATATTGAAGGTAGAGGCAACGGAAAAATGACAGGGCGCTCAGACAGTGTCCCTTCGCTCAGCTATGTCCGGCCTAGGACTAGTAGCAGCAACCATGCCAGCTATCCCATGGGCAAAGGCCCATTTCTGGTGTGTCCAAGTCAGTGTTCTAAACAGTGTTGTATTAGTCACATGTGAACAAACAAGGGAGTACTAGGTGCCCGTCCTTGATCAGACTCAAACACAATGTTTGCTTGGCAGGCCATCTGAGAGGGGTGGACAATCGCCTAGCAGATTTTTTAAGTTGCCATCGGGTGAGCTAATCGGTGGGCATTGAACAGCGAGGTTTTTCAGCAAATGACAGAATGGTGGGGCCTACCAGAGACCACCAAGGTGCCCACATACATTTCTCTGGAGAGAGAGAGAGACGGGCCAGGGGGATAGATGCCCTGGCTCAAATGGGCTTTTAATCTGTTACGCCTTTCCCCCATTCAAACTTATTCCGCTGGTTCTAAGAAAATTTGCTCAGGAATGATCCTAGTTGCTCCCTGTTGGCCGAAAAGACCTTGGTTTTCAACGTGCTTCGTCTAGCAAGGGATCCACCCCTCATTTTGCCAGAGAGGGAGGATCTGCTTTCGCAGGGACTGGTGCTGTGACAGAAGTTACAGACCCTAAAGTTATCAGCCTGGTATCTGAGAAAAGCCTCCTAAAGTCCTAAGGGGTTTTCAGATAGGATGATTAAAACGGTTATTTCTAGCAGGAAGAAAGTGACCCAAGCCATTTATTTTAAGGTTTGGAGAGTTTTTTGTTCATGATTAGACTCCAGGAAGCGGTCAGCAGACATGGCAGCTATCCTGGAATTTTTGCCAGATGGCGCAGATTAAGGGCTGGCCATAAGTACCTTGAAAGTACAAGTAACAGCCCTGTCTGTTTTTTTTTTTGGAGCAACCCCTGGCGTTCGAACCACTAGTCAGCAGGTTCTGTAAGGGTTTAGCCAGAATGAGGCCTGCCCCATTCAAATTATTGCCCAAATGGGATCGGACTACGGTGTTACAGGGCTGAATCAGACATTTGCAAGAAGAGCATCTATCCCTGAAGTGGGCCAAGCTTAAAACCGTGTTTTTAGTGGCAATCTCCATAGCCAAGCATATTAGTGAGTTACAGGCTCTCATCAAGGAGCTTTTCATGCAGGTTTTTGAAGACAGACTGGTGTTAGACTGACCCAGGGTTTTTTCCGAAAGTGGCTTCTAAATTTAACAGGACACAGGAGATTGTTCTGCCTTCCTTTTGTGCATCTCTAACTGGACCTAAGGAAGCAGAGTTCCACCATCTGGATGTGAGGGCCTGTCTCTTGGATTATTTAGAGTTATCAAGACGTTAGAAAATCCAATGCTCTTTTCATTCTACATTTTGGTAGGTTGGGGTGTTAAGCTCTGAAGGGCTTAATTGCCCACTGGATTAAACAGGCGATTGTGGAGGCTTACAAAATCCTTGAAGGTATGCCCTTTTTCAGAGCGAGCTAGGATGACACCAGAACAAATTTGCCGGGCTGCAACATGGCCATGTTTTACGACCTTTATGAAGCATTACAGGTTGGACCTTATCTCAGTGCAAGATCAAGCATATGGAAGAAAGGTCCTCCAGGCGGTAGTCTCCTGCCCCCCCCCCCCCCC